>CM070557.1:46928962-47520188 GCA_036346405.1 Phyllostachys edulis | reverse complement strand
GCGCCACAGCGAACCTCGGCGTACATCATCGGTGGCCGACTTTACGAAAATTTTCCGACCCTCCTCGCTCGTTGCGGCCACTTGGGCGAGGCGGCGGTGATGTTTTCGCGGCGGGACTTGGCGAGCCCTGCAAGCGAATGTCGAGCTCAAGGCGACCAACACAGAGTCGCCATGGACCTCGCCCGAGCCCTCTGAGCGTCTCGCCTTGCTACCCGGGCACCCGCGGCACCCTCGTCAGTCACGGGCCCGGCGCCGCGAACCCTCCAACCACGGCCCGGCCGCCTCGAAGTGCAGGGTCGGCTCATCGGCACCTTCGGGCCCGACCACGGGGCATCGAGCTCGGCCAAGCCGTTCGAGCGCCTCCACCAGCAAGATGGAGGAAGCAGCCGTAGCAAAGGCCTTTGCTACAAGCTGCTGACGAAGTTAGTTACGTGCGGCCACAGGCGTTTACGTAAGCGCATCTTTATGTTGCGAGTTGGCCGGATGATGGCGATATCGAGGAGGAGGGCGTGGGCGCCACCATCTCCCTCCTCGCCCTCACGGGATTACGCGAAGTCCCCAAGCGATCACGACTCCGGTGATGATCCGGCGTCAATTGATGGCCTGATCGACTCGGGCTCCACCCATAACCTTCATCATTTGCGGGCTCGTCGCTAGGTTGGGTTGACCTTGGCGATTTCGTCTGAGCCTCTCCGTGGCCGTGTGCCATGGCGACAAGGTGGCAAGCGGCGGGGTATGCTCTGTGACACCCTCTCCATCGACCGGGAACACTTCATCCTCGACTTGCTCACCCGTACCACTTGGCGGCCGACATTGTCCTCGGGGTCCAATGGCTCCGCTCCTTGGGACCCGATTATGCAGGATTTCAACCTCGGCGATGCGTTTCCACCGCCCGAGGCCGGGAGATCATCTGGCGGTGTGGCTCCATCCGACCATCACCGCACCTCCGGCTCCGCCTCGACCACGAGAAGATCTCATGGCGGAGCTACTCTCGAAGTGTGCAGATCTTTGACCGCCTCATGACTGCCACCTCCAGCCCGCGACCACGGGATTCACCTCCTCCCGGCACCGGCCGCGGTGGTGGTTAAACCATCCGATGCGGCTACTCAAGGATGAGCTAGGCGCTAATGCCCGCCATGCTCGGCGAGGGCATCATCCGCGTGACAACTTTCGGCTTTTTGGCGCCGTGCTCCTCGTCAAGAAGAAGGGCGCATCTTGGCGTTCTGCGTCGACTCTAGTGCCTTGAATGATAAAACCATCAAGGACAAATTCCCCATCCGGGTGGTCGAGGCTCTGGATGAGCTCAAGGAGCACGGTTCTTCACCAAAGCTGGACCTTTGCTCGGCTATCACCGTCCGGATAGCTCGGGAGGATGTGAAAAGACCGCCTTCGTACCCATGAGGGCTTATTTGAATTTACGGTCATGGCTTTGGGCTAACAATGCCCGCAACCTTTCAAGCTCTCATGAGCGAGGTTCTTGGCCATACCTCGTCGTTTTGTACTTGTGTTCTTTGGCGATATCTTGATTTATAGTTCATCATAGGCGGATCATCTTGGCATGTCTGGCGGTGCTCAATGTCTTCAACAACGGCTTTTTCCTCAAAAGGTCAAGTGCCTTTTGGGGATACCTCGATTAGCATACCTCGGCCATGTCATCCGTCTTTGAGGCGTTGCCATGGATCAAGTCAAGGTGACAAGCGTCATGGGTAGCCACGCCCCATTCGGTCGCGCCCTCCGTGGTTTCTTGGGGCTGGCGGGTACTATCGGCCTTCATCAGGACTTTGGCACCATGCGGCGCCTCGACCGCCTCGCCCGCGAGGAGGCCGTTTAGTCTGCGAGGCCGACTCGGCGTTCCACGCACTCAAGCGCTTACCATGCAGGTCCTCCAAGCGCGGACTTTGCGGCTCGGTTAAGTGGTCGAGTCGGCGGCCTTGAACCGGGGTTGGTCTTGCGTCTTTGCATCGAACGTACAGGTGCCATCGCCTTCTTGATCGCCCGATTACGCCGCCACGCCAAGCTAAGCGGCATATGGCGTGGTGATTGTCCTTGTCCAAGCCGTGCGCCATTGGCGTCCATACGTAAAGCGTCCGTTCAAAATCTGCCGCGGATCATTCGCCCTCAAATTCACCTTGATCGGCGGCTTTCTACTGCTCTGACATCAATGGGTGAGCTCAAAGCTGTTTGGCTTTGATTTTTCTTTGTCGAGTTTAAAGCGAGTCGCCTCAATATCGTGGTATGTGGCGCTCTCTCGGAAAAAGCGGAACTAGGGCTGCCGCCGCCATCACGGCCTGATTCGCCTATTAAACCCGAACCGACAAGCCCATCTCCACGGGCAGAGCTCTCGGCGATCCGCGGCCGCGTCGAGGCAATGAACTTCGCCAAGCCATGGTCCATAGTGGGCGGCATCGTATGCTTTCACAAGCGCGCCCACGTCCGGCCACATCACCCCTTCACTCGGCAGTTACGGCTGCCGTCCGCCGGGGTTCACATGAGGGTATTGAGGCAGGCCTTTGCACCGCCTCGTCCATTCCATCTCCTTGAGATCGAGGCGATGTCACGAGCATTACGTCGGGTCTGCGCCGTGTGTCGGTATAACAAAGCGAACAACCGGTAGGCGGGATTATTGCGCCCTTTGGAGGTCCCATGCGCATTTGGTCAAACATATCTATGGATTTCATTGAAGGTTTGCGAAGGTGGGCGGAAATCGGTCATCTTGGTGTGGTGGATCGATTCTCGAAGTATGCTCACTTCCTTCCTTTGGCACACCCTTATTCGCGTCGTCCGTAGCCGTGTGTTCTTCTGGAGATTGTTCATTGCATAGCCTCCGGTCTCGATTGTGTCCAGCGAGGACCGGTCTTCATCAAATTTTTGGAAGGATCTGTTTTCGATGTGGCACCACCTTGAATATGAGCCTGCATTTCATCCCCAATCGATGGGCAATCAGGGTGGTTAATAAGGTCATCACTATGTATCTCAGTTGTATAATGACGTCGTCCCGGCGATGGACGTTGGTTACCTTGGGCGAGTTCATCTACAACACCTCCTACCATTAAAGCTCTACATACGACCCGTTAAAGTCGTGTATGGCGTGATCCTCCATCCTTCGGGATTATGAGCCGGCGAGAACACGCCGCGTCGACCATTGATCGAGAAAGCGGACCGCGACCTTTTTTACATCGATGTCTGCGGTGCGCTTTAACATGCTCAAAAGTGTTACAAAAAATTCTATGACCGCAAACATATGACATTGACTTGTAGTGGGAGAGTTCGTTTAACCGCCTTCACCCACGCATGTGGCCGCCACCTTACTGGCGCCTGCGTCGGGGAAATTTGGGTCCTAAAGTACTATGGGCGTGTCGCGTTATCTCGAAGATCAATGAGGTTGCCTACTCGGTTGGATTTGCCCAAATCGGCTCGCCTACATAGCGTATTTCATGTGAATCTCATTAAAAAGTATGAAGGCATTCCTCCTGCGACCCGCCACCATTGCCGCCTCTTCTACATGGTGGGTTATTCCCCCCGGTCCGCGGTGATCGTGCCGCCTAGCTCGGGATAAGTGGCGATTCTCGTTCAATGGGAGGGACTTTCACTTGTGCGTCGTCTTGGGAGGATGTGGTGGCGTTCAAAGAATCTTATCCTTATTTTCATTTCGAGGGGAAATTGTTTGTCAACGGAGGAGAGATGTCATGTGGAGTCGGCGTCTCTGTTAGCCGACCCAAAACGCGAAGCGGTAGCCCTAAGCGTAAAAGGAAAAAAGCGGTAGGCCCTAGGTCTTTGAAACAATGTCTTAGAGGTGATTGTGATTTCCTTTATCTATTTAGAAAGTTTAATTACATTTTATCTCTTTAGGAAGGTTTGAATTAAGAAAGTATCTTTTAGGAAAGAGTCCTAGTTAAGGAAGAATAGAGTCCTATTATCTTTTAGGAAAGAGTCCTAGTTAAGGAAGAATAAAGTCCTATTTGCAATCAGATTGTACTCCATATATAGGAGATAAGAGTTAATAGAAAATCGGCAAAGGATTGGGTTATTCCCCAATCTCCTTGCGTAAACCCTGCCGTACTCTTGTTCACTTTGTCTTGCGTTCTGTTCATTCTGCATGCGCTTTGTTCTGTAGCATGCTTCATTCATCAGCGCCCTTGACATGACGTCTCGGCATAATCCTCATACCGGAGTTGATCCTCCCGTCCGCCTCCGCTCCCGGCGCTCATCATCGACACTATAGGGCATGCCAAAGTTTGGCCACCAATCAAATGAAGACCAAAATGACGGGTATGACCAATATTTGGCTTAGCAAATTGGGAGTCTGAACCAAGCAGTCTTTCAATTTTGAAGCTACCTCGCTCGCCCTACGCTTTCGCTAATATAAGATGCATCAGGTTACGAGGCAGCGTAATGAACGATCGATTATTAGATCTCAACGGCGGATGCACATCCTTTGTTTTACGAACAAAATAGGAGGCGTGCGTGCTAGTACTAATATCTAAGTTACACAACTTCGGGTTCTTCTGCGTGGGAGTTGGGACAACGGATCTGAAATCAAAGGCTAGATTGACCGCAGACTCTGAAAAAAACAACGTGGCGATTGCCATTGTAGCATCAGAAAATGGATGGACGGATAGCGTGTAGTCTACCTTCATGTGGAGTTGAGGATATTATTCTCTTTCTCGGTGTTGATACTCCGTTCATGTTTTTCCTTGTTGGGTTGCCCTTTACGGTGAGTTGTGATTCTGGGAGATTTTTCTTGTTTTGACCCTATAGTAAATTTTTTTCAAAAGTAGCCTCCGTTAGCCATCATTTACAAGTTTGACCCCAAAGCGATTACGTACGTCTGCGTCCTTGCAAGCGCGGAGGACCTACCCGACCCGGCCTGGCAGGACTACCCGACGCGGTAGTCCACTGCCCGATGATTGGCCTTGGGCGGTGCTGCCGCCCGTCGGCAGCGGTGCCTCCCCACAGCGTCGCGATTTTCCCTCCTCGCTCGTCGCGCGCGTCGTCTTTAATTTAAATTGTCCTCGGTGCCCGCGCCGTTCCTTTACTGCAAAAAGAATTTTTTAGCGTATCGTTTTTCCTATTTGCTTTTCTTTACATCGCGTCCGTCTTTCCTTTGTCTTCTGTGAGGCCCTATATAAGCAGCGGCCGGACCCGACGAGCTCGAAGCTTGTGTTGGCGTTTTGATTAGTGAGGTAAGTTAAGTGTTTAATTTTTTGCTTATTGCATTTTGTCGCAGATTAAGTCGTGCTTAGATTTTGCTAATGTTAGTTTTGTCTATTTGCGACAATGGCACGTGCTACGTACTATACCACCCTACTTGAAGCGGTATGGGATGGCAAGCATCATTTATCCGCTTGGATCGATGGCGATGGGCGCCAAGTCACAGTGACACGGGGACGAGACACTGGCATTGGGCCATGCGGTATGTTCGAGACTTCGTCAATCTTGGTGATTGCGTTACGCGCATCTTGAACTGAGGCAAAACTTCTTAATTGATGCCTCTCTTCTTTCGCCTTGGTTGATCGTTGGCGGTAGGAGACCCACGTTCCACTTCGGTGGGGAGATAGCGGTGACAACGCAAGATGTCGGCTTTATTACCAACCTTAGTTGCGGCGAGGCGATTATTCCCCTCCAGGTAAATCGAATTTGGAAAGCGTCTCCATCATCGTTTGACGGCCTATCCCGAGAGGTCAAAGGGCATTCCACACGGTTGGCTGCGACAATTCATGCATTGCCCAATTGATGCAGCGGAGGTGGTTCGATGCCACCTTATTGCATATTTGTTGTTTATATTGGGTGGATCATGTTCCCTACTAGCGAGAGGACATGGTGTACCAGTTATATATCACCTTCTGCGGAGTCTATCGTGGGCGCGGCGATGAGGGCGTGCCTTGATCTGATTGGGGTTGGTTGTCTTGTCTTGTGCGTCATCTGTGACTTTGTCGGCCGCTTAGCGTGTGCTGCAGGAGCGGGCCGTGCTCTCGGGTTACCACGTTATTCTGGTATGTGGTCGTGGAACGCCAGCGGTCGGACGGCCGTTGTTCCGCGCCGATCCACCTTACCGCACACAACATTTCTATGGTGGGCGGTGAGGCGGGCGAGAGGATCCGTGGAAGGCCCGACCATGGGATCCGATGGGTAATGGCGATCTTGGGGTGGTCTAGGAGAGAGTGCATCGTATATACCGAGTTCCACAATGAATTGAGACCACCGAAACGCGACATAGTATGGGCTCCTTGGGCGGATCGCGCGTGCGTCGAACCGCAGCCCAAGCGGCTGAGCTTGCTATACCACCGAGATCTGGCGTCTTGGAGGACAACTTGTCATCGGTGTTACGCCCACATGGTTGGCCGTACAACCCTAGCGGGTGATGAGGCGATTCATTGCACGGAGATCCCCACTGCTCTAGGGCGACCGCTTGCAAAGCGTAGTCATTTGTAAGTACATTGCATTACTTAATAATGTTGTAGATCCTTTAGACATCGTTATCTTGCGGTACCATAAGTTATTTATTTTGTTCCACTCTGATGACGAAGAAGGTGCATAGTGATGGTTGAGAGAGGCGGCCGTGGGTAGATGCATGGCGAATGACCCTTGATTCCATTTGCGGGAGGCACAACCTTCGATCACGAGGACTTCGACACGTGCTTGGGTGAAATGCGTCTGGAACCTTGTGGGGCGAGATTAATGACGCCCCCGCCCGACATGCGGATCCTAGCCAGCCGAGCGCTTGGACTTAGGGATGGACCCGTCGCGTCGCGACCGCCGGGGGCGATTGATGCGTTGAGCATGTAGTAGATTAACCACCCTCGAAATAGGGTTAACTAACAAAATTTTGTGTGTTACTGTAACCATGCGGTGGACCGTTTGAATATCGCTTCTCGGCGCGGCCGGGGAACTTCGGCGAAGTCTGAAAACACGGTGGAAGCGCCTTTTTACGGCCTTGAAGGCGGTTATTGATGATGTCAGCGGTCGTTAAGTAACATAATTGCGGAAGGCCAGCGATGTCGACTCGAGCATCGGACGGGCGTCGTCGCGTACCCTCGCCCCTCCATCTTCCGTCCGGCGAGTCGACCCGGTAGCGCGGCATGGGCGGCGGATCGTCATGTGCGGTTGCCCTGCGAGGACTCTCTGTTCTTATGCGTCGTCATCTCGGAGGACCCTCTGGCGATCTGAGTCCTCGTCTCGGAGGGACCCTACGATCGGTGCCGCCGTCATCCGCGAAACACGAAGAGGACATTCGGAGAAACGCGGACGTGCAACCGGAACCGCGGCGGATGTTATCGAATTCTCCCTTGCGAGCCCACCTTTGTTGGACAATTTCCAATGGGCGTCTGGCACCATGGTATGAGTCGGGTACACAATGTACCTGCGGCGTTCACCCATAAAGGCGGCAACCGTACCACGAGCAATTCACCGATCCATCCGCGCCACGAGCAATTCACCCAGATCCATCCACTTAACTTTGGCGAGTTGGTGCCCTCCGGATCCTACTACGGATCCTAATGCTTGAGTCACAGACTTGTTCTCAACGCCCGATTCTCTGAGTCTTGCCCGTATCGCCAACCACGGCGGTTGAGAACCTCGGTATGACTGCTTGGCGAGAACCCACGGTCACTGATAGGTTAGCGTTTCCACGAAACAGTTAAATCGAGACACATGGGAGGAACGGCGTGGAAGGCGATCTGGGTACTATGCTGGCGGCGATGAGGAAGCGGCGTGGCGATAGTAGCATTAGTAGTCTATTGTATGTTGTAAGTTGTGCTTCATTAAGTGATTTGTAATCCAAGCGAGTGTGCTAATTGGAATGTAATTGGACTCTTGTACTTACGTTATCTATGCCGATAGAACAATTTTATTCTCATTCATCAGGGCTGCGATGCATAGATAGCAGTGAACATTACAATCTCATTACACCGAAGCGTTCTACTTGGCAAGAACAAGATACAAAAGAAGAAAAGACATAAAAGTAACTATCTTAAGTAACTTGTGAAGGCGACTTCTCAACTCTTTCCATCTGTCATGTAGTGTTTGAAGCCTTTTCTCTTCACTTTGCATGGGTTGATCGAGCGCTTCGAGGCATTACACAGTGCGATAACACCATGGGAGTCTTGCATTGGTTCATCGGACGCTCGAGCCTTTGCAGTGCAACAACACCACGGGAGTCTTCTTGCAAAGCGACAATTTGCATTGCAATATCTTGGAACCTTTGGGGCGACCGTCGACCCATTGCCAAAATCGACATGTTGTGTTCTACAAAAGAATTGAAGTTTCAAATGAAAGTAAGAAAACCCGATATGTACAACACAATTCATTACGTCTTTGAGTTTGCGAAGTTCTGAAAGATTTGAACACTTCATGAAAACTTCGGGGCCGGATTCGTTGGCGTATGAGAGGTAAACACGTGTCGGATCCATAGCGAGGGCAAAACAAGCTGCTCTCGTAGTGATTGTAATTCTCTGCTCACTCGAATGTTCGATGGGGCGAAGACATCTTGTTTCTGATGTAGGAAAGGAGAAGAGGAAGAAGAGTGAGGTCAATGGCGACCAAAGCATCCATATATAGCGTTAGAAGCACGAGCGGGCCACTCTGCGGAAGTGGGGCGTGACGTGCGGTGTGGAAGCGAGGAAGTGAGCACTATCTGGAAAGCTGGATGTGACCACTCTCTGAAGCGAGTGACAACTCTGCGGAAGCGGGGCGACTACTTTACGCAAAGCAGCGTAACCCAAGCAAGCGGTAATAATAACTTCGGCGGTGCAGTTTACCAGCAAAAATCATTACAACACTCACATCACTACAACATGACGACATGACTCAAATACACGGATAGCTTCACGGATACTAAGTGGCGCGGGAGGAAGAAGGTCTACTCGGGCGGTTCTGAATGAGTGCCTGAGTCTTACATAGCCTACACCTTATTGGTGTTGGCGATCTCCGTTGGCTCGCATCCATGTCGTTGCGGATCGCCTTGGTGATGCCTCCCACGGCACGGATGCGCGATGCTTCATTCGGTGACCACTTCTTTGCTCTGGCCATAGGTCCTTGTAGTGGCTTTCCACTCCGTAGGAGTTGAACTCCCGTTCAAGTATCATCTGGTGTCGTATGTCGTAGTACTCCGACATGTACATGCTAGAAGATTGGTGAAATCTGACACATGCGGCATATCGTGGGAGCAAGGCTTGTCGCGGCGATTGAGGCTTATTGCGGTGCAAGCGCCACATCGCCTATGGTACAAACATGCTTAGGTCACCTCTCATGTGGCATGAGCGTACTGTCCATAAGCGGATCTCGAACTTCCTTCTCCGCCATCCATTGTGATAGCTACATGGGATCAGACGCCGTAATTTTCTTCTCCATGTAGGCAAGGGTAACCTCAATCTTGCTTCCCTTCGTCCAAATCTTTGCTTGCCATCATTGCCGATTCTGAAATGTAACCGCCGTCTGGGTTCCATGTCTAAATCTACTTGGCGGTGATGGGAGAGCACGGACCCCTTTCAACACACGTTGTAGACCTCGGACATGTTGGTTGTCATGATCGTCTGCAGAGCACCATAGGTATCGTGAAGAAGGACCATTTCTCATAGTCGAGGCATGCTCGCTCATCCGCTCGGTGAACTCACTTTGCGGTGCGCTGGGCGGAACCTCCACTTGCCTGCTGGGTTTCGACCTCAAGTTCCGCCACGGCATCGAACTTGCGCTTCAGTTACGTGGCGAGCTTCTTGAACTTCTTCATGAGGTCTTTGCTCGGGAAGCGTGTGTGAAATTGGCGACTAGATGCGCATGCACCAGCGATGTGCGCATGTCGTTCCATTGGAGCGGTGCCTAATGCCGATGCGCATAGTGCGCCATGAACAACAACCCGGCATAATGATGGGTTATGACACACACATTGAGATCCCTTACAACATGTTGCTTTATGTTGGCTAGAAACCATAGCCAGCTGGCGGTGTTCTCATTCTCCACAATTGCAAAACAGCTGAGGAGCAATTGAGTCGTTGCCATCGGCGGCAATAGCGGTGAGAATGGTGCCCTTGTATTTCCCGCAAAGAAAGTACCGTCCATACTCGGGGCGGGGCGGCGATGGTAAACCACAGGCTGCCGGGCCAAAAGCCGAAGACTTCGATCAAGGATTAGGGAATTTGGGTTGTTGGACTGTCAGACCTATCGTCCCTATTGGCGCATGTCCCGGATTAGCATCCGCAATTTGCTTGGCGATGCAGGGACTAGGTAAATGCGCCTCCTTGTAGGTACCGTACAACCCTTCAAGGACCTTTAACCGCTTCGCCGGACCTTCTTGTAGCTAACGACATACCCTATTGTATTAGCTCGTTAGCCATAAAGAACCTTTGGCGAAATGGTCAAATCGGCGACAAGCGCATAACACAATGCTTTCGCGATGTAGGCGAGGTTACATTCTTATCGTTTGCAATGGCTCTGAAGCTCACATGTGTGATCCGTCACACGGCTGTGATCTGGAAGCCGTTCCGCCCGGGGAATCTCTGCGCCGCGGACTTTGCTAGGGCAAGAGGTAAACGCGCTTAACTATGTAAGTGTCGAGGATTAGACACGCACATAACGAGGCGACATATATTAGTTAGTACAGCGTCTTGTAGATGGTTGAAGATACATCAAACAAAGTTCAAACTCACTGTACATTGGTAAGAATCCGTGGTCTTCACCATGAAACTCACGATAGCTTGCTGGCGGCGACCTTGTGTGAAATGTTGCCCCTGGCGGGGTGTCGCATCGAAGGCCTGACGACTCGTGCTCTGAGCGAGAACAAGGGAAGAGGCAGCAGCAATCCAACCGACTTGGAACATAGTCGTGTCGGTCGAAACAATGCCACAAGCGATCCGCCCTCATCATCGGCCGTCCTCATTTGGATTGCGAGTCAAAGTCATCCTCATCTTCGGTGGCGGTGCCCTCGGACATGCCATAGATAATCTCGTGACAATCAACACGAGCATCCGCCATCTATCCACACCTTCATTTGGTTGGAAAGTACGAAATCTCCATCAAGCTGGAGCATCTGCGTAACGGCGTCTGGCGCTCTCGAGACCTCTCCCGTCGTCATTAAACCAAAGGGGACAAGGCGTCGGCTGGCTCATGAGCGGCGCCCCCGGAGGGATTGGCGGGATAAACAAAATTGGCGTACACCATGGGTGCGTCCATAGATCGGGCGTGAGGATTGCTAACGATCTCCATGTACTCTGCCCACATGCCCTTCTTGGTCACCTTCACGAGCCCCAACATCTGCCGTGTTGTGGGACCATAGTGTGATGACCGCCTCTATACTATCTTGTTCCTAGCGGCGTGGCTATCAAACAAGCTGCGAATGCACCAGTCGTAGCTCGACCGTCGGCGTGCGGGTTGGGAGCGTTTACCAAAGCGTCTTGGCGGTGGACAAATCAACTCCGTCTGGACCGACCGCATGCGTTACCATGGAACCGTCACGGTGTCTCCATTTACGACATAAAATAAGACAATATTTCAACCAACACACAACATAAGAACCATCGTGCGTTCTTTGAAATGGACTTACCGTTCTGACGTTACCAACTCTTGAACCTCGGACCGCGGAAGGCGCAAATTCAAACATGCATCGCATTAGTAACGACTAACGAATTGGACAAAGGACATAGAAAAATGTTAGAAATGCGGAGAGGAGGCACCTCACAAGAGGAGAGACTCACGAGAGGAGCGATCGGCGAGTGTGTGGCCGTAGCGTTTAAATAGCCGAAACACTAGAGCATAGCGTGGCGTGGGGCGAGGTCCCTACATGGTGGCGGAGGCAGGTCTGTCTGCGCTGGCGGAGGGACAAGACCACAGGCGGCTTTCCACGGTGACAAGACCACACGAGGCGACTTTGCAGTGATAAGACCAAAGGGACTGCTTTGCTTGTGATAAGGGGCGTCTGGGGGAGGTCTTGAGGAGGTCCTCGAGGAGGTCCTCGAGGGCGTCTGGAGGTGGTCTGGAAGAGGTCGTGAGGAGGTCTGGAGGAGGTCTGAGGGAGGTCCTTAGGGAGAGGTCCTAGAGGAGGTCTGACGGAGGTCCTTGAAGAGGTCCTTAGGGGAGGTCTGAGGAGGTCCTAGGAGGTCCTAGGGGAGGTCTAGGGAGGTCTGAGGAGGTCTGAGAGAGAGTCCTCGAGGAGGTCTCGAGGGGCGTCTGGAGAGTAGTCTGGAAGGAGTCGTGAGGAGGTCTGGAGGAGGTCTGAGGGAGGTCCTAGAGGGAGGTCATCGAGGAGGTCCTCGGGGAGCGTCTGAAGGGTGGTCTGGAAGAGGTCGTGAGGGAGGTCTGGAGGAGGTCTGAGGAGGTCTAGAGGAGGTCTGACGGAGGTCTGACGGAGGTCTGAGGGAGGTCCTAGAGGAGGTCCTAGAGGAGGTCTGAGGAGGTCCTTGGGGAGGTCTAGAGGAGGAGGTCTGAGGGAGGTCCTTGGGAGGTCTGAGGAGGTCTAAGGAGGTCTAGGGAGGAGGTCCTAAGGAGGTCCTAGGGGGAGGTCTGAGGAGGTCTGGAGGAGGTCTGAGGGGTCTGGAGGAGGTCTGAGGAGGTCGTGGAAGAGGTCGAGAGGTCTGGAGGAGAGTCTTGAGGAGGTCGTGGAGGAGGTCTTAAGGGGAGGTCGTGAGGAGGTCCTAAAGTCCGGAGGAGGTATTGGAGGAGGTTCTAGAGGTCTTGGAAGAGGTTGTAAGGAGGTCTGAGGGAGGTCTGGAGGAGGTCCTCGAAAGAGGTCTAGGGAGGTCTGGGCGTGGTCTGAGGAGGTTCAGGAGGTCTTGGAAGAGGTCATAAGGAGGTCTGCCACGAGGTCCTAGGGAGGTCCTACAGGCGGCTTTGCCCGATGATAAGACCAAAAAGAGCAGACTTTCATGATGATAAGACCAAAGGAAACTGCTTTGTTGCATGACAACACCACAGGGGGTAGCTTTGCTTGATGATAAGACCAAAGGGAGCGGCTTTCTTGATGACAAGACCACCACGGGCAAGCTTTGCTTGCGATGATAAGACCAAAAAGAGCGACTTTCGCGATGATAAGACCAAAGAGCGACTTTGCGCGATGACAAGACCACAGGCGGCTTTGCCCGATGATAAGACCAGAGACAAAGGAAAGCGACTGCGCGGTGAAAAAGAGACCACGGGCGGCTTTGCCCGATGATAAGACCAGCGAGACAAAGTGAACTGACTTTGCGCGATGACAAGACCACCGCAGGCGGCTTTGCCCGATGATTAGACCAGCGAGACAAAGAAGCGACTTTCTTGGATGACAAAAATTAACCACACCATGCCAACCATAGGGCTTATAAAGGGGTTAAACCAAACCGAACACTACACAACACTACACAATAGATACCAAGCTATGGACTCTTGGCAAACTTCTCTGGCGAGAATTTGTGAAGAAGCAAAATTGGCTTAAGCGAGAAGAAACGACTACAATACCAGATAAATCAATGAAAGATGCTCTAGTACCACCACGTTTTCGATCCGCAATGTGTGTGTGGCGAACGGCGAATCATTGATCCACACACCGACCACGCGGCAGATGTACTACGCGTCGGGCACCACCTCGTAAGCATTTCTTTCGCGCGCATGATTTTCGTCAGCGTTGACTTAGTAAAGTTTTAACTTCATCCCCATGAAATGGCGGCCAGATCGTTGCCACTTCTTCGATGGATCGGCGGCGGAGATGTCTGACGGGGCATTCATCGGCAGTATATCTTTGAACTACCGGTGCGGGCGAGAACCGTCGCGGTGAAACCTTACGTCTGGGACCACGGTGAGGGCGCGCAGAAGAACCCGATGATCGCCCGGCGTAATCCATGTAAACGGCGTGAGTTATGAAGAATTTACATCCTTTTCGTTTTCACTTACATCATACAATCACGGGATATGGGCGACTTGACATACACCCCGCGTGGGCGATCCGCGACAAGGGCAAGGAAAGGCTCATCTTGGTGAGCAAACGCCCACAGCGTTCCGATGCGGCGTACTCCGTATCCTAGCGTGAGTTCTGAAAATTTACATCATTCTTCGATTTTCACTATAGAGCGCACTAACATCATGGAATCGCGGGACATGGGCGACTTGACATACCGGCCGGCGTGGGCGATCCGCGACAAGGGCAAGGAAAACTCATCTTGGTGAACCGGCCAACACGATGTATCCGGTCGTCGAAGCGTAATCCGTGTCGGCAGCGTGAGTTATGAAGAATTTACATCATTCTTCGATTTCCACTATCGATGAACTTACATCGTGAAATCGCGAGACATGGGCGACCGACATACCGGCCCGGCGTGGACACTCCGCGACAAGGGAAGGGAAGGGAAGGCGGCGAGGAGTTCAATGCCGAGCTAGCAAGGAAGGAAAATGGCCGGTCCGCAATAGGTCGGATCATTACGTAGTAGTCTCGTCCTACCCCATGTATTTTACTATCCCTAAAGGCATGTGTACTTATATGGTCAGGATGCTTGTGTCATGATGTATCGTAGTAGTGGCGAGGATGACTAAAGCAATTAGCGGGACCATCATGCCATATCTTCGTGAAACATGCTTCATCGCATACTCTAATGTAGTTCTTGTTAGTGTCTCCGCTAAGCATATATTGCAAGTATGTCTTCATCGAGGAGACACTCAAGTATTCGGACATCTTCATCATCTAGCAACCGTTTCTGACCCCTCGATCACATTACATATAAGCTTCATAAAGTACCTCATCATTTGTCGTCTATATACATGTATCGCTTTCGAACGATTTCATCGTGGAACACTCCAATAGTCTGATACCTTTTATATATATATGCGCTCAAACTATGACCAAACCCTAATTTGGATAAAAAAACCCTACTCCTTGCCCTTATTTCTTAATGAAATTTTTTATAAATCTCGATCTTAGATATTCATTTTCAATCAAATATAATGGAATTTCGTTTTTTACAAAATATAATGAAATAATATTTTAGCAGACTGACGAGAAAAAAATGAAGAAATCTTGAGGGCACTACCGCGCCCATACCCCGGGGCGGTGACTGCAGCGCCGGGGCGGCGGAGTCCTACTTGCCGGGGCCGGGCAGTCCTGCCGCCCGATGGGCCTTGATCGTGCTGCTGTTTTGGGGTCAAACTTGTAAATTATGTCGAACGGAGGCTACTTTTGAAAAAAAAAATTTGCTTCAGGACCAAAACAGTAAAAATTTCTGATTACCGAAGGTAATCCTACCTCAAATTTGGACTAGTAGTGGTCATACTTGCAATGCCCTGGCAACATTTCACCGAATTTGACTGCCCCTTGAGCTACGCTTGCCGTGCAGTTGATTCTTTTCCGTAGCATTTCACTTTAGTTACAGCTCCTATTCGGCCCAGGACAGTGTCAGCTTGGTACTGAATTAAAATGGAGTTTTTTTGGGCCTCCGAGTGCTCTTCAGTTCGCTGTTCTTGCCTTTTGGAGTACCTTTTTGACCGGATGCTCTGCAACCTCGCCATCGATTCAGGTGCGGGCGTCATCATGGAAAAGACAGATAGTCAGATAGTATTGTTTAAAGCAGGACGTTCTACAGCGATTTCATATTTCACTGCTAAATTGGTCGCAAAAGTTGCAAGTAAGGGCACTCTTAATAGTCATTTGTGTTTGATACTATAGCTATGTCATATTAGATTTTTCATAACAAATAGTGCTTTAGAAGGACTTAATACTACTTTGTAGGTCATCCCTCTCCTAGAGATAAGAGATCCATGCAATAATGTGAGACCCTCTAGTATCAAGATTTAGTATCAAACTAACGAGGTGATTGTTTCTAAAATCCCAAATACTCACTCTCTCCTCTAGTATCAGACCATTGTGAGTGTCCTAATTGCACTGTCAGGCATAGATTAGCTCATCACCATCTAGAAAAGTTGCTCTTGTCATATTATTATTATATGAGTATACTGGTAGTACTAGTGTACAACTAACTTGCCAAAATACCCTACTGGTTCTCTGGAGTAGCAACTCTGTATGGATCGCGTTTTCCTCGTGGGGACAGTTCTGTATGGTCGCTGCAAAGTTAGTACAAAGTGGTAGCACAAACTTGCAGTGCGGCAGCGACGCAGCGTACGTGACGCGCTCCTCAAGTGCAGGTCGGCGGAGTTTAATTTACGAGTGAGTCCAAATTGAAGTCAAATCGCAATTAATGCCGCCAAATCATGAGTATTTTCTTCTCTTTTTTTTTCGAATAGACCATGAGTATTTTTGTGTCGACCAACTAGGTTTGCAAGTGTGGTGAGCCACTTACGTTAAGCATGAGTTCACCCATAAAATAAGTTCACTAAAATCGGTCCGCTAACCCGTCATCTGAGCGGAACACATACGGTCTAGCCGCGTGCCCGCATCACGCATGACCCGCAACATCTCTCCTCAAATCCTTAGATCTGCCGCCTCCTTGGCTCCTCTCCGCGTCTCCCTTTAACCCCTTGATCTAGATCCACCACCACCACCCGCCTGGGAGAAGCCATGGGGCGGGAGGCGAGGGCATGTCCGTCGGTGCTCGGGAAGGTGCTCCTCTCCTCTTGCTACGTGGCCATCTGGATCTTCCTCTCCTCGCCCGTCATCGTCTACAACAAGTACATCCTTGGCCCCAAGATGTACAAGCAGCCTCCCATCTCTGGCTGGCCCTTCCCATCTCGCTCACCATGGTGCACATGTCATACTGCTCCTCCTCATCGTAAATCGGCCTCGTCTGCGTCCTCGCGTTAATCGAGCCACCGTCCTCGCCCGGCCATGGCCTTGCATGACTCTACACCTCCTCCATTCTCCCCCATCGTCCGTGGCGTCACGCTCGGCTTCGCCGCCAAGGGCATCTCGCTCAACCCCATCACCTCGCTCTCTTTGCGTTGCGCCCTGCTTGCCTCGGCTTCTGCTCGTGCCATAGGTCTTCGTCGTTTGCCCAAAATGCGTGCCATCGGCCGCGTTCAGCCGGACTATGTTAGAAAAGGTCATGAGGCTAGCGGAGAGAGATGGGCGGGGGGCGGCGGGCGGAGGCGGGATGTTGGCTACCATGTCGTCGGGAAGAGGGATTAGAGCTTATGAAAGGAGAGAGAGGCGATGGATCGTGAATGAGCGGCGGGGAGAGACAACATGACATCGATGTCGAGAGCTAAGCGGCGGAGGATGGATGGGCGGGGGCAGCGAGCGAGGCATGTTGGGAGTGGCGAATTGCGGGCAATTGCTAAGACCGCGTAAGATTTTGTAGGTTGTACTTGCGAGCAAGCGGAAGCATGAGTGGCTCGGCGTAGCCAGGGTGGGCATAAGTGTCCTGACCCGCCCACTGCACCACTCGACCAACCATACAACACCATTTTTGAGTACACTCTGTTGAAGTAAGTGAATTTTCGTCGTCTTTGTCAGAGTCAAGATATCTTGAGTTTAAGATTCGGTTAAAGCAATTAAAAAATAAGAATTGTAGCCCACTTTTATTCCACATCATAGACCTGAAGAGCCTACATGACACGTGATGTGGTGTTGATGTATAATTGGGCGGATCTGTCTTTACTCATCGATTTAAATCTTTTGGATAAATTAGGCGATACATGTAACTCAATACACTCAACTATTATTTTGATTAGTTCTGATTTTGATTTTTTAGTTTCAGAGGGTGTTAAAGGGTTATCGAGTTAAGGGCAGTCGTTTCTTGAATTTGCGGTACCAATTCTGATATCTCGCCCATGTTCTCTTTAGACAGAAAAAAACACCTACGTTTCAATGCAACATTGTTAAATCTAAAATAGAACTGAAAGGATGGATCTAAAGTGTTCTGAAATCGGTGTAGCCGTGTAGACTAATGGAAATGAAACACCCTTTCGTTTACACAGGCTATTGTAGAAAATTCAAACATTTGCTTATGTCTGGGCTCTGGACTAGTGAGCAGTGCAATGGCAAAACTGTTACACTTTTGATACCTCTCCTTATGCACAACTAGGGATGAAAAACGGATATGAATTATCCGTATTATTCGATCACCGTATTTGATAGGATACGACTATGCTATAGATTTTTTTAATCCGATTAACAATTTCTCTCCTATTCGTATTCGTATTTGAATCCGCATAAAAAATGTGGATACAAATATGGTATGGAATTTTCCATCCAAATTGTTATTTTATCCGAACTATTTGTATTCGATTGTAATTCAATGAAGCAATATAAGTATTTTATTGCAGTATGCCTAATTAGTTGGATGATTTTTTTTTCTAATTTAATGTGGATTCTTGTTCCCTTAGGTGAAAATAAATAGATTAGAACGATTAAGTGTGATTGTATAAGGATAAAGTGATACTAATATCTTGGCATGACATAAGTTATGGTGATATCTACATCCGACCAAATCGAATATATATTCGATTCGCATTTGTATTTGTGTTTGTTATGACATTCGATTCGTATTCGAGCATATTCAATCCGTATTCGTTTTAAAAAAATATGAATACGATATGGCGTGCAGTATTAAAGCGAAGTAGATGAATCTAAATGGATTGAACCCGAAATAATGCGTCGAAACAATCACTATGAATGAGAGAAGGATTTGTGAAGCCCACCACGAATTCATAAGCACAACCTAAAAAAGTACAAGAAAGTGTCGCTCTCTCACAACCCTCTCGAACCTTTTGAACCATAGGGGCCCTTGCCCTATACAAGAATGTAGTGCTAAAGAATAACATATTCTCTAATTCTCTCGTGTGTCTCTTACTTGGGTAAGTTGATTTATAGGTTGGGTTCTTCATGACCACCCCTCATGGCTTTATATAGTGTCCTCTAGTTCTCCTCTAAAGAGAAGCAAGAGTCGTACTCCTATTTGGATAGGTACCCATGCATGACATATCTCTCAGTCTTAGTAGATTAGGAGCTTTGGCCTAAATGGTACTGTTGGGGCTGCCCCCCCCCTCCCAAAAAAAAGTAGACGTTCTCGCGTTGTATTGCAAACAATGACACACAGATGCGCCAACGACCGACACGTGTCCAAAACTGTGCATCTAGCGCCGGGATTTAACCTCCACTGCTCATCTGCTGCTTGGGCCTGACCTTGTCCGCACCTCCTGGCGGTTGCCGCTCGCACATGGCCTAGACAAGGCCTTGTCCGGTCGCCCCTCGACCGGACGCGCCACCACCCTACAAAGCGGTGCATTTAATGAGATCAATCACCATCCAATGTGTGTGAACAATTTTGTGTAGCACTAAATGAGTGATCGTGATGCCGAATTTAATGCAAAGGCCTTGCAAAGCAGAGTTTTTTTACCGTATTGGTGCATTTTCGCACCGTTTTAGCGAAAATGGCGAGCTCGGCCCCATATTTGCAAAAATGGTGTCTCTATCGCCTGACCACCGCAGGATGAATGAAGGCGACCGTACCCTGTCACTTGCTCGCGACCGTCTGCGAGAGGAGGAACCGCCTTGTGGCGTCTTGGTGGGGGCGACCACATAATGGCAGCGTGTGCATACGGTGGCCGTCTTGATGGGAAGAACAGCAACCGTGGATGTTTTGGGTGGAGGTTTTGAGAGAGGGCTTTGAATTCTTTAGGGCAATGCATAATTTCTGGTCAAAATTCTCTATCACACTAGTTTGCATCCTCCTTCATCCCGAGTGCTACAAACCCGCACGTGTATCATGTAATACTTATAACCGAACCGCGCGCGGCATGTAATACTTATAATCATTCCAAAATGTCATCAATTTTATCTATGAAAAAAAACTATATTGCAACTCCATTAGGAATGTTGATATACAATATAAGCCTTGATGATACACACATAACATACAAAATATGCTTACAAATATAGCAAAACAAAATATGAATACAAATATGCCAAAATAGGTTAAGTAACAGAGTAAAAATATCATCAATGAAGCGGCGGGGTTGTAAGTGTCTTACGGTGTCGTCATCCTGGCCCATGGCCTTGTGACGATCGAATGAGTGGCGGAGGCTCTCGTGGTGCGTCACCTGCTCTGGGCACTCCGGTGGAGGAAGGGTGAGTCTGGCGCGCGACCGTGGTACGTACCACTACAGGTACTCATCGTACATCCGAACGTCGTATGGACGCTGCTCCTGTAAGACCTCCAAGTGCGTCATCTCTGTCCATGCCATAATCCACTCGTGATGGACTGCTTGCCAGTCCTCAGTCCTCTGACCCCCCTCGATTGCTTGCATTTCTGGAAGGATTGATGTTAGAAAAGAAGACATAAGAAGTGTAAACATTACTCAGATGAAGTTTGACTCACAGGTGTACGGCTCACTGTAGGACCATGCCATCCGGAGGGGGCACGACCTGGTACAAAGAAAACTATCGCATTACACGCTGCGACACGTAAGGATCCACCATATGTGCGAACACTAGATGACGGTGCGTCGCCCATAACTCGGTGTCCTTTGTGCATTGCGTGGACAACCGTGTGGCGCTCTTTATGCGCCCAAAATCTAGAGTCCATGGAGCCCATATTATGTTGTTATCGTTCAACGACTCGAACTCCTTGTGGAACAACAAGTAGCACCTGGTTGGTCTGTCCTTGGCCCAGCGTAGACTGGCAGTAGTCCACCGTAAACCCATAGTGGGCCCGTCTATCGGGTCATCCAACTTGGCATACAGGTGCATCGCTCTCTCGAAGGCGGCCTTGAGGAAAGTGCTCCCAACTCCACAATTGCGGCGACTTCTGTGACGATCGGGTTGGGGTAGCAGGTGCCATTGCCATGGCGTCACACAATCCCTTGTATGTGGTGCAAAAGACGGTTGATCCCCAACTATACAGAGGCATCGGCCCAGCCTTCACGTCAACCAAAGACTCGGCGACACATACGAAGCTGGGGTAGCACCAATCGCCCCGTCTGGTTGGAAACAAGACCCAACCAAAGAGCTGAAGAAGGTAAACAACGAGCTGTGTCCTAACGACCTCGTCAGGTGCATCCTACGGGAATTCACTGAAATGCCTCAGCCAAGTCCGGGGGATGCCGTGCATGCTCAGGGATAGCTAGCCGGCCGATGCTCGGCTGGCTTTCGATCCGCCCGGTGGTGACATGGAATAAGTGGCTCACCGGATCGGGAGACCGGCCAAAGCGAGATATCTGTGATTGACCATCATCTCACCACACCAAAGTGCAATGTGTGCGTCTCGGGCCTCCACATCGACTAGTGCCAGCAATGAGACTAACGTTTAGGGTGAGCCGGCGTCAAGCGGAGAGCGACCTGCAAAGGGCAACAAGCCCATGTCCTAGAAGGATTGGGGCGTAGTGAGCATCCGCTCGATAATCCCTCCCGGCCAAAACAACGAGGGACGGAGGGCCATCCGCATCATCGGTGATCTACAGCTTGCACCGGTGGTTCTCATTGTAGAAGTGTTCCAGAAGCTCCGGTAGAGACATGCATTGCAATGGATGGAATAGACGAAATATTAGTAGGAAGATTGATGATGACAATAGAATACTGTAAATTAAAAATTACAACCAAATGAAGAAAACAAATTACTGTACACTAATTTACTAGTACGAAATTAAATACGGCTATTTAAACATGACTAAATTAGTTATGACTAAATTAATTTGGGCTAAAACTAATTTTTTTGACAAAATAATCATAAGACACTTGATCTTACCAACCAAGCTTACTTTTGTTACTACAACATGATAGTCATCTTTGTTGTTGCTCCTAGTTATTCTTTGTGATATGTTAGAACTCGAGCTTGCCCATGATTCTTGAAAGCTATTGCGACTAATTCATGACACTAAGTAATGACTAGTTAATTAAGACTTAATTTGAACTAATTGTTTACAACCAATTATTTCAGTAAAACTAATTGATTACGACTAATTATATGGTAAATAATTAACGTCTAATTATTTTAATTGGCACTAAGGAATTAGAACTAATTAATTACGTAACATTAATTTAACCATGAAAAATTCCAAAAGCGACTTAAATAAATGCGTGCGGAAAATGACAACAAATCAAGTACAAAAATAATACTACGATTGATCTCTGACAACACAATTAATAAATAATTTAGAGCGGGGACAAAATTACTTGCTAATATGGTTGCAAATGGCAATGTTATTAATGCAAAAATGTCTCGAATATAAAATCGATAGAGAATCGAGGCGAGAGAGGCGAGATGGCGAAACTTAACGCTTTCGCTTCGCTATTTATAGCACCCATAAAGGCGGCGTTTCTCTCGCATGCATGAATGCTGCACATGCAAGGCAGCAATTACGGGGGACGATGGAGGTGATGGGAGGTGACAAGTTTTTTGGTGGAAAAGGGAGCGTGGCGGTGCACGGCTTGGTGATAGATGAAGGGGAGGGCTTGGGTTCGAAGGCTTGTCCGAACGACAAATGGATGGTTTTTTGTTTCTCCGGAGAACCAGACCGGTTCTTTGGGGAGGCGAGGTGGCGATGTGGAGGCCACCGCCACGATGGCTATCTCGGGAGGAGGCGGGTTGCCACGTGGAGGAATAGGGAGCACCACCACGGTGGTTGTGCGGTCTTAGCGATGCTGCTTGCGGTGGCCGTCTGATCTTAGCGGCAATTGCCTGATGGCCGTGTGGTCTTGGCGCCACCACACGGTGGTCGTGTGGTACCCTCTGACGTGTCGCCCCCAGATCAAATATGTGCGGTGGCCATGTAGTGGAGGTGCTATTTCTGCAATTTCCATGTGACGACTGCCATTCTTGCAAATACATACGGAAAACACGCCAATACGGCCTAAATCTCTGCAAAGCACATACGAGAGACGTTTCGGTCCGAGTTGCTGACAGATACGATAGACATTGCTAAATCATATTAATACCTACAGTGCATGTGTTGAAATCTTGTGCGAGGATTAAATGTCGTTTCTAGCTGCGAGGTGGGCGTCCGGTCGGCGGCCGGACAAGGCCTTGTCAGAAACCCAGGCGGCGGTAGTTAGCTAGGTGGCGCGTCACGGGCACGGAAGGTGCGGACAAGGTCATGTCGGCGATGGGCGCTATACAAGGCATGTCCATGCGCCCGAGAAACATCGGTGGTCACGTGGCAAGAGGAGGCGGTCAGGCGGCGGATGAGTGGTGGAGGTTGAATCGAGCACGGATGCGGTTTTGGACACATGTTGGCCGTCGACATATACGTGGTGCCATTTTTTTAGCAATCTGGTGCGAAACGGCTACTTTTGTTAAAAAACCCGGCCCCAATAGTGTCACTAGACCAAAAACATGTAGATTAGAATCTGAGTCATCTATCAACAAAAACTTTGCCTGAGTGTGCAAGTAAGTGCCTAAAAAATAAATTCAGATACTAGTGTTCTACTATATGGGAGGCTTTTGGTTTCGTAATTTGTACCAGAAACCTAGGACGTATGCACATGGGCAATGAGGGCCGTCCGATCTGAAACGGATGGCCGAGATCGAGGCGGGCGTACCCCCGTCCCACTTTGTGATCCCCCCCCCGCGCGCGCACCTCCTCCAGCCCCGACTCGCGCATGGTGGCGACTCACGACTTGCGCATTCCCGCGTGCTTAGGGTTCATTGTTCGCCGCCGCCCTCCTGCGCCGTTATCACGACCTGACAGGGAGGTCTCCAAGCCTAGTCGCAACCAGACCCAGCAGGTCCCTATCACGACCAGACCAAGAGGTCTCCAAGTCTTGCCGCAACCGGACCCAGGAGGTCCCTAAGTCCTGTCACGACCGGACCAGGGAGGTCCTGTCGAGACTGGACAGGAGGTCCCAAGCCGGACACAGGAGGTCCCCAAGTCCCCAGCAAAGCCCAGAGCTAGTCCCAAGATCAGCGGCTAGCTCATCTGATAAACAAAGTGTTAACATCCATCAAACGTAAACTTTATTAATTAATAACAGAGTTGATTACAAGAGTGAATTATAAGCCAACAAAACTTTACACAGCGGAAGACTAAAAGTAGCAGACCACCCGATTCGCCACAGACAATCGGTTGGAGGGAGCAGCCTAGACGTCCTGGTCATCGAGCTCCTCGAGGACGTCCTCTCCAGCTCAACAGAATCAAGCAAGAGTGAGCACAACCACCGTGCTCACAAGTCACACCTATCAATTAGCAAATTAGATGCATGCATACAAGGATATCTCAAAGGAGGTCTTATAGGGCTGTCTTTGCATAAAGCCACGTTTTTTTCCAAATACATGTACTAAATCCAAAGAAAGTTCTCTCAAAGATGAATCTATTTGTTTTTTTCCTCTCTATTTGGTGATTTGTGGTCTTTCTTTGATCCACGAGTTTTTGCTTGGTTTCTTGCCTTGATCTAACTTGCTGTGACATGTGGGAACCCATCTAGGATAATCTTGATCATCATTCACCTACGAGCAAGTCTCTAGATCATCTTTTCGTTTTGACTCAGTTTTTGAGCACCCTTCGTTCAAATTGAAAAAGATAGGAACTTTGGCATGGATCTCTGCGATCTTTGATTGGAATAGGTTCTTGACATCCTTAGGAAGGTGTGTTTCAAGTTTCGTGAAGTTTGAAGTTACGGATCAAAAGTTACGTCAATTTTTTATTTCGTTTTCAATACATTTTACTATTTATTTGCTGTTTTCTTTGTTCCTTTGCGGGTGAGCCGAAACCTTTATTCATCGATGCGACCGAATTTTGATGCAGTTGGCATTGTTCATCCGGTACCATAGGTACTGTTCATCAGGCTGTTTTTGTGTTTTTTGTCGTTTCTTTTAGGGGTTTGAAGGAGATTTGGTACAAGTCTTTCGCTACGCTTATATATATATATTGATCTTCATAGTTCTCATAACTATTGGAGTCAATATCATGTTTGAATCCGATCAAAGCGAAAAAAAATAGATAGTGCTCCTATTCACCCCCCTCTAGTCGCCTTTTTCGGTCCAACAAAACCCACAGAGTTCATAGCCCCCTGTTGCGCCAGTGGGAATGCATGTACGTAGGTCGTGAAAAACCACCCACACAACCGGATGGAACGACCACGATAGAACATTGCAAATTAGTTGGCCAGGTCCACACCACCCTAGACATGTGGTTGCACGATGAGGCATGGCAAAATACACTCGAAGACCGGTCCTTAACTGACCTGGGCGACTTCCACAGAACCCGGGGCATCGACCATAGAAATGGATTGATCCCGTGCATGAACATGCACCCATCCAAACAGCCAGTTCGCCCAAGTCCAAACCAATTTTTCTTTTTCTTTGTTTTTCAAAAACAATTGCAAACTACCACGACAACCCAATGTTGTGGATTAAAATATTTAGATAACATTGGTCCTTTGGCAGTAAAACTTCCCAAATCAAGATTTTGGTCTAAGCTTGACTAAACACAAAATTTTGAAACATGCTAGTTCATACTAATGTACCAACTAGCTCTTTACTATGGTGACAAAGGATGATTGGATCAATAATCAAGTTCGGTTGTACAAAGGAATTAGGAATAACTATAATGTTAAAACATGGGTTAAATTACTTGAATTGAAATAAGCATGCAATAGTAATTTGAAACAGAACTTATATAATTTGAAATGCGGGGTTCAATATGATCAAGGGTGTAACTTGCCTTACTTGAAAGCTTGAGGAACTATTTAAAGAACTTGGGCTCCCGGAGCGTCTTAATCTACACAAGAGAGCGAAGCAAACTCAAATAACGACTAGATAAGATCCAAATGAACTCCAAAACAAACCGAACTAGAAAAACAGCAAAGAACTGAATTAGAAAACTAGGAGCGGGCTCTCGGGAGGAGATCCAGCGGGTTGGGAGGAGGTTCAACAGAGAGAGAGGTCGAGGAGGTCCTAAGGAGAAGGTCTGAGAGAGGTCAAGGGAGGTCTCTGAGGAGGTCTGAGAGGTCGAGGAGGTCTCTAGGAGGTCTGAGGAGGTTCGACTACTCGACCACGACCGTACAAGAATACAAAAAGAATCTGGCTACAGGTGTGGTCGTTATGAAGTATACAAAAAGATCGGCCACTCAGCGTGGTCGTAGAATCAAGGGAAAAGAATAGGGCACGAAGAACCTCACGGGACCAAGAGAGGTGAAAAGAGGTCGATGGGCCAGCGATGGTTGAAGGCGGCAGGCGTTCGGTGATTTCTTGACAATGAAATTGTTGAAGGCGGTGTTAGCTCAATGGACTTCTTGGCGATGAGGATGTGGCGGTTCGAGCCCGTGAACTCCTTGGTGTGAAAGCTTGGTCTGAAGGAAGCGGATGAGAGCTAGAGAGTTGAGTGAGGAAAAAGGTGATGAAGAAGAAGCTGCTCGGGCTATTTATAGCTAGGGAAGGCGAAGAAGACAACGAAAGACTTCGAAGCTACGTGTCAGCGGTGGATGAAGAAGAAGGTCAAAGGTAGGTGAGCGAGAAGATGGATCTGCGAGTAGAAGGGACAAGCGGCGGCATTTAATGCGACCGATCGGCACTTAAGGTGCTGTCGCTCTGAGAACAACGACATTTAATCTTGAAGACTTTTATGGCGAGAGGAGAAGAAAGTGGCGGAGACAGAGGCAGTGGGGTCGATCAGCGCTCGGGAGGTGGTCAAACCAAAGGGGTGGTCGTGACCAAGAGGGTCGTCTTTGCAAAAAAGGCCGAAGAGGTGGTCTTTGCAAAAAACCAAAAGAGTGGTCTTTGCAAAAAAGAGGAGGAGAGACAAAAGGGAGGTCATGACCCAAAGGGTGCACGTGACCAAAGGGGTCACGACTAAAGGACAAAGAGGAGGTTGTGACTTTAAGGGAGGTCGGCTAAGGACAAAAGTGGAGGTCCACGACTCCAAGGGAGGTCACGGCTAAGGACAAGAGGAGGTCGCGACTACAAGGGAAGGTCGGCTAAGGACAAAGAGGAGTCGCGACTCAAGGAGAGTCATGGTGAAGGACAAGAGGGTGGTCGCGACTCCAAGGGAGGTCGACTAAGGACAAGAGAGGATGTCCAAACACAAGGAGGTCTGAACCCTCGGATCTAAGCGAAAGGAGGTGCGGACCCTCGGATCCAAGCGAAGGAGGTGCGAACCCTCGGATCCAAAGCGAAGGAGGTCTAGACCCTCAGATCCAAACAAAAGGAGGTCTCTGGACACAAAGGGATGTCCAAACGAGAGAGAGAGATTTGGACACAAAGGGATGTCCAAACAAGCGAGAGATCTGGACACAAAGGGATGTCCAAACAAACGAGAGATCTAGACACAAAGGGATGTCCAAACGAGAGAGAGATCTGGACACAAAGGAGTGGGGTTGAGAGAGACACAAAGCGAAAAGAGAAAGGGAAAGGCAACACCAGAACTCAAACAACTCCAAATAAACCAAACTTTTGGATTAGTTGAAGTTCGATTTAGTCATTTTAAAACTCTTTTAAAAAAAGCCAAAATCTCAGGTTAAGCTTTAGAACTTCAACAAAACCAACTGGTTCTTTTTATTTTGAAATTTTTCTAAAGGGCGGAAAAGCGGGATGTTCTGACCCAGCGCCCCTCGTGGCGCCTGCGCCCTCCTCCCTCAATCCGCCCCTCCTCCCCATCGCAACTCCCCCATGGCCCTCCAGACAGGAGCTAGGGTTAGGGAGAGCCGCCGCCACGCGCCGCCCGTGGCCATCTCCGCCTCTGCGACTCCTCCTCCATCTGCTTCGTGGTCGCGCACCACACCACCATCCTCCATCAGCACAGTGAGCCCCCTCCGACAATGGCCTCCATTGAACCTCCTCTGTGACTCCTCCTCCATCTGCGCCACCCCTCAGCGACTCTCCTCGAAAGGTAGGGTTTGCGACGTCTCGCCGCCGGCATCATCTTCAGAGGATTGGCTACCCCAAGCTCAGTTGACTGCGTCCCAAGAAATTCAGTGCTTGTGTAGCAACAAATGTGAATTGACTGTGTGGTTGTATACCCGAGTGAAATTGTGAGAAATTTACATTGTAGCATCCGGTTAGTTTCATGAGCTTGTAGCTTGCATTTGTACTATCTAGTTGTACCCGGTTGTATGAACTATGTTTTTGTTGTTGTATGAATGTGAATGGAAGAACCTCAATGTGGTTATCAATGAACTTGTCCATGTATGTATGGATGTAGTCTGCATTTGTACTACCAAATGCGTTCAGTTAGTTTCATGAGATTGTTGTATGAATGTGAATGGAAGCATGAACTTGTCCATGTATGGATGATTAAAATTGAGATTGTGAAATTGATATTATGAGCATCAGAGCATGGCACTCAAATACTTGGTTCTTACTCTGGAAATTTTCTTCTCCAACATGGACTCTGAATAAACAGTGTCAGGTCAGGCTGCTAGATTGGTTTTCTGATTGCATCAAGATTGGTTTTCTGATACTGTATACATCAAGATTGGTTTTTTGATTGCATACATCAAGATGTCCATGACTCTTAGTTGGAAACCAATTACCTTCGATTAGTGGTGGTTTTGATTGCATCAAGATTGGTTTTCTGATTACATACATCAGGGTAATTTCATCAAAGTTTGAGGGCCAGAACCTTGTGAAACGTCATAGGATGGTGTATGATCTCTTGACCGATGAGTTGAACTCGGGCCTTCATGCTATCTCCATTGTTGCAAAAACTCCAAAAGAGTCAGGATCCTGAATGTCACAAAAACGTTGACTTGTGCTTGTTTCAAAATAAGTTGATTGCAGCAATAATGCAATATCATGTAACCATGAATCGATTACTAAAATAATGTTATGATATGTTTCTTTCATGATGAAGACCATGTGTTCGCATTAGATTGAAGTGTGGTTTTTTTGCTGTTAATGATTTCCTATGGCCATGAAATTTATGGAAATTAGAATGAGTACCAAATTCACTTCTGGTCATGAGGCGAGGTTTTTTCTTTCTGGTACTATTGGAAGCCTTTGACAAGTTGATCTTTTTACGGTGTCTTGGTGATAGATGCCCCCCATCCCCACCCCCTCTTTTGGTGATTGAAATCACTGCTAAGCAATATCTTTCCTACTTCTAATAGTTGGTTTTGACCCTGATCTTAGTCTAGAGTGCAAAACTAGTATAGCTGAAGCATGTTTACCAATTTGTGGTTGAGCCTATTCAGCCATGAATTATCTGTCGAGCAAAAGGATGCCCAGCTGCATTTTTATGCATCGTCTTCTTGTGTGAATACAACATCATCTGCTTTCACAGAATCTCTTTTAAGGTTGCAATGGTAATATCTTCGCCACCAATCTTACCATTCTCTGTAATGTTTTAAGCATTATCTAAATTTGGAGAAATTCAAAATTTCAAGCTTTGGAAAATAAACCATACAGTATTATGCTATAAGTGATAACTTCAGGATCAATTCCCTTGCTCAACATTTCTTTGAAAAGCGCTAATGCATACTTTGTCCAAGCATCCTCAACATTTCTCTGAAAAGAGCTAATGAGCAAAATGCGTATTGTTGATTCATTCAACTTTATACCAGCAAATCAACTACACAGTTTGTAGGAAAAGGTTGCGTAGACATTACAGTTCACAACCACATTTAATTGACATTCTTGAATGATGTTCTGGGCATCTTCATCACAATAGAATAGTGCATCTTATTACAATAGAATAGTGCATACAAGATCTATTACATTGCGATCACATTCCTTTGCTATAAAGAAGGAAAATTACGGAGAATGAGAACTATAAATTTGATAATGCTTGATAATGTTTACTACTAACATTCACTACCAACCCTCTCAGCTGCTTCACAAAAACAGGGACTTCAGTGTACTAACTGAAACAGAACACTAGAAAACACTGCACTCCAGAATTTTCATTCAATATTACAGAATACTACATTCAAGAACAGTTTTGACTCCAGAATACTACATTCAAGAACATAATTTTGACTCCAGAATAATACATTCAAGAAAAAAACAAGCTTCAATATTTGACTTCAGCAAAATGGAACCATCAGGGACTATAGCGTCGAAGCAAAATGCAACCTTCAGTACTACAATGTACTATATTCTTGCACATTCTTTCCATCAAGAAACCAGAATATGTCTTTGAATTAACAACGAGTTGAACAATGAACAAGGTTGAGAAAAGCGTGGTAATCTTTGCCATGGCAGTGAGCTCAAGCGCAATGGATAGGCCTCTCTTGGTGTCTTGAATCTGAGGCGGCGAGCTCGGGCGGCGGATCTGGCCTTGATTTTAGGCGGCGCCTGGCTTGAGGTGTGGGGAGGCCTGAGGGGACTCGCCTCGGCTCTGGCGAGGCCTTGAGGGACTTCGCCTTGGCTCGGTGGCACCGCATAGCTGGCTGGCGAGGTCTGAGGCGGAGGCGGCCACGGGCGGCACATGGCGGCGGCTCTCCCTAACCCTAGCTCCTGTCTGGAGGGCGATGGGGGAGTTGCGATTTGGGAGGAAGGGGTAGGTGGAGGAGGTGCGGCGGCTCTCCCTAACCTAGCTCGGTCTGGAGGCGATGGGGAGTTGCGATGGGGAGGAAGGGGCGGATTGGAGGGAGTGTGTGGCGCCAATAGAGGCGGCCTTGAGAGGGGAGGCGGCGAACAACGAACCCTAAGCATGGGAGAAAGCATCTAGGCCCCTAAAAATGGTTTTGGTAATTAATGATAATATGTGAATATGGGATTAACCTGTTTATTGAGTGTTTACAAGGTTAAGTCCCATTGGTGAGTTTAATGTCTTGAAGATGCATGCTAAAGGACAACATGAAGATCTTTTGGATAAAAGACAAGGTACAAGTAGTCTAGGATCCTTTTTGCATTTTACCAGTCTTAAGAGAAATGGTTGAAAGACTGGATTATAGGTTATTTACCGTACTATTAAGAGGGATCATAACTAGTAGCTTGATAGCATGTTCTTGTGCCATTTGGATCAATTTAGGATCATGCATGCATTTGAATTTGAAAGCTCTCTGTGAAATTATGCACAAGCAGTAGTACACGGGTTTATGGTGGAACTACGCTTTCTTGATATAAGTGTATCTCTTGGCGGTATTACCGTGGGCCGTTCAGATCGTCCGAACAGCACATCATCGTGTGGTTTAAACACATGGTCCGACCAGCCCAATGGATCTGGAGCGTCCACGTGTGCAGTCCAATAGTGCATGTCAACTTATTTGTGGAGTGGTACTACCGCCCTTGTGAGCGGTACGAACGCATCACGGTAATTCCGTTTTGTAGTTGACGGTACGTAAAAACCAGTGAGACCCCTTTTTGGTTAAGTTTGCAAAACTCCTGGAACGGTAGTACCGTCGTTGTTTAAACGGTACTACCGCTTTAACGGTACTTCCGCAAATTGGAGCGGAACGTATTTTCTAGAGAGACTCGTTTTTGGTTCTATGCCTCATCCCTTGGAACTACCACGTAGCGGTATTACCGCACTTCCTTTGGCAGTACTACCGTGGGCTGTTCGGACTATCCGAGAAGTTCAAGATCGTGTGGTTTAAACGCATGGTCCGAACAGCCCAGTTAATCTGAGCCATCCACGGTAGTTCCAAATTTTATGTGGCGGTACGTAAATTCCAGAGAAGCACCCTTTTCGTTTGAGATTGTAAACCACGTGAGCGGTAGTCTGCGCTTTGTGGTGGTATGACCGCATGATAGTTGGCGGTAATCTTGCGCATTTAAAATAGCTATGTCGAGGCGATTAATGCTCTGTTGTAGCCGTTCTGAGCGGTTGGTGAAAGCGATAATCTGCACCTTGGTTGGCGGTGATCTGTATTTATTTGAAAAATTGGGGTTTCTCTCATAGCGGTTGGATTTTGTTGTGGGGTTATAAATACCCCTCACTGCTCAAGGACAGATAGCCAATGTTCATTTATGATCCTTAGAGCCTTGAGAGCCTTGAGCATTCACTCAACACCAAAATTCTCTTGTGCATTCATTGTGAGGTGGTTGAGTTCATTCAATTGCATCCATTCATCCTAGTTGATCCTATTGCACTTGAGCGCCGTCAAGCGAAGGTTATTGATTTGTTACTCTTGGAGTTTGGCCAAACTCCTAGACGGCCTTGGCGGTGGAGCACGATGATCTCTTCAAGAAGATTGTGGAGAGGCCCGGTACAAGTTTGTGAGTGTCTTGGAGTTCGCCATCTCTGGAGCGGAGGAAGAACTACCATAGTGATCAAGGGAAGGCTTAATTCGTGGAGTTGGCTTGAGTTGTCAAGCTTCCTCAACGTGGACTAGTGAAGACCGGCAAGTCTTCGATACCACGAGAAAAAAATCCTTTGTCATTGTAGTTATTTCTTGTCTTTACTTATTCCGTATTTACAATTCTAGCATTTATCTTGTGTTAAATTGCTTAGCTAGAATTGTATCGAGTTTAGACATTATTCCATTGGCTAAAATTGTTAATTTGCTAAAAAGTTTAAAAACCTCCTATTCACCCCCTCTAATCGGTTATCCTTGATCCTACAACAGAATCTTGTGAGTCGCCACCATGGGCGAGTCGGAATTTTGGAAGAAAGGTCTTGTGGCATAAATGCAAAGTGGGATAGGGGCACGCCCGCCTCAATCTCGACCGTCCGTTTCGGATCGGACGACACTCATTGCCTATGTGCATATGTCCATGGATATGCCCATGTGCACAGGATACGCCCCCCCCTAAATTTAGGTTAGAGAAAAAGCTTTGTGCTCACCACGCAGCTGCATGCAGGTTGGAGATGAAGCTTGGGGTACACAATTTAATAGAGCACAGTTCATCCCCATGACAACCTAAGCCAACCAGGCACTATAGTCTGTAGCTGTGTAGGTGACCCAAACAATCTACACTCTCCACATATCGTAGTTCCATGTCCCATCCTTCTTGGCGAATTTTTGGCGTATACGGCCTGTTTTCGAACCGTATTTACACATTTGACCAGGCGAAAAGTGTATGCAAAAATAACCACGCTAGCGCATGGTCACTAGTGTGCCGGCCGCCTCCAGCGACCGCCACCGCAGCGGCCAGGCGACCATCTGTAGAGGAGTCTTTGGCGCCACGGTGGCCATGCACCGGCACCTCGGTGCTAAGCGCTTACGCCCGGTGATTAGGGGGGTAGGGGGCCGGTGGTGATTAGGATTAGGGCTAGGGTAGTTAGGTTTAGGTTGAAATTTGGAGGAATTTAAAAATATAGCAAATGAGTCCAAAAAATTATGGAATTTTTTGTGGAGCCTCTCAACGCTGTGTAGTTGTTTGTGTAAAGTTTTCATAATTTTATTCGTTTGGAATTGTTATAAGCTAATTAATTATAATTGTCATGTTAGTATGAATCAATAAGCGTGATTTAGGTCATGAAAATTTCGATTTGAGGGTTTCATGATTTCATGTGACTTGGAATTTACAACACCCTTCGGCTCGTGCCCCTCGGCCCTCCCTCCCTTTGTCACACCGCCACACACGGGACATCCTCGGAGAATTAAAAACCTCGTGATGGTCATCAGCGCTCGGGTTAGGGTTTCGTTCGGGTTAGCGCTTTTGCGAATCTGAAATTTTTTCAGCCATTTCAATTAGGGATTCAATGGGCACTGGTATTTGTAAAAAAACATTCATTAAGAAATATGGGCACCGAGGTTTGTAAATTAGGGTTTCCTTTTCGCCGAAATTAGTGTTTTGTCCCGGTTTTAGTGTTGTTTGTAGTAATTTCAAAATATAGCAAATGAGTTTAGAAAATTACAAAACTTTTTGTGGAGCCTCTCATCACAGTTTTGTTATACGTAATTTTTCTATTATTTTATTAGATTCGGAGAAAGGATGGTGATAAGCATATCGAGGCGAGTATAACCTTGAGGATGTCGTCCAAGCAAACTGTGTGCTGAAACACTTGTTGTCTTTTAGAAGTAGGATAAAAAGGCACAAGTACTATTGGAGTTTCTCGTTGATGAAGTCGTCTGAACGTACGTGTATATAGCCAGGCAGTCATGAAGTACTTTATGAAGCTTATACAGAATATGATTGAAGGGGCTAAGAACGCTCGTTGTGATGATGAAGATGCCCCAAAACATGGAGTCTCTCCTCGATGATGTCGTCTGAACGTATACACGTATATAGGTAGGCAGTCGATGAAGTACTTTATGAAGCTTATCTGAGAATATGATTGAAGGAAATTTGAGCGGCTCGGTAGTCTCTCATACATGCGCACTTATGTTCAATCTCCTAAAGTATGCATGAAGGTCACTAGGGTTATCATAATTTAGCGAGAGAATATTATTTTATTCTGTGTTGATCGTTACACAGCTCTTTTAGGGATCATGGTTTTGCTTAGAGGCTGGTTCGAGTCCGAAACCTCTTATGAGATAAAATTCACCATGATTCACACACATCAATCGATGGACCAAAGAAAGGAAGAATCCGAGCAGTTGAAGGGGTTTGTAGTATGTACACATGTCCCTTTCGTGCAACTAAGGATGTTGGCTTTCAAAAGGGAAGGAGCAATATTATGCTGAGCAAGTCTATGATTTCATGTGACTTGGAATGTATAAAAAAAACTACATTGCAACTCCATTAGAGATGTCGATATACAATATGGCGCTGGAGTACACATGTAACAACCAAAATACGCGTACAAATATAGCAAAACAAAATATGAATATAGATATACTCGATCAAATATAGCAATTTCCCTCAGTTGGTTCATGCACAATCTTATCTAGCCTGTCGTACAATACAGATCATGCACGACAAACTAATAATTTGACAAAGAGTGTCCTATTTAACGATATGTGCTACTAGTCTCCGTGGTGCCATAGCGAGTGCCCCTTGTCTCGGGGCTGCCCACGGTGACGGTGAGTGTGGAAGTTGTCCATGTCCTGTGATTTCATGATGTAAGTGGATCGTACAGTAAGAAATATAACAATGATACAAATTGTATATAACTCACATCTTGATCTGGTCTGGTAGGTCGACTGATCACGCCGACATCGGTTTGGTCTCGGTCGAAGGCCTTCCCTTCCTTGTCGCCCGGACTCTCCACGTCGGGCTGGTGTGTCGAAGTCGTCCATGTCCTGCGATTCCATGATGTAAGTGCACCGTATAGTGAAAATCGTAAGAAGGATGTAAATTCTTCATAACTCACGTCGTCGATATGGATTCGCCCGGCGACGGATCTGTTGTGGCGGGGCTTAACCACATGAGCCTTTCCTTGTCCTTGTCACGAGGCTGTCCCGTCGAAATTTGGTATGTCGAAGTCGTCCATGTCTGCGATTCTCGATGTAAGTACCGTCTGATGAAAAGCGTAATAAGGATGTAAATTCTTCATAACTCACGTTGTCGATATGGATTATGCAGGCGATCTTGGGCTCCTTGATGCCCCTCAGCGAGTCCGGTATGTAAGGTTTCCACCGCGAAATTCTTAGCCCGCACCAAGTACTTGACATGTACCTATTTGGATGAATGCCTGTCGTACATCTCCAAGCCGTCGATCCACTGGAAGAAGTGGCAGCGCATCTCGGGCTACCATTACATGGGGATGAAGTTAAAAATTTAAGGAATTCAACATAGGGAGAGGAAAATCGTCTTGTGAAAAAGCGCTTACGGTGGTGCCTTGCGTGTAGTGCGTCCGGCGGCGGTGTCTGGGTGTGTGGACTGAATGATCTCTGCCGGTTCGCCACACACACACTGCGGGATCGGAAAACGTGGTGGTATTTGAGCATATCTTTCATTGAAATATCTGGGTATTGTAGATGTTTCCTCTTTTGCGCAAGCCACTTGCGCTTCTACAACATCCTCGCGTAGAAGTTTACCGAAGAGTCCATAGCTGGGAGACAATCTCCATGTACTGCCTCCATGCTATGCTTCCATTCACCTTTACGAGCTCCCACACATAATTCGTGCAGGTGATCGCCTCGATCATAACTTTCTTTGTCATTGGCTCCGTGACGAACTCCCTCCGGATGCAGCTTTGCAGCTCATGAATATTCATCGCGTGGAGCCCCTCCGTCCGGACCACCTTGTACTGGCATCTCGACAGGTCCAACCCATCGGGTCTGGCCCGTACGAGACCATCGCCGTAAAACACAATCAAATCTTGCATGTAGGAAAATACCTATAGCGGGCAAACTAATTCATTACCACTTACTAGTACTTCATTTCCACTTACTTAATATATTCTAATGACGACTACTAAACTAATTATGACTCCCATACGAGACCATCGCCGTAAAACACAATCAAATCTTGCATGTAGGAAAATACCTACAGCGGGCAAACTAATTCATTACCACTTACTAGTACTTCATTTCCACTTACTTAATATATTCTAATGACGACTACTAAACTAATTATGACTAATTAATTACCACTATATGTTGTAATGATGACTACTAAACTAATTACGACTACTAAACTTATACGAATTAGCGATAACAATTCTGAACGAATAAAATTATGAAAACTTTCAACAAGCAACTACACAGTGTAGAGAGACTCCACAAAAAAATTCATAATTTTTTGGACTCATTTGCTATATTTTTAAATTCCTCCAAATTTCAACCTAAACCTAACTACCTAACCTAACCTAATCACCCGGCCCCCTAACCCTAACCTAATCATCACCGCTTTGATTCGCGGTGCTGTGGCGTGCGTCTTGAAATCTTGGCGCCACAGTGGCCGTCTTGGCAAACACCTCAGCGCCACCAGTACGCCATGTGGCGGCGGCGTGTCGCGTGGAAGCGGTGGTGCCGATGGCCGTGAACCATGCGGCCATTTTGCAAATACACTTAGCGGTGGTCAAATTTGTAAATCTGGTTTGAAAACATCTTTATCGGCCAAGTATTCCCTTCTTGGCAAGCTTTCAAGTGCAAGAGACAGTGCTCTTCGGTGCAAACAAAAAACAGGTGGCCATACAAAAGATGGTAATACACTTGTATTTTGGCCTTTATTTAGAGCATGTTTGGTTTGTGTCCCTAGTTAGTCAAACCAAAATTTTGGTATTATCCTAAAAATTGGCTAGTGTTTGGTTGAGTTCCAAATATTTGGCTTGCCCTCAAAATCTCGGCATTGCCAACTGATTCTTTGATAATTCTGTGGCTTGGCGAGGGGGCCCAAATGGTTGGCCAAAATTTTGGCATGGCAACATGAGTGAGTCCAAACACTGTCACATTGTGGTTGGTTGGGAAGAGTGCATTAATTGCATGAATAGTTTGATTAACTAGTTTCAAATGATCATATTTCTAAAACCGAGTACCCGATTTGTGATCCATTTGAACCGTTGTATTCCTTATCATTTTATCAACAAAACAAGACCCATGTTGACATATTTTGGGGCAAAAAAAATGTCATGCGGGACCCACGTGTCATACTCACAATTTTGGCATGTCTGTAATCTAAACACATCAATTTTTGCATTGCCCATGAATTGGTATGGTTATGATCCAAACACTATTTTTTCCCTAGATTTTGACATTATGCAGGTTTTGGCAATGCCAAATTTTGGTATGGCTACCTAGGGTCACAAACCAAACATGCCCTTAGTTTGATACCAAATTTTAGTATGTTCATGCCCATGGACAAGATTTGGCAAGATTCTTGCCAAGTTTTGGCCAAAATATGGATGACAAAATTGGTGACTAAATTTTGGTAACATCTCCTCTCAATGACACATGGCCCAATCATGGACATGCCAAAATTTAACTGCCAATGTTACGGCGGTGCTTGGATTGCTACCAAAGATTTTGGTCATGCCCATGATTTGGTACTACCAAATTTTGGTATCTCTAGAAATTGTTTGGTTTGCTACATTTGCAAGCAAAACCAAATATTAGTAACTCAATGAAAATTGGTGATGTTTGGTTTGCTACTAAAATTTAGCAACATCAATGAAATCAATGTCACAGGGGTAGGACCGTTCCTCGGGGTAGAGGCGTGACGACCGCGAGGGGGCCGAGAGGATAGGCCCTATATACTACATTAGTATATACCTTGTATGAGTATATTGGGTCACGCTAAGGACTTGAGCAGTGAGGCCAATTCCCAAGCGACCCTGACCCATCAAAAGTCCGAACGCTCCATGCATCTATCCATTCCTGAGTTACTACACCTTCAAGTTTGAAGCGGCACAGCTTCGTGAGCTGTGTCACGGGCCTCACGACATCTAGTTCCCTACCTCTCCTCTTTCCCCGTACGAACGTTGTTACTGTCGTTCGCCTCTCCTCTTGATTAGTCGTTCGCTGATTCATTGTTAAATAACAAGCAATATGTGCACTATTGAAGAAAAAAAGCATAGGTTCAATTCATCTGGTTCTAAAGATCTCCATTAGGTTTGAAAGAGGGTGAGAAGGGGATTGCCATTGCAAATTTTGGTTAATTGTTCATGGTAAGATTTTACATTATTAAATGCAGTTTTCTAAATTATAGCCTATTTGCACTATTTTTTTCCCAAATATGTGTTGCTTTTCTATTTTCGAGGGCTTTTCACAAATTATATGGCTAAACTTTTTGTTGATTCTTGTTGTTACCGTTTTCATGTAGTGGTTCCTATCCAGCTACCAAAGCCCAAGTGCTTTTGTTCTTTATTTGAATCAAATCTTATACTAGCGTGTGATAAGATGTTGTCTAGAAAAAATTCATTGGTTGCATGTATCCAAAAATAGCGGTTTTTGTTGTGACTAGATGTACTATTTAGAGCCTAGAGGCCATATCTTACCATATCTTCCTCAACCTTTGTCTGTTTTAAGTGCATGCTAATGAAACATAATCGCGTGGTATTTGTGGGTGTGCGTGTTCATTCTAATCGCAAAACAAACAAACAAACAAACAGCCCAGCCCCTGCCCCCTAGGTTAAGAACCAAACAGCCCCTAACATGCGTGGCAGATGCCTGCGATTTGTGACACTGCCTATCAGCCTATGGCACACTCCACTGAGTGATGGCAGCGGAGGATGAGGATCTGGCCGAAGGGCACTTTCACTCACCAGCCGGCTTTGTTGGTTTTTGACGAGCAACCGATGAGCTTTGTCCGCCTCTGGCTCTGGACATTTGGACATAATTGGTCTCCTAGAGCACCGTAATTTCTAAACTATCTATCTAGCTCCAAAATTTCATTTTTAGCTATGTGCTCGTCGTCTTTGTGACCATGCACATGACTCTTCACCTCGCCTCTCCACATGAGACCTAGGCTGCTTGCCAATGCACATGGCGGTTAGTTAGCCAATGCCCAAAAGAGGAGATATAAAATAGGAGAGAGAAAAGAAAACAAAAGTGAAAAAAACTTAAAAATCAGAAAAATTCAAAAAAAACTTGGAACATGAAAAGATTTAATTAAAAATTGAATTGAATTAAAGTTTATTTTATTCATTTAAATTGTTTTTATTTTACGAAATTTCCAATTAAGCTCTAATTAATCTAATAAAATACAAATAGTTTATTTTATTGTTTTGAAGTTTTCAAAAGACTCTAAAAAAGGGGGAAAATTGAAAAGAAATAATATCTTAGTCGCTACGGTTCTTGATCACATTACTTCACTATGGTGGAGTTAAAGCAAAGTACTTTATGAAGCTTGTACAGAATGCAATTGAAGGTTTTGGGAACGCTCGTTGTGATTATGAAGATGCCCTAAAACATGGAGGATTCGATGTCGGTGCGAATGGTTCTTTCTGAATTCCACTAGAAGAGGCATACTTGCAATATAGACTTGCTTTGATGGCTTAGCGGCACACCCGATATGTTGTCAGGAATTGGGTAACCGAATCTGTCAGCCATACGCACCTTCTAGTCTACTCGCTTTAGAGGTGGTACTACTGGAAGACCGTGCAGCGGCAGACCTGTAAGCGTAACTACGTCCTTCAGAGTTACGGTCATCTCCTCCCACTGGAAGTGGAAGGTGTGAGTCTCCGGTCTTCAACGATCCACAAGCGTAGATAGGAATGTCGCGTCAAACTGAAACGCGTGCAGTAGGTCCAACATGCGGGCAATGGGTAGGAGGCTAGTGTCCCGCAGTCTTGGGACATACTGCTCGTCAAGAGGCCACCTCTCTCTAGGGGCACTCAGGACCAGGCTCGAAGGGCCAACGCCGGATGACCATGCCAGGCATTGGTGTCGCCCATCCCAGCGTGCATCGAGTAGCTCATATGCACCGTCAACTGGAGGCTGCACTATCTCCTGTCGAGAGGGAAACAACATGTTAGTCCGCATATAAAATAGAATGTATGGCACAGAAAATCAACGTGAAACATATGACAACAGAATGTAAGACAAAGTGAATAACACCATATGCACACCCGTACAACATAACAGTAGATATGACCATAATGAGTTAACATATGACCCAGTGTAAGCCCCCGAAATCGGACCCGTACACAATATACAAGAATAATAGAATCGACCAAATTTAATTAGAAATCAATATACAAGAATAATAGAATCGTTATTACAACATTATTAAATAGAACCTTAAGGTGCAAGTTTGCATAAGAGGGCCGATCGGCCAAATTAAATCATAAATCAAATAAATCACAGCGGAAGATAAATAAGGAAATAAAAGAGAAAAGCCAAGTTGGCATGCCCAAACCCACAAGCAACCAACTGGAGTTAAAGTCGTAGCGTATGTCGTACTAAAACCCAATTCGAATGACTTCTCACCTGCAGCATGGACAATCCGATTGAGTACAAAAATGTACTCGCCAGACTTACAAATAACAACATATAATAAATGCATTCAAGTGTCAAAGGAAGGCTACTACACTAGACAATTTTTAGCATAAAGCAAGTTTTTCTTTAAGATAACCGGTATAGATTCAAATTTGCCATTTGTTAAAAAATTTATAAACATTATATAACAGTAGGTATTACCAAAATTCATGATCAACAATAATAGATACTCAATTATAATCATCACACGAACTTCTGTTCATGACTCAATTCATTTCTTATCAAATCAACACGTGAACTTCTGTTAGTGACAACATACAAGATTTGAACAATTCAACACATGACATAATATTTTCAATCATACCCCAAACCCAAATTCTCATAAGCTAACTATGCATGGTTTCACCAGCGATGTCACAACAATAGAAAATTCACATACATACATATATCCTAGGCAATCAATTGAACAAAGGGATATTAACATTCAAGGAAGGCAAATGTAGCAAGAGGATATAACTAAACTACCCATTTGACATACAAGTATTTAAAATTAAAGCGATGCATAGAATACTTGAAAATTAACATAAAAACTTTTGAAACTAATAGAATTCAACTTTGCATCAAAGGAGGGATTGCTTGCCTTTCTTGTGGATAGTCCGGTCTTTGCGTACCACTCTTGATCATACTCGAACCTTCCGTAAACTATCGAATGAATGAGAACATCGAATAAGAATGAATACAAAAACATCCAAAAATTCAATATCATCCGAATTGCATAAAATTTATCTGATGGGTAGATTATGATTTTATATGAATTTAGGTGAAAGAATTATTTCATTTGGATTTAGTATGTGATAGTTATATGATTGAAAATAAGATTTACGGAAATACCTGAAAATTCATTCGGTTACTGTTTATCCGAAATTATCTTTTTCGCAAAACAATTGTAGAACAGTGGTGGAGATAAGGATTATATGGATGGATAGATAATAAAATCATAACACCAAAATAACTTGGTTCGTCTCATTTGGAGTTCATAAGAATTAATTATGAACTTTCAAAGTTAAAAGCATTTTCTAGTGTAAAAATAATTTGGTTTTGGATCAATTTCCAAAAACTATATTTTTGATATAGATACATATTTGAAACCTATTTCAAAATAAAGTTCACTTAAAATAAAATTATCAAAATTGGTTTCACGAGTTTGGAGTTAAAAAGAAATAGTTATGCATTTACGAAATTAAATAATTTTTAGTGCAACAATAATTCATTTCGAATTCATAAATGCATTAAATACTTTTTATAATGAGAGGAACCTAGCCATAGCTTATGACAGGTGGGGTCCGATTACATAGGCCACAGTGCTTGTGCAGATGAGTTAGTTGCATCAAGTCAAGACTAGTCTTGGCCAAATGGTAAGACCTCTGAGCCGGGCAGAGCCTGAAACTATAGGCCCGGCCCAAGCATAGCATAGCCCTGCTTGTTTATTGGCGTCTTTGCTGGCACAAGATCCGGATCGTGCAGGCGCCACCTCGGCACGGTGGGTCAGCCCGGCACGACACAAATAATGTCGGGTCGTGCCAGGCACGACACTATCCTAGGCAGGCACAGCACGGCTCGAGTGGCCTGGAGAGCCAACGCCAGTGGAGCCGCAGCCCAGCTGGCGTGGAGGAGGAAAAAGGTAGAAGCGGTCACGGGGCTGGTACCGAGGAGGAGGAGGGAAAAACGGCCGACGGCGTGGGAGGAGGCCGAAGCGGAGAGAGAAGAGAGGGTCGGGGAGGTGAGGTGGTGGCTCGGTTGTCGGTGCCGGTGGTGCAGCGGTGCGGACAAGAAGAGGAGGCAGCTCGGTGTCGGCGTTGCAGACGAGGCGAGGTGGTGCGCGGACGAGGTCGAGGCGGCTTCGGCGTCGAGCCATCGATGTTCGCCGTTGAGGACAAGGAGGAGGCGAGAGGTGGCTCGGCGGTGCGGTCCATCGGACTAGGAGGCGGTCGCGGTCCATGCGGACTAGGAGGCGGTCTTGGTCTTGAGGCGGTTTGGCGAGGCGAGAAGGTGGCGGGCGGTCGCTTCGCAATGACCTCCAGTAGCCCCACCTCAAGTGAGAAGATAAATATGTGGGACCACGATCTTGGTGCCTCTTCCTCCAGTCGAGATCCGAGTCTTCTTCTTCTTCTACACCATCGCTGCTTAGCCAAGACCATAAGGAAGCGAAACTATCCACCTATCGGGACTGACGATCACGGTAGATTTCAACTTAGAAGGCTTCGACATCTTTCAATGGTGGCAAGCCCATAAGTGTACATATTCCATGCTATCCATACTGTTCCTGTCTCTACGGTTTTCTCCAAGTCTACTTTCAGTCTTTCTAGAAGAATATTGGAGGAGATAAGAACAAATCTCAAAAGTGAGATGGTAGAGATCCTTCTAACTGTGAAGGACTGGGAACAAGCTGATTCACAAAAACAACACTCTGTAGAAAATGCAGAGTTGTCGGAGGTGTTTGAAAATCTGTACTTAGACAATGATAGTAACATCGACATGTAGAACAATGATGTATTATGTATGTAGAGCTATAGGTTGTACTCTTTTTTCTTTGCCCAGGTTTTCTCATTTTGAGTTTTTACTTGGCAAAGGTTTTAACGAGGCAGCCAGTTGGAAGGACATTAATAAAGCTCTTTATTACATTTTCAATATGATTGTCTTTTTTTTTTCAATTTTCATGTCTACTGAATTCTACACATTTTTCTAATTTTTCGGATTTTTTTGGATTTTTTTCATTCAATCGAGCCAAACTAGCTAAGCAGGCCACGCTTGGCACGATGGGCTAAACAAGCTCGTGCCGGCCGACCACGGCATGAATGGTCGACGGGTCGTGCCTAGACCGCCACACCAACCCGTGGGTCAGCCCGACACATTACAAATAGTTCGCTGGCCTAAATGGGTTGTCTTGAAACCACGAGCCCATGCCGTGCTAGGCGGTAGGAACCGCTCGTTTGGCTAGCTCTAGTCAAGACACGGCTGTTTGAGTCCTGTCGGAGCCGAGTCTGTTCGGACGGTCGATCGGCCTTGATGCATTTCGGACGATCCGTCGTAGAAATCAACTTGAGCCGATTCTTGTTTTAACTTCAAACCCCTTAAGTTTGACTGGGCTAACAAATAGCAAATAAATTCCTAAAATTCTAACAATTTTCAAAGGTGTTCCTATGATGTCCTAGTACTCATGTAAATTCTTAAACCCCCACTGTTCATGTTTTAATTTGTATGTTTGAAATCAAAACCGCAGGGCTATTTAGAAAAGGGATTTGAATTTTTACTAGGGCAAAATAAGTTCTAACAATTTGGAAAAAAATATTTATTCATTATAAATATTATAGTATTTAAATAAATTATTTCCCTGAGATTATCACTTGTTGTTATTTCTGTTTCCTTTTGGGAAGTTGATTTAGGTTATAGTTTAATCTTTGATTAAGATTTTTCAAGTGCAATAAAATATGCAAATGCTTGAAAAACAGCATGCATGCTAATGAGATGCATAATAATTCTATTTATTAAAATGGGGATGTGATACCCAGACAACATAACATTACGTCCGTACACAAAGGCATGGATTGACAACAATACAGCGCATTAAAATAAGCATGCAACATCACGACTTAGTAATTATATGTTGGTCGCTACGGTGCGCTGCTTATGCTAGGTCTATTTGGGTAGCGGCTGATGGAGTGCCCAACCATCTTTCACGGTCTGCATCTAGGGCGGCGAACCGTTGCCGTCTTTGGTGTCGTCCATTCGATTACGGATCGTCGTGGTGGCGTCTTCCACGGTAAAGGTGCTTTAGCGCGTCGTTTGACGCCCACTTCACCTGCCCGGCTAGAGATCCCTGTAGTGCATGTTCAGGTCGTACGAATGGAACTCGGCACTTCAAGTGCCATACAGGTGGTGGATGTCGTAGTACTCGCAGATGTAATGCTCCAAGGCCTGGCACCACGCCACGCACGCCACGTACAAATGGTAGCATGGTTTGTGAAGAAGCCGCGGCTTGTTGCAGGTGCACGACGCTTTGTCACTAATCGTACAGACCTGCTTCCTATCCCCTTTAGCATGGCCCGTCACGTACTTCTCCCTGAGCCGGATCTCGAACTTCTGCCTGACGCCATCCATGGTACGAGCAACATGCGAACAAGCCTTGCTGATCTTCTTCTCCATGTACACGTGCATTACTTCCGAGAATTGCAAGCCATCCTCTAGATACTTCTTGACCATCATGGCTCTATTAACAAAGTACCCGACGGTACGGTTCCTGCTCTCCTCCACGATCGTAATGATCGGCAGGGATCAGACACCCTTGAGGACACCATTGTATATCTCAGACATGTTGGTTGTCATGATCTCGTACCTTGTACCACCAGTGTCGTGCAGCAGGGACCATTTCTCCAAGTCGGGTGCGTGCTAGTTAACCCACTGTGTGAACTCCCCAACTCTCGCAGACCCTCCTGCCGATGCCCCTGCCTCAGCGTCCACTGAGTTCCTTACATGCTTCTCGGTCTCCTCGTCGAGCTGTCTCCACACCGCATTGAACTTCCGCCTTTGGTTCTGCATGCAGAGCTTCTTGAACATCTTCATCAGGTCCTTGCTCCAAAACCTTCTGTGGAAGTTCGCCGCGAGATGCCTCATGCACCAACGGTTCCTGACATCATTCCACTGGAACAGCAGCTGCGTCCTGTTTTGCATCGTGCTCAACGCGGACAGTAACCCAGCATTGCGGTCCGAGATGACACACACATCTAGGCAGTCTTGGACCACCGCCTGCTTCACATTGGACAAGAACCATAGCCAGCTATCGGTGATCTCGCTCTCAACAATTGCGAAGGCCACGAGGAGTAACTGGTCATTCATATCGGCTACAACCGCGGTGAGGAAGGTACCCTTGTACTTCCCACATAGGAAGGTGTCGTCCATCGTCAGCACGGGACAACAATGCTTGAACCCTTAGATCGCCTGATGAAAGGCCCAGAAGACCCTGTCAAGAACAAAACAATTGGACCCCTCCGTCGGATGCACCCGGTCAAGCTTGTTTATGTATGTCCCGGGATTTGATTCTACAATTTGATGCAGCGTTCTTGGGACTAGGTTGTAAACCTCTTTGAATGTGTTGAACATTCTCTCCACGACTTTCTGTTTCGCCCGCCATTTCTTCTTGTAGCTGATCTGGAACCCCACTATGTTGGCAACATCCGCCAATAGAAGCTTTGGATAATGAAAACATCTCCCCCCACGAGGTGGCTTATCAAGCTGGCAACATATGAGGATGTCATGTTGTGGTCCCTATCAAGCGGCTCAGCTAGCTCGCACGTGTGGTCCTTCAGCACCGTTATCCGGAAGACCGTTGTCGCGGCCGTGAATCGCTGCGCACGAACCTTGCCAGCACAGGATTCTTCAACACACCTAACGATGTAGGTGTCAGCATTGGGCCTCTGCACCTCATATGTCCGGCCAATGTTTACGGCGTATCTGGCAATAACATCTTTGGTGGCGCTCTTGTTAGAAAGCGCCCTAGGGCGAGTGTCTTCATTGAACCCCCACTTGGCCCCCTCCCGCTGTGGCAGGACTAGCGATGTCATTGCGACGTTATCTAATCTTGAGGGGGCGTAAGCAATGTCGGTGGTCAAAACATCACCAACTACACCTCTCGTAGCAGCTTCTCCATCTTCCTCGTCTTCGGAACTGGCTGTTTCCACGTCCTCCTCCTCGCTTTTCACCTTTTCCACCTGATCAGCTAGGTACTCGTGGCAGTCAATACGGGCGGCCCACCATCTCTCCACTCCTTCATTGGGCTCGAAATTGTCGGCACGCCTCCTCAGGTCTCCATCGCCCACTTCCTCGCCCGCGTCTCCTCCAACACCAAAGACCAATGCAGGCTCCTCCTCACCAACAGCTTCATTGGAACCACCCACGACGGATGTCCCCATGCTCTCCACGAACTAAACATACACCATCGGCCACGCATATATCGCAGCAGCAGGGTTGCAAACAACCTCCATGTAATTGGCCCATGAGGCGTCACTTGTTACCTTCATAAGTTGCCAAACGATCTCCCCTGCACCACCCACCACCGAGGCATAAAACGCCTCGATGCGCATATTCTTCCTTGCAGTGGCGCAATCGAACGCGGAACACACGCACCGCCTTAGCTTCGAGAGGCTCATGTCCTTCAAACCCGACGCCCGGATCACGGTCCAGTCACAATTTGATAGGTTCGCCCCGTACGGTCCGTTGCGTACGAGAGCGTTCCCGTGGAACACGAACAGATCTTTAATCTCCATCATGAAGTATCTAACACAGGTGCATATGAAACCAATTATATGCAACGCCCGTACCATCCACTTATTTGTGGGTTTTCCAAATGAATTCTTCTACAAATTTGGTCATGTCCACTTTACACCATCTTTTCATACTCCATGTTTTCAATTCTATTTCTGTTGCGTCTCATGCACATTTGAATTACACGTTAAACCACCTCGGAATATTTTAAAATTTTAGGTTCAAGTTCCTAACACTGTGCAAAGCATTGTGTAATTTACTCATAATTTAATGTACTAGTGGACAGAAAAAAATGCATGGTTGCAGGTTCAATTCTATTTCTATTTAAACATTTCGCGAAAATTTGCAAAATAATAGTGGACATAAAAATTACATGGTTAGCTAGAGAATAAAATTTCATGACCAACAAAAATTGATTCATCTCAATTGGAGTTCATTTGAATTTTTTATGAAATGTTGAAGTTAATTTAATTTCTAGTGTAAAAATAATTCTTAACCGAATTTAATTCCAATTCCAAAATTTTCTGTGGCAGTAACAAGTTTCAAACCTATTCTAAGTTAAAGTACAATAAAAAAAGAAACCAACAAAATTGGTTTCACTAAATTTGGAGTTAATTTCAAATAGTTATGAATTTTTTAACTTGTGCAAGTTTACTGATTGCAAAAATAAATCACTTCAGAAATTCCTAATGCATTTAAAACTTTTTATACCTGAGCTAAACCTAGGCTCTACCACTGACATGCGGGGCCTACTGCATAGTATTCTTTTTCATTTAATTTCGAAATTAAAAACCTACTGACAGGTTGGACCCGTTTGTCATTGACTCGGTCCATGGTATAGTGCATGGACCGAAGGTCAACATGCCCGGTCAAGAGTCCATGGACCACGCATGCGGTGCACGCACTCAGTGGGACCTGACCGTCAGCGACTCTATTTCCATTTCGTTAAACGACATCGGAATATTTTGATATTTTATGATCATGTTCCTAACACTATGTAAATCTCTGAGTTAAAATTTACAACACTAACAACAATAGGTCTGCTAAGTCAACTAATTATGGGCTAATCACATTGCTAACTACTAAGTCTTCTAATTACGTGCTAATCACACTAAGTCTTTCAATTTTACGTCCGAACACCAAGTAAAAATACACCGACTACACAACTATAACTACTTAGTTGCTACAATAAGAAGCTACAATTCATCTAATTACATCCTAATCACATTGCTAAAACTATAGCCGAATGCGAGTGACACTTACCTTTTCTAGGTGCTCACAAGACGATGCACAACATCCGTAACTAAGCGAACTTCAACTGCTCTCTGGTTGGCTTCTCCTTTCTCTTCCTCTCTTCCGAGAACTCTCTTCCTCTTTGCTTCATAACTGAAAATAGCGATGCGTTCCACTCGTTTTATGGATTTGTGGGGCAGCGAGACGCTCAGCTCTCCCTGAAATGCGCAGGGGCCAACAAGGCCATAGGTTAGGGGCGCACTAGCGGCGTGTGGCGCGCAGGAGGGCAGCAGGAGGGGGCCGAGGCGTGGCCGTGCGGCGCGTGGCGGGTGAGGCGACCTGCTGTCGTGGAGGAGGGTAGCAGCCACGCGTGATGGCAGCACTTACGTGCTACGGTGGGAGGTGCAGGAGGAGCCTTGCTGTGGTCGTGTACTGCAGTAGGCGGGAGGATGGAACAAAAGTTAGATTTTTTGGGATAGAGAGACTGCTTCAGGAATTTCGGTGGTCTAACAAGACCAATAATGTTCAAAATTCATGGCATTCGACCCATCCGGCAGCTGCCCGAGCCGAGCCACCTGCCGGTGCTCCGTATCCTGTGGCTTCCGTCCTGCTGGCCATCACGTTCCTGCTGCAGCCTTCCTACTGCCCGAGCCGAGCCACCTGCCGGTGCTCCGTATGCTGTGGTTCCGTGCTGCAGGCCATCACGTTCCTGCTGCAGCAGTCACGCGCCGTTTGACCGGCTCCGGCTTTCATGGCTTTGAGTCTTTTGACATTGTAACCGATCGGGTACATTTAAGTTCCATTCCGACCTTATTTCTTTAACGTTAACTTTTTTCCGATATTACTGATCTAATTTTCCGGCGCCAAATGATATCCCAAAGATGCTCCCAGTAGGATACAGTGATTTCACATAAATTTTTAGAAGCATCTACAATAATCTATATCACTTGTTAGTTGTTATTAAGAGATAGATACATTAGCATTTAGGTGATGTAGAGGAGAAATGGTAATGAGAAAATATAAACTTGTTTCTCGATGAAGAAATAAGTTATTGATACCAAGACACAAAAAAAACTCCAAAATAACTATTAGAGACTTGCTTGTTACCTAAAAACTTATTTTGTGGGTAGTAATTAAAGTAACAATTAAAGTCTTAAATACAAGCTCAAGAAACAATTATTGGAAGACTTGTTTCTTTTTATTAGATTGAGTTCTCTCTCGCCTCTTAGTAACAAGCTAAGAAATAAACTATTATAGATGCTCTAAGTTAGGCTAAGTGTGGGAGTTCTTTTTCCATATCCCTGCATGATGTACTATGATTTTTTTGGGTGAAATTTATGTATTTCAAACACAACCTTAATAGTGCAACACATAAGGTTTTGTATAGAAGGATATTATAATACTTGAGGCTTGTTTGGAATCCAACAACTTAACAAGAATTCCAAATGAAACGGCTCAATTTCCGCCAGACAATTCAGAAAAGTTATCTCAATCCAAATGGAGCATTAAAAAAATTCTAATAGCTCATGTCGCATTTAATGGCCAGAACAAGAATGAATCATTAGTGATTTGCTCTATTTCTTGAAGTCATCACAGTTTTAACACAGTACAATTAAACTACTTCTGTCCTTTCTAGCGTTAGTAAGTTAGGGCATGTACAATAGTATAGACATCTACTGTCTATAACAACTATCTATATTCTTATAGGCAATACTAAAGGCAATTTCATCTGATGGTATAGGCAATTTCTTTGTCTTTTTAGTTGTCTTTATAGAACACACAATCTTTTAATGCTTTTCTTGTTTTTTGTCTTATAATCATTCTGAGATTGTAGATAGTATCTTTCTCTTTTTATTCTCTTTCATCTACATCAACAAAAATTACATGTAATGATAGTTATAGGCGGCGAGACATAAACACGTTGTACATGTTCTTAGTGTACCTGTCAAAGGTTGTGTTTTTTTTTATGGATCCGTCGACAATATCAACCTCTTATGTAGACAAGAAGCCAGAAAAGAAGACCAAAAAAAAAAAACCCGGAAGCTTTGTGCTATTTTATTTATCTGCTTTGCTTGTCACCTTCTCGGTATATAAAAACCGACTTGGCGGTGTCTGGCTTTAACCACCCAACTTCTCCCGCTTTAAATGGCCGCCTCCTCCCCTCCGCCGCCGCAAGAGCTCGCCGCCGGAGAGAGGCTGCCCCACCACCCCCTCCTCGCCGCGGCCGCGGCCGCCTCCCTCCTCGCCTTCCTCTACCTCCCCCGGCCCCTCGTCCCGCTCCTCCTCTCCCCCGCTTCCCTCTCCTCCCTCCTCCTCCTCCTCTCCCTCCTCCTCCTCGGTTCCCCACCGCCTCCCTCTCCTCCCCCTCCGCCGCCGGAGAAAACTCCGGAGCTCGCGCCACCTCCGCCGCCGCCCGAGCTCCCGAGCGTGTTTTTGGAGCCCGAGTTCGCGTCGTGGGCCGCCAAAGGCCGCGCCTTGGAGGTGATCCACGAGGATTTCGAGGCGGAGTGGGGGCCGGAGGAGATGGGCCTGACGTGGACCTCGGACTCCGACTCGGAGTGCGCCACCGACGACGACGACGACGGGAAGGAGTACGGGATGATCGAGATCGAGCTGGAGGAGGATAACCTCATCGAGATCGACATCTCGCGGTGCCGGTGATGGTTTGCCCGGGCAATCTTACTAGAGGTTTTTTCTTCGGGGTTTCTCGGTTCTTGCGTTGGTTTTGACAGAATCTCTTCTGATTCGGCCTGTGAATTGGGGTTGGCTTTTGCTGCAATGTACATATAGGATTGTGAGATACGGGTGAGAAGGCTTGTTTGGTCGATTCAAGATTATGACAACTTCAGATCCTAGTTCTTGTGCTATATATTAATCATCACTTGATTTGTGTTGAGTTGTGATACTTTGATTGATTTCTCTCTTGAGTTCCTAGCGAGAACTGAGCACAGTGAGTAGTGGTATGTCATGTGCGCTGAATTGCGCTAGAGTTTCAGCTTTTGTTGCAATTTTTAACTCGTATCTTTGGTGGCGGTGGTTGGTAGAGCAAACGAGCTTCACAAATTATGTGTGAAGATTGCGCCAGTGGTAGTCTGATAAGTGGTTGGATTGGTGAAAGTTGGTTCGCCAGATTAGCACAAAAGAATTCAGAGCACAAGAACACCAGTGTTTCTGTCATGTGCACTGTTATCTACTTAATAGGATAAAAAAAAATCCATATTTCAACATTTCCCTAGCTAGCTCTACGGATTCATCTCGGCGAGTCCTAACATGCTCGATGGCTTGGCATCAGCGTGATTCAACTCGGTCTCAATGGCTTAGTTTTGACCGAACTTCACTTCGCCTCGATGGTGATTTCTCGACTAGGGCCTCCCCTAGCTCGACAGTTGCACCTCGTGTCGGGATTCAAATATACAATTATGGACCCTCTGTGTATAATGTACTAGTTCATGATCATATTAGTGTACACAGTGTCAATATAGATAAATATTATTCAACACAAGATGAATGTAAAAATAAACGATTAATTTGATTAATAAATAACGGTTGTGACTTTATGGTCGAGTTTATACTTATTAAGTCATACAGGGCTAACACTAAATAAAGAGACGGTAGCGAAACGGAAACAACTTCAGGAGGAACCCATCGACTTGTCATAGTCAACCGATTGGGATTAAGACCTAGTGATCACCCTCCTCGTAAAACTCCTCCAAAGCAGACGAAACTCCCTCACTTCGGCTGAATTATTGCAGCAAGAATGAGTACTCCGAGTGGTCAACAAGTTGTACTATAAAATGCAATTATAGATGATGGTTTATTCCAAAGGATATGGATTCTATGGTTATTTTGCAAAAAAGGTGTCATTTGCAATTGAATACAAATAATAGATTAAAAGCGTACTTTAAAATGAATAAACAATAATAGTTTAACAATTATTTTCACAAAGAACACAAGGCCTAATCAATTTCTTTCACACAACCATATGAGTTTAACCACACAACTATCTATTTCTAAGTGTTTTTATAAAAATCTACCCCTCGTGTGAAATACCCGAGCAAGTAAAAACCACAGACGCGACTATTCGAATAGATTAATTAACACTCTGTAGAAGTTTGTACACTTTACCCACAAGATATAACCAGTGTAGCTAGTACCAATCATAACAAAACCTTTTCGAAACTTCATCTTGACAATTGACCATCCCAGTGTGTTTTACCGTCGTACCAACCCTGATGAAGTGCTTTGGTCCGACACACATCATTGGACCTAGAGACGGCGAACTGCTCATAAATGTGAATCGTCACACAGACATAATCACACCTCCACCCTGGCTGTGGTCGTACAGTTATAGCTCAGTTCAATGGCTCACAAAGTTAAGTCCTTAATTGACCAAGGCGAGACTGCCAATTACTACCAACCATCGCATTCATATTTTTCCAAACGCACACAGCTCCGTCATATCACAATTCCATCCACTTGCCTCGGACTAAATATTTTCTCACCCTGTTGGTTAAATACAACACATACCATCAACAGTGACAACATCTCGCACACAACTTTCCACGAAGTATTCCATATTCACTTAGTCAGGTTTTAGTTTTGCAACTCAAAATGATATCAATAACTCGTTGCATGACTAAGTTGACTATTCGTATCTAACCAACCCATGTTGGTGCTATAATTATAGAAACTAATAATTAAGCAAACTAGGGTGACAAAAGATCCAGGTAATACAATGATCAAGGTGGATATAATCAAATGAGTGTATAGCTAAACCAAAAACATTTAAAGAATTAAATAATTGAAGTAACATGCAATAGTTTGAATCAAAGTAGTTTTGGAAAAACTAGGTTCAACATGGTCAAAGGTACAACTTGCCATGGAACAAATCTTGGTACTGGTCTTGAGTATGATCAACTCATTCAAAAGCTCCTAAAGTATCAACGTCTACTCACAAGCGAAAAAGAAAAACCAAATAAATACAAAACAGAGTAACAAATAAACTCCAAAAAATAAACAAAAATCTCAAGAAGGTAGGGCTTGAATTTAGATGAATTTAGAAACTTGAATGGGTTCAATCATAGTTCGTATGAGGAAGAACAGGCTCTCGAAAGATTTAAATCTAAGAAAAAGAGAAAGAAAATACTATTTCGAATTTTCAAAATTTTCTTTCTAAAGGAAATCCAAAAATATTGCATCAGCATGACGTCAGAAATAGATTTTGGAATTAAAAGAAAATTCAGAAAATATGGAATAGAGGCTGACAGGTGGGACCCACAGCCTATGGACCAACTCCACAGGGTTGGCTCGGTTCATGGTGGACTAGATGCACATGGTGAGTGGATGGCATGTAGGTCCCACATGTCATTGGGTTAGGGCTTGGGATGACACGTAGACACACATGTGGGCAAGGATGCCGAGGTGGCAGATGAGGTGGCGTGCCAGGGGGGTGACGTAGCACCGGCGTGAGGCGGCGCTCTGAGCCCAATGGCTTGCTAGTGCCAATGGCCATGGCGAAGGCGGCGAGGGGTTGGATCTAGGCAAAGAAACAATGGTGAACATGATGACGCGGTCGATTTTCACTGGAGATGACCACAACGGCGGCGGCGAGGGGTTAAGCAGCGGAGCGGTGCGGCTTGCGGCGGCGATGGCGAAGTGGCGGGTTACCCGAGATGACGAAGTGCACATCGCACTGAACGCGAGGAGGCGATCTCATTTTCATCGATGAAGTGGAGGAAGGCTCACCGATGGTGGCGAAATCCGACGAGGAAAGCTTCGGCGGTCAGAAGCTTCTCAGGCTCGATTCGGCGAGAAGAAGACAACCACAAGTCTGGCAGCTAGGGCAAACAAAAGAGGAGGACGGTGGGGAAAAAGTGACGCAGGTGACGCACTTAAATAGGGCTAGGGAAGGAGTATTTGCATCCGAAACGGCGGTGGCGTTGTGTGCGAGACGAACATGGGCGGCTCTCCAGGTTGAAGACAAAGCTGACGTGGCGGCATGGCGCTAACAAGGCAGGGCCACATAGCAGTGAGGGGAGGAGGGAAAGGAGGAGGCTGGCGGCTGGGCCGGCTTGGCGTGGGAGGGAAAAGAAGCGGGCCAGGCCGGGAAAGAAAAAGGATGGGTCGACAAAAAGGAAATCGGCCCGAAATATTTTCCTGAGATTTAAATAACTTTTCTATTTTAGAAATACCAGAAAATCCAAGTGACAAACTAAAAATAGCAATTGAACTCGGACAAATTCTAGAAAAATCTGGAAAATATTTCCAAGCACAAAGAACTTAAATAAAATATTTTTGGATTTAATCTATGTTCAGATTAGTCACATTAAATTGTTTTAACATTTGAAAGTCTCATTTAAGCTTTGTTAAATTTAAATAAAATTTGGTGAATTTTCTAAGGGACTAAAGTACTCAAAAGGGTTTTGAAACTCAGAAAATTAGGATGTTACACCTCAGCGCGCCCCAACGTGCCTCAATGGCTTGGCCTCGACGACTCTGCCTCGGTTGAGCTTCGCTTCGCCTCGATGGCGACTCCTCGGCTAGGGGTTCCCCTAGCTCGACGGATTCACCTCGGCGAGCCCCAACACGCCTTGATGGCTTGCCTTCGGTATGGTTCAACTCGGCCTCGACGGCTTTGCCTCGGCTGAACTTTGCTTTGCCTTGATGGCGCGTCCTTGACTAAACTCTGGTCACGGTTCGTTTTTCAGCCCTGAACTCTAAAATCGTTTGAAATACTACCCTCAACTACCAATACTAGGGCACATGACCCCTTGACCAATCTAAGGCATTTTTTTACTGCTGTGCAGATGAGGTGCCAAGTTTCACTGATGTGGATGGACACGTCATTGGCTAAATCACCTCTTTATCTCTCTCCTGCCCTTCCTCCTCTCCCTCTGTCTTCCTCTTCCTGGGCAGCGCGACCATGTCCACCTACAGCACCTCCTATGCACTGCGGTACTGTTGCGCACCCATGAACTACCCCGCCACTGCAGCGTCAGCATGACACCATTGTACAGCTACAGGCACGGTCACATGCTCTTCCCTGCCTCCTCCTCCGCCACGCTAGTGCTAGGACAGCCTCCCCAGCGAGGGAGGCGAGGCCTCTTCCTCTCCTATTTTCTCAAACCAACTGAGAAGGAGAGAAATGCTTCACAATTGTTGCCGTTGAGTTTCATCGCTCCTCGTTGATCTCCCTCTCTGGTGAGTCACTCCACCTTTCACTCGCGTCAAAATGTGTCACTCGTCCTATTTCGATCCCCCAAGTTGATTGTGTTTGTTTTGATCGCAGCAGCCGAACCAAGCCATTGTCTCCTTTGTCTCTGGCGAGCTTCGCCGCCGTTATACGCCCTTATCGGTGAGACTACACCTGATTGCTTCATACTCAAGCTTCCCATCCTTGCGTTCTACCATTGCTAGTGCATCTCGAGCGCCTCTCTACCTTCAAAAGCACTACCAACATGCTCCCTACACCGTGTACAGTCCATTTTTTCCATCACCTAAGCCTCGCTGGCTCTCCCCCCATCATTGTTGTGTCGTTGCTGAGGCACCGCATCGCCACCTCTATCTCTAGCGCACCTTCCCTCTCTTTGCCTTTGTCGACTAGGTCCCACTCTATTTTCATCTTTTTCTATTTGCTAATTAGGATGTCACATCGACGTATACTGCCTAATAGGAGTCCACGTTAGTCAAAATCACATCTACATCAACTGAAACCATGGTGGTTTCAGGTCAAGGGGTGTTTTGCACCGGTTTTGAGAATTCGAGGTTGAAAAGTACACGGTTTTGAAGTTCATAGTTGAAAACCGGACTTGACGAGAATTCTTGATCATATCAACTTTTTCGATCAAAGTTAGAGACTCTATCAAAGTAGGCCCATATATCATAGGCTAACTCTATAATGGTTATGAGCCTAGAACCAGTACTTAAAGGAAGTCTAATACCTTTACTATGGTCAAATTGGACGATGACCAGATTGAGTCAAGAGACGAACAGCTATGGATACCGTCCGACCAACCATACGGTTTTGGGCAATCTTCAACCAACAAACTGGTTGAGAGACATGATAGTTTCCCACGTGACTAACATGAGAGTGGATATTGGCATATCTGGCAACTTATGATAGTTGGTTAAGAGACGTAATGGTTCAAGACTCAACTGAAGAACGTGCGTGAACATTAGAGGCAACTTTAGCGGCATTAACGGCCACACCTTCAATACCTATAAAGGGGATAGCCCTTGTACTCTGTAAGATATCGTGTAAATATTTATCATTCAGATTCAAGTTCATCGATTCTGTAACATTCCCATTGTATTCTCATACATACACTCAATGTGTCCACATCAATAAAAGGTCTTTGTTTTGATAGTGTTCTGATATCATTTTCCCATATAAGCTCAGTAGGGAACCCCGTGTTCCGATCATCGACAGGACCGAGGCCAGATTTGACGATTGGAAAATATACTTTTTTTCAAGAAAAATGTTTTTAGATTACTGATACTGAAACACAAAAGTTATTCTACAAAAGAATGATCGCATGCCCATTCATGCTGACTCAGGGTGGATATTCCAACAAATTCCTTCTTCTGAGCAATGTTCTAGATTATGACAAGTATCATTAGCATATTGGAAGGTAGATAGACCTTCCGGCAAATGAGGTGCCTTCAATCTTATTTAGTTTTTTTCTCTTTGCACCAAAGTCCTTAGCACCTTAGACACAATGTTAAAATGCATACTGTTACGAAGCTTAATTATGGGTAAAAGACTGAACCGCCTATGGAGGGTTTTCACCCATTTGCCCTATAAATATGAGGACCCTCTATGTACAAGATATTGATAGATGAATAAAGATACTGAATGTCCACTATATATTGTGTCTCTTTCTTTGGTGTGACTGGATTGGTTGTCTCCCAACTTCGACATTGATTAACTAACACGTTATCAGCACGAATCGTTCTTCCGACAAATCGGTATGTCGTTCGGGATTCTCTCCTTTCTGATCCCTATATCGCTATTAGATTAATCTAGTAGATTAATTGCTGCTAGTTCCCTAGATTAGATCTTTAATGTTCGATTAGGGTTCTAGATGCATTCATCTAGATTACATCTATTCGTTGCACATGCACGACCCGAAGCCACGCAATGTGTCGCCGGTAGCACATCGCCCGAGGCAAGCCACACGCCACCAAGTGCCGTGTCGGACCATGGCCATACCGCCGTGCGCCAGCCCAAGGCCGGCTTCCATGCTCGTGCGCAATGTCGTCGCTATCCGGCCGTCTTTGCCGCCCTAATGTCATTTCTTGCCTCCTCTATGCCGCGACGCTTAGATCATGCGCCATGCGCCACCCAAGGTTGAACGCCACCAAATCGACCCGAAGCTGCGCCGTCGTGCGCCGCTCAAGGCCATGCGCCGTCGCACCGGCCAAAAGATGAACCGTCACGTGCCACACGCACCTGACGTCCTGCCAAGCCGACATGTGCCGCTCGCACCCTGCCACGTTACTTTCCCGTCGAGCCGCCGCCTTTGTGCTACGCATCCGTTGCCCACTGCACGTCGAGCGTTGCCGTCGAGCGTGCACCGTGCCATGGCGCTAGTCGCCGCCAGCAGGGGGACCCTAATGCCCCCTTGTACAACTCCCACTAAGCCGGGGTGCAATGGGCCAGCCTGGCCCACGAGTCTTTTTTTGAAAAAAGAAAAAGAAAAATGAAATCCCGAAAATCTTGCGGGAAGGCCTTTGGCTTTTCTTAAAAATTACGAGAGCATTCGGATATAAATATTGTTTAGCAAAAAAGCCCCTGAAGTTCGAATAAATTACACTAGTAACATGCGGCTTAAGGAATCTTATGTTTTGAACCCTAATGTTTCTTGGAATTCCTAGGATGAATCAGCAAATTCTAATAACCTTAAATTAATCGTACAAACTAAATTTCTAAGGCATATGAGCTTCCATAAATGGGGAAACCTTAGACCTAGTACACCTTGAAAGCATCATATTTTTTTATAGTTTACTTTTTTCCTGGTATTATGTGTTTGGGGGAAATTAATTAATGGATTTAGTAATTCTGAAAATTGCTTCTAGACCTTAAAATTATCAGAAAAATAAAATAAAAACCAGGAAAATTGTAGGAAATTCTACTAAATAGATAAAATTAATCTTTACTATTTTGCACTCATTTCATGCATTTAAAATGTTTTACCAACTGTAAACATATAGAAAATTGTATGAATTATGTGGGATATGTTAGACATCACTAAATGGAAATTTGCTTGCCCTGGATGGCAGCAACTATATCACCTTGGTTTATCTCAATGTCATACAATTGTCGAGCCCGCCTCTAGCACACCTAAACCTGCTGCCACTGAAAAGGCAAAGGTTTTTGCAATTTATGAGGTACCACCTCTACTCTGCCAATCAGAATGACTACGTGGTGACTAAGTGTGATCTATTGGTCTATGGTTTTTTCTAAAAGAACGCATGTAAAAGCCAAAAATGTGCCCCTGCATGGCACACATACCTAGGACTAGAAGAACATAAATGGGGGTAACTTTGCCCTGCACCATGTTATCTCTCGACTAAGGCTATGTAATCAAAAGTTACTAAATGCTAGTTTGATTAATAAGTAGGTGCAATCATACTTTATAGTTTTGTAGAACAGACTATTGGTTGTAACTTTAACCACCCAGAGGTAGTTACAAAATATTAAGACCCTGAAAGGTTTTGATAAATCATTTCCAAAAGGCATACAACTTTGTAACTAGTATTACCCCTATATCCTCTACAAGGATAATCTATTTGTGTTGCATAATCAAATAGTGGTATTTGTTAAGTTAGCAATGTTACTCCCAAATAGTATTTATCGTAAAATCTCTAGATAAGTAATAGGATATTTGTATGGAAGACTCTGTATTGTGATAATCCAGTAGATTTTATTACAATATACTTGCCTATATTTATTTTCGAAAAATGTATGAAACACATTAGAGCAACAAAACTTCAACAGAAGTTGTCTTCAGGGGAGCGTATGCTAAACACTGGTCATCATACTTCAGATTTTGAAAATCTTAATCAAGCCTGGAAGGTGTTGATACGAGGATTACTGATTAAATTCACCTTGAAGGTTTTACCACTTAACAGTTTAGATCCAATTGGTCGACAATGCAAAGATCATGAAGATCATGCATAGATCTCGATGATCATTACTAAATCCTGAAGATATGTTGGCTATATGTCAAATCCATATAGTGCAAAATCTCATAATGGATTTATATTATTTTATGGTGGTGCAGCTATCTCTTAGTGGTCATCTAAGCAGACCTTGGTAGCTACTTCTACCAACCACTCAGACATTATAACACCATATAAAGCCTCAATTGAATGTGTTTGGCTCAGACGTATGATTAACCACATCCAGAAGTATTGTAGCATTAATACTGTCAATACCCCCTCAATTATCTATGAAGATAATGATGCATGTATTACACAAATGCAAACGGGTTATGTCAAGAGCAACATCACGAAGAACATTGCTCCTAAATTTTTCTATCCTCATGAAATCTAGAAGAATAGTAAGGTAAATATCATGCAAACAAAGTTTTGTAAAAATCCAGTTGATTTATTCACTAAGTCTCTGCTTGTATCCAATTTCCAAATATGCATTCATGGCAATGGAATGAGACGTTTAAAAAATTACAGAGTTAAGGGGGAGTAAATCCCTAGATCATAACCCTTATCAACTCCTCAAGATTTATCCAAAATCTTGAAGATTGGATTCTGAAGATTAAACGTTGTACTCTTTTCCTTGGTGAGTTTTCCTGAAGTTTTCTCACATGAAGGTTTTTAGTGAGGCAACAAGTGTAATGCAACTTATGAATATAATGTATGCTTTTCTCTATTTCTTTTTTTTCAAAGGGTTTTTGATGAGACATTTGCATATTGTTATCTATTGCCCAAGGGGAGTGTTACGAAACCTAACTATGGGGCAAAAGACTAAACCGCCACTAAAGGGCTTTCACCCCTTGCACTTGTGGCCTCCTCGCTTGAGGAGTAGTCGAAAGACACTGTCTGGCGACTTGGAGCAAATCCCTCCAGGAAGGGGAATTCCGAGTTATAACTGTCTCCATCCGCAAGTGAGCCCTACGATGGGATGGTCGAACTCGCAGGAAAAGCATGTTCGACCCCATCCTTTGTGGGGCTAACCTAAGAGAGACGACCACCAAGTGCTGATGAAGCTCCGGAATGATGGCTTCCAGGACTTGCCGTGCCAGGTCGAACTGTCTTAGACAGACTTGAACATTTGGAGGGGAAATCATCGTCATGCTCTGAGCCTATCTTGGTACAATTCTGATTGTGGTCGGATTGACCCTTGCCCTCTGAGGAAGTTGGTTCCTCATTTGGACGTATCGTTGTGGGGAATAAGGATTACTCCTCAACTCCATCGGTGGTATGGTTTCCTAGAGAATGATCTCCGGAGACGACATCACCATCGGAGGATACAATACTCGGCTCATAGTCGAAACCGGCTTCCATGTCGATATCTGCGTAATCGGCCAAGTCGAACCAGTTCTCTTCGTTCCACTCTCCTGCCATGGAAGCATTAGAGCTAGGAAAAATCGAAGGAAACTTGATGAATAGAAGATCCTCATGAACGGCGCCAACTATCGATGTTTTAAAACCAATTTTACGTAATGATTGTTTGATCCGAGGGGTCTCCAAGACTCAAATCACGTAGAGAGAATGACATATGGATTTTTATACAGGTTCGGGCCTTCTCCGGAGAGAATAACAACCCTACTCCCATGTGGATGTATTGAGTATACTGGTTTACAAATCAAGAGAAAAACTCGAGTGTGATGATTCCGCCTTTTATACAATACTCGAAGTGGGCGGCCGTTTCTCTAGTCCAAAGGGCGCCTTAATGCTTCAGATGATAGAGCCATTACTGGAGGTTATTGTGGGAGTTGTAACATTTTCATGTCGCCGGGCAGTTATCACTAGGACAGAGAGTTAAATCATGCCATTATTCTAGAGAATAACAGCGTAATTGACTGCCCATATCTTTAGATATGGTGTAGAAGATTCCCTAGTCGACTAGACCCACATGTCTGTAAGCCCCATCGACTAGGGACTAGTCGTAGAAGAGCTTACGACCAGGTGGTGGTCGTAGTAAAGCTTACGACCACAGAATGATTGTAGGAGAACTTACGATTAGGGGGTTAGTCGTAGAAAGACATACGACTATGGGGTAGTCGTAGGAGGACTTACGACTATGGGATGGTCGTAGAAAAACTTACGACCTTCAGCTTCTCCCTTATGAACATTAAGGGGTATACTCAAGAACCATATGACGGTATTATTTTTCATAATGTGAATTACAGATAAATAATTAAATGGGGATTATTAGATCCTCGTCAAGCTTTTTTTTGCAAATGGAAATACGGGGAACTGGCATGGCACCTCATGATTTCCTAGGAGAGGAGCCTTGATCCCTTTAGCCCTAGAGACGCTAGATTTTCTTAGAGTGAGAGGGGGGCATGGTCCTCTTTGACCTTTTTTTTTACGATTATAAGGAAGACGCACGCGCGCGCACGTGCACATACACACACACACACACATGTAAGTGTGCCCCCTTAAGCACACACCAAGAAAGAGGGCACATGGGAAGCCATCAGGCAGAGCGGGTTGCCGTCGCCGCTGCACCGCTACCCCCTTTATTGATAGCTAATGGATGTTATAACAACATATATTATTTTTCCTTATTCGATGGTGGTAGTAGTACACTAGCACTAGTTTTTCTCACAAATGGAAATACCGAAACTGGCATGACACCTCGTGATTTCCTAGGGGAGGGGGCTTGGCCCCTTTAGCCCTAGAGAAGCTAGATTTTCTTAGAGGGGGAGGGGGCATGGTCCCCTTTGACATTTTTTTTTTTTGTGATTACTAGGGGTGAAAATGGGTCTGATATGGGTGGATATTGCTCTTCCTGTATCCTAACCCATATTTTACCCCAGATTTGGAGTCAAATCTTGAATCTGAATAGGGATCTTTGAGATCTGAGCCTGAGGTAGATGCGGATCAGATTCAAATTGGTCATAGATAACTTGACGGATAGTGTGCGCATAAAGAAAAGATATAACTTCACCAACGAAAGTGTTAAATTATACTACCTATTAGAGAATTATTTATCATACTTAACAATATAAACATAATCAAACGTAAATTTGTATTATATATTAGTCAATGACTAGAAAATCATAGAGGATATTAAAGGAAATTGATGTTTATCGGAAATCCTATAAAATACGGATACGGATCGGATATTGCTCTTCTCATATCCTAACCTATATTCCATGATATTTTTTGGATCAATATCCAATCATATGACATCCATTGGATCAATATCCAATCATATAACACACCAATCTCTACACAAATTCAATGGTCACAACAAGTGACTTAAACTTAAGAAAATTTCAGGCAACTTAAAACTAGCCAAACTGAATCCGAAACCCTAAAGCCTACTTGTGTGAGCCGGTTCAGTTTTCATGGGCAACTTGAAATGTTGCTTTGGACCTGCGGTTGAGATTTGGTTGTATTGCATACTAGCAATGCATTATTGGAACGAAACACTGTTTAATTCGAAACTAGTGATCTCTGGTTGTCATCAAATTAGGGCTCATCACCTTGCTCCTGCTTTGAATGTCTCGATGTGTAGGTTGTCGTATTGCCTCAAGCAACTCAACCGACAGCAAAAGATGAAGCACCGTCCCTGTCATGCCGCACAATGAACTCACTGCTTCGATTCAGTGGTCAATTCAGGTATTTTGGCAGCGCATCTTTCTCGGCAGAATTTCGTAGGTACGAATGGTGCACGCACGCATCCTGTCTTGCACCTAACTAAATGCTCTCTACGTGCAATAATAAATGTCCCTTCGTCAAGTATTACATGCTTTATAAACATGACTATGATGTGTGCAGAAAGGGGAATGGAAAAGTGAGATTGGAACATGCCATTGAGCTAGCTACTCGGCCCCATGGTAGGCAGTTAGGTGGTCAGGTCACGGACCAGTGGCTTTAATTAGGAATGAAAAGGAGGAAGGAAAGAAAAGTATGTGTCATGGGCCTCTACAGTTTTTCAGGGATCATGCCATATTCTTCTTCTCTAGACTCTAGGTCTGGTTTTGTTGCCATGTTCTTCTTCTCTAGGTCTGGTTTTGTTGGCCCATGTGAGCTTTTCTCAGAGGAAAAAGACGGCAAAGAGAAGCACTGATTCTAAGTGTGCAACTTGTTGATGAGATCTGAGTGGTGTGCAAAAGATCTGAGTGGAGTCCAACACATTCGTCTATTCAGCATATTTTCTGGGACATATTGACAGATTCATCCATTAATGTAACTTGACTTTCTGAATCAGATTCCTGTTCGGTACTGTTTGATCGAAGTATTTTGGCATCAATCTCCTGACAAGTTTATTCCCCGAGACTCAAGAGTGCAGATATAGTATTTAACGTGATTGTTGTATCCGTGTTGGGGTTTCAGATCTTTGTTGAATTTCAATTTCCCCTCTAATTTGTACTGTAATGATCAATGAACCTGCTCCAGTTCTCCTCCAGTCCTCCTTGTCTACTGAATCACACAGTGAAGTCAATTACTGCTTATATCACTGTCCTCCTTGTCTATGTAGCCTGGCACGCGGTCAATTTTGTCTTACCAAGATTACCAACTGTAGCATTCCAGCGTAAGTGTTTATTTTTATGGACGATGGTATTTGAAGTTTTTCAGTGTTGTTCCTTGGCGACACTGCTAAAAAGCATGGTTAATGAGAAAATCAGTCAGCATTATTATACATCTGCCATACCTTTGAATACAACAGTGTTAAAGGCCATGTCTGAATTTTTGTTCCTATTTCCAGCAGCAATCGATCGTTCACTGTCAGGATTCAGAACCTTGGTTTCCAGTTCCAACATTATTTGCACATAAACTTCTTCATATAAATTTTCTTTAGGTCTCTGACAACCTTGTTTTGTCAGTACCGGATCATGTTTTTTTTTTCAGAAGTAAGAACGAAAACAACAATAAATTCAGTTACAAATTTGCAATCATGCAGTCTTTCTCTTGCAGTATCTTTCTATTCAGCATAGCTGAGAGAACAATCTTACTAGGTAAACAGAGGAAGAAAGGCCGCATAGACAGACCATCCACGTAGGCCCGAAAATTTTCCCCCGTCGGATCCCACGCGTCGCTCCTTCCCGGCTGCACAATTTTTTTTTTTGCTTTGTGTGCTCGTTTGCTTCTCCCGTCGCTGCGCATTTATTGCTTCAGTTTCCCCTCTCCTGCTCGTTTTGCTTCTTCTTCATTCTTCTCTTCCTCCCCATTTCCCTTGGTGCTCTTGCTCCCTACCGAATGAAGGCTCCATGGCGCCTCCTCCTCTGGCGTCGTCCCGTCCTGCGCCCACTGCCGCCGCTTCAAGCTGCCCACCGTCGCTCAGTTGTCGTGCCTGGCCTCAGCCAGCTCCTCCGGTGCCTCCCTGGCTCAGTCCCCGTCCCTGCGCCCCTTGCTCTAGAGCTTTTTGCTCTTGCACCAAATGGAACCATGGCGCCGCCCGGCTAGCCTCCCCTCCTAGTGCTGCCTCCACCGATGCCATCGGTGCAGCCACTGCGTCCAGTTGCTCGTGTGCCCACGCTCTTCTCCCCCAGTCCTGCCATCCCACCTGCTCAGCCTGGCTCCTCCTCATGCGGCTAGGCCTTCAGTCGTCGCTGCTCCTTTGTGGCTCATCTGGCCCTCCATGGCGTCCGTGTGCCTCTCTCTCTCTCTCGTCCTGCGCCCTACTCCCTCGGCCCACTCTTGACCCAGCGCCGCGTGGTTCTTCCCCGGCTTGGCCCTGCGCACAGCTCCCCCCTCTTCTTTGGTTCTTGATTTGGCCGAAGTTGCTTTTGAGGATTTTATTTCCTTCTGTTGTTTCGGTTTTTGGTGAGAGCACTGATTCACTTTCTGATTTAGTTAATTTTGTGTTCATGCATGGAGAGGGAGATGGATGTGGGTTGATGCTCGCTCAAGTTTAGCACTGATTACGACCTTAGTTGCGACAAAAAAAAAAGTGTGATTTTTTTTTTGTGAATTCTAAGCTCTTTCATCAGTCATTAGATAGATCCATCCGGTGTTCAAAACTTGAGATGGCAACTTGCTTTGCTTCAAGCCTTCAACTGTAGGAGTAATGCATAGCAGAAGCTGTAACTTGTGTAGATCAGATCTATAGCTAAACTGTGACTTGTAGATCTTTCTGATATTCTCAAAAGAGTGGGTTCTTGTTTAGGATATAACTACAACTTGTCTGTGCAATAAAAAACTTTGCTAAAGACGAGCTTGTAGATTTGGTTGCACCCGGATTCTGCAAACAGATTTGCCAACTTTGGATCTTGGATTAGGCCCAGTCTTGTGGGCAAGTTGATCCTCTTTTCTCTAATGGCGCATACACTTTTTAATCCTTCAGTTAGATATTTAGTTGTAGTGCCACTAAATTACTAGATAATCTAAATATCGTTGATCCTTTCATTTTCCTCGATGATTACACCGCATTGCGACAAAATCGTGTTCACATCTTTACTTGAATAATACCACAACAGAAGTCAATTCTTCGCTCGTAATGTAGATGTACGGAATAGGAGAATTGGAACACCTGTTTCAGATTCAGTCATTGGATCTGATTCTCCAGGATGAATCCGTGAATTGGAACACTTATTACATAAGTCCCAATGCTAGAGCAGTTTGATTATCCTCTTCACATGCCAGTCTTTCGTGTTTGTCTCCGCGCCAAGGCGCGGGCAAGGATCTAGTCCTCCGGTATAAAGGAAAGGAAACTTTGAGCGATTCCAGAGGGCGACGTCGACACAAATCTCCTCCCCCGTTTGATGTTGCGTGCTTTTGCTTCACAGCCGTCTGATTCCTTTCGTGTTTTCGTTGCATGTGAGTCTTCCGTACCTCATCGTTTTGGCATTCGTTCGATGCGCTTCTTCCTTCCTTCGCCCTCAGATTCTTCCTCGAGCTTATTGGCCAACCGCCTCAGCATGTGGGTGCGCAGTTATCGCGTGTGGCTTTTCCGCACGCCCAAGGGTTGCCTGTCCTTTGTGCGCGCTTTGCCTCCTCCATTCACACGGGTGCTCCAAGGCGCGCTGAAGGCCACTAGTACAATGTAACCAAAGGGAAGTACTACAACTCAATATCACACCCTCAGACCCTCCTAGGGATGGCAATGGGAACCAATTTCCCATTCCCCGATGGGGAATTCACCTATTAAGGGCCGGGGTTAGAACTATTTCTTTCCCTACGGGGATGCTAATGTGCAAATACAATTCCTAATGGGGTGAAGCAGGGCCGGGGCCGTTCCTCTACTCCCCATCACCGCTACCCGCATAGACCCGATAACCCTATGACATGTGAGTCACTAACCCACTACTCCATTGTTTAAATTTTGGGAAATGATATGAGTCATACGTCCGATGGCCTCGGACGCTTCATACAGTAATATAGGGTGGAGCGCCTATATTGTTTCAAGTTGTTCTCTTGACCAGAAGCAGCTTCACTAGAAAGATCAACCCCAAAGCAGAGGTAAAGAAACATTAATTTATCACGGTTGCATAGTATGACTCATATCATTACCCGCATTTATTTTCTTCATTATTGGGATATGTCAAGTGAAGACGTTCGTTAAGGACTTGCTCCTGACGTCACTTTTTTTCGTAGTGCTTACTCACTCTACAAGTCAAAGTGATGGGTCGGGACGCTAGCGGTCCGGATATCGGCTGGCAGACAACAACACCTCTATCTTTCTAATGGTGGCCGAACCGTCCGAGCCGTAGCAGCGTCCTATTTGGGAATTGCTGCTGGTCGTTCGTCTGATACGGCATTAGAATATCGGACGCTCTAGCTGTAGGCTCATGTTCCACTCGTCTTGTTGCGTGCAGTTGCTCCTTGGGCCCACATCACAGACATGATAGACGTCTTTGACTCCTTCCCACCACACATGCTCACATTTCATCTTCTTTGCCAAAAGCTCGTCGATCGGAGCCCATGTGTCCCGTTGAAAAAATTGTTGTAACCCGTTGTAAAGAATGTTGCATACTCTTCTTTGATATAGTGCACTCCGTATAAAAAAGTGTTGCATCTGAAGAAAAAAAATGTTGCATCTATAGAAAAAAAAATATTGCATCTGAAGAAAAAAAATATTGCATCTATAGAAAAAAAATATTGTATACTGTTCACGGTGATGTTGCATAAGTATAATTTGAGCATCATGAGCTAGATGTTCGGGTTCGGGAGATGTTGCATTTGTAGAAAAAAAATGTTGCATCTGTAAAAAAAATATTGCATACTGTTCACGGCGATGTTGCAATTTTTTCCAACGTGTTTTTTTTTCCAGATGCTTTGTTTTTTGATTTGTGATGTTGCAACCGTTGTCCTAGAATGTTGCAACCGTTGCTGGGGATGTTGCAACCATTGTCCGGGGATGTTACAACCGTTGTCCGGTGATGTTGCAACCGTTGTCTGGTAATGTTGCAACCATTGTCTTAGAATGTTGTAACCGTTGTCCGGGGATGTTGCAGCCGTGTCCAGGGGATGTTACAACCATTGTCCTAGGATGTTGCAACCATTGTCCGGAGATGTTGCAACCGTGTCCGAGGCACTGGCTCGCTTCGGACGTATGTGCATGAGCATTATTTAGGGGTGATACTAGCACCCGGACATCCGATTTGTGATGTTGCAACCGTTGTCTGCAGATGTTGCAACTATTGTCCTAGGATGTTGCAACCGTTATTCGGTGATGTTGCAACCATTGTCCGGTGATATTGCAACCGTTGTTCAGAGATGTTGCAACCATTGTCCGGGGATGTTGCATTTCAAAACTGATCGATGTTGCAACAATCTTAATCAAATCAAATCGTTGTACTCCGCCGGACTTGCACATCTTGTCGCGGAACGCCCGCTTCGTCGCAGCGTACCATACCACGCGGTCTCATGTCTCAATCGCCAACAGTTAATTAAGGTGGGACTAGCTAAACGACAAGGGCAAAGCCACTGCATCGCAGTTAGCAACGACTAATGGCGCCTTTTAATCCATTAACTAATGGGAAAGGGGAGAACCCGGGCGTCCGATCCAAATGCCCGGATCGAACGTCCGGCTGCTAGTCCCGTCCTTATAACTGTCACCTACATCTCCATGTCTTCTATCATCAACAGTTGCTTAGTCCTGATCGTAATTTCATGTATTCAATTCCGTACGTCAAGACACGTGAGGGTTTCTAGTCTGTTTAATCAACCTGCACGGCTCCCATCACAAATGGCTCTCCCTGTCTTACTAGATGGATCGCATCCCAGACCCAGGCCAGCATATAACATATCCACCACTGTCGGGCATCCCAGTCCCAGGCCAGCATGTAACATATCCACCACTGTCAGGAAACACGTAGATTTCAGAAGCTGTGCACACAATGAGGAAGGACTAATCAGCAGTCTCCACGCCTGCCGTGCCAATAACGCGAGGTTCAACGGTTCAATATCCCGGAAACCAAGGCCTTTGAAACCAGGCGTCCGATTCCAAACCTAAAATCGGACGTACGGCTCCTAGTTGCACCCTTAAATTTTTAAGGATTTGCTTGCTTATTTCTTTAGAGTTAGGACACCGTCTTTAATAATATTGTTGGAATTCTTCATTTGGAACACTGATAAGCATTGTTTAAATCATCTGGAATATTGATTCTATCATCTCTATGTGTGTCTGTGTAGGAGAGGTTGGAGGTCCAATTTTCGGGTCTGGGTTCCCATAGGGCCCGATAACCCGACGGAAACGGAGAACGGGAGAAAATAGCACCCCAGGATAAGAATAGAGAATGGAGATTTTTCCTTTTCTCAAGGACAGAAATGTTTCACCACTCCCCGCCGAGAAATGGCTCCATTACCATCCCTAACCCTCCTCGTCCCCTCAGATCAGTTTTGTCTTGTAAGCATGAGCTGTTAGGACACAAAAGTGATCTACTGCCTACCCTCAGTCCCTTAAGCCTCCACAGCCTTCACCGCCGTCAGCCGCGCTTCAGCAGTGGCATCCTGCGGAGCTGCTCCACCCTTGAACAGCAAGATCGTCAGGTTGCCGATGCCGAAGTAGATGAAGCAGCCGCAGTGGTGAGTCACGAACGAGCAGAAGTCAGTCCCCACTATGCACTGCCACCCGGGGCCGTACGATTTGTCAAACTCCTGCGGTTGCAAAGATAGCAAAACTCTTCAGAGTTCAGAACTGAAACATATATAGAGAAACTGAAAATAGTGCACTGCCATGTCAAGTTGTCAGGTGCATGCAAGAACTGACCTTCTTGATGAACCGAGCGATCTCGGTGGAGTCGACGGATTCGAAGTCGTCGAGGGCCTTCCCGGCCAGCCGCAGCGCGTCCTGCTGCATGGCCTGCAGCAAGTCTGATTCCTCCATCACTGCCTGGCTCTCCAACATTTCAGCTGTTCTGCTGTGTCAACTACAAGAAGGCTGAGAGAAATGGGAGCAGCTACTGAATATGCAACAGTGCACTGATGAACAGAATCTTTGGCTTCATTCGTTCAGCTTATATAGCGCCCGAGTTTTCATGGTGGAATTGGGACGTCAGAAACTCAGAATAAAGCGTGGCGGGGATGGTGCTTGACAAGTGGCCACGCCGGTTGCGCCTCGACGTTCGTGGCTAGCAGCGGGGTTCCAAATCAAGTATATGCCGCGTCGAACGGCTGCCGCAGAATAGATTGTGGTGGCACCTGCTCCAATTGGCAGTGATGCCGAATCCTCAAGGCTCTTCCTATGCCTGTGGCTTTGCGACGTCGACTTGCATGGCTGACAGTTATCTTGTTTGCTAGCTTGCTCCTTTATTTTTCAGACTCACAACTTCTGCAGGTGTTTTGTCATAGTTTGAAGGAATTGGTACACACTGAATTTCTGGCAGTAATCATGCATTAGCTAGTAGTCAAGTAGGTCTGAATTCAGAGGAAGTACTAGCAGAATCTGGAGGTGATTTGCACATGGCTGAATCAGATAACAGCATTCGGAGTCACGGAGTCACACTCACTTATACAAAGAGCCTGTGGCTAATAAGAACCAGCAGCTAAGGTTCCACCACGGTAGGATGTCATTTTCAGAACCAATTCTTTCCGAATTCTAGCAGAATCTGCGCAAAAAATTCTTTGAGAAGAGGAAGTTGTTCGCCCTTGGAATTTTCAAGTTGTCGCCGTATCAGCTGCAATTAGTATAAAACAATCTTTGACAGTGCGTTGCGCAGGGAAATGTTGGTTTGTGCCCCACACAAGGATTCTTCAGAAAGTTGCTGCATTTGCATTCTTGTTTATGTGTTTCTTACTTTCTTTTGTGATATGCTTCATACCTGTGCAGTTTAAATTTGACTTATCTTATGTGCATCCTGCTTTGTTTTTTGCGTGGAAAAGAAGTTGCATGAAGATATTTTAAGGCTTTTTTATTTTGTATTTAATATATTATAAAGATGCTTTGTACTTTCAGCCCCTCTAGTTATTTTAGCTTCAGCCATTTGTCTTCCCCTTTCTTGAGTGCATATATTAAGAGAAATTTTACGGTACATTATACTGGTAGTATATAGTAGTAGTATAAATTAAATATGATCATTGATTTGTTAATAGTATAATAGATTTTTCTTTGTATTTATAATTTTTTCGTAAGGATATTATGGATTTTTCCAACTAGGGTTGAAAATATATTCTTGTGTCATGTGATCCTTACATGAGCAATTACAATTCTACCCCTCTCGAAATTCTACTACTTATACTACCAGGTTTAGTATAACTAAATTCTAACTAATCTGAACTATTGGATTAAAAACAATGGACGGACCGTACTAAACTGAGTGCACAGTAAAAAAAAAAGCTCTATATTAAATCAATCTTGTGTTGGAATTGAGGCAGAGCATGTGAGGTGGTCTTGGTACGAAACTTATTCATTTCTGACCAAATATACCACTTTTTATTGGGATAATTCATGATATACCATTCGAAAGAGTGGCGTGGCTCGTAATGCCACTCGAAAGATTGACTTCCACTTAATACCACTCCAAAGTTGTTTAGATTTAGGATATATCATTACCATGGGAAATGATCGTTTTGCCCTTGTGTTCCATGTTTTCACACTTCCAGGAAATATCACTTCTTATGTGTTATGAACCACCTCTTATGCGAGATTTGCACTAGGATGTGAAAGGGAATTTTATTTTGGCAACTGTTGGATGTTGTAATGAACCATGCTTATGAGTTAGGTAATGTGTTAGCTTTAGGAACTTCTTGTCTTGGATAGTTGCGATGGTTATCTAGTTAATGTGTCATGAACTAGAGCTTTTGCGATGGGTGGTTGTCTAATTAACTTGACATGTCATTTGCAATAGTTATCCTGCAACAATTCTTATTATATGTTACTACATTGCCATAGGCAAAGTCAACCGAATTTTTCCAAACCATAATAATAACAGTTCAGGAAGACGAATAACAATAACAAGTATGTACTAAACATCATACTGCCATACCATCATCTAAGTTAAATGCATAAAGGGCACCAAAGTCTTGTGTCGTTTCATGCACAAAACACAACATCTAACCATCTGCATTTGTCAGCAGTGCCATCCATGGGCAAAACGTTCGTTTCTCATGACCAAAAAGGGGGGAAAACTTTAATTCACAATAAAATTGAGGTAGTGGTATATCCTGAATCTAAACATATCTGGTGTGGTATGTAATAGGAGTCAATCTTTTGAGTGACATTTCGAGTCACACCACTCTTTTGAGTTGTATATCATGAATTATCTCCTTTTTATTCTCGAACATTTGGTTAAACTCTTAAGATTCACATCAATCTCCTATGAAGTAGTGAAGGAATTGACGAGGATTCTTTGACTAGGTCAACATTTTCGGTCAAAATCAAATACTCTGTCAAAATAGACCCACATACCAGAGGCTACCTCTGTAACAGTTATTTAAAGAAAATTTAATACCATTTATTACGGCCTAACTGGTTGATGACCGGTTACAACCATGGGACGGCCAGCTGTAGATATTGTCCGACCAGCTATGCAGTTTGGACAATTCTCGACCAGCGAACTGGTCGGAAGACATGACGGCTTCTCACGTATCTAATGGGAAAGTAGTTATTAGCATATTTGACAACTTCCGACAGTTGGCAAGGGACACGACGGTTCAAAACTCTACTGAAGAACATGCGTAAATATTAGAGACGTCTTTAGCGGCATTAACTGACACCCATTCAATAACTATAAAGGAGGTATTCCATGTACTTAGAGAGACGGAGAGATAGATTCACTTTCTTTTTATATTTTTTATCACGATCATTACTATCGTTCTATAACACCATTGTATTCTCATACAAACAGTATATCCACAACAATGGAATATCTTCGTTCTTGATAGTGTTATCACATTATTTCACATAGTAAGTTCGATAAGAAACCTATGTTTCGATCATCGACAGGAATCAGCAAAATAACCAGCAACATGTTATTTAAAACTTCTTTTCGTGCTTATAATTTACGGTGACATACCTTGGATCCCAAAAAATCCAGTGGGCAATTAATAATGTTCTAAGAATAATGCAGCCTAGATTTGATCAAATCTGGATCTTGGATTGTTCTACAGTCTTGCTTCATGAATCATGATCTAGCACGCTGTCACCTAGAAAATTCTATGGACTATAGTAGTAAACCAACAAAACCTGCTACTGCAAGAAACTAACATTCTCGGTATGAATCCAACCCTGAACTTGAACTAGTAAACACTCATGAAAAGATTGTTATATAAGTAGAGGGTTCATGGTTTATTGGACCATGACAAAGACAATTTAAAACAACTCAGGGATACATGCATGTTGGATTGATGGTTGGTGGTGGTTTGCTTTCAATTGGTTAAATGAAGCTAACAAACACTCCACATGAGGTTGCTAATAATGTTTTGATAGATTTCAACTGTACTGGCCCAACTGTTTTTGTCTTGCCTTTCTTTTCTTGAAAGCAAAAAAAGCAACTACCACACTATCTTACTGCTCCTTGCCTCCTCCGTCCATTTTTGTTGGGCGTCTTTCATGTTAGCACAGGAATTAAGGAGCATATGAATTGACAAAACTACCCCAGTAACTGCAAATAACTTTTACATTATTTTCTCTTGATGACGGTGCTCTCCACTTGATAAACCCACCCCCCCCCCCTCCCCCACTCTCTCTCTCAATGCGGCTATCACGCAATGGATTTAATTCCCTGGTACTTGAGCCAATCTGATTAATAGGGTCACAACCAAGGAAAAAAGCTGGTCGGTTACCAGTGGTAACCGGAAATAGAAAAACCAATCGATTTTTTCTGGTTTAGGAAATTCAAATTCTAATTTTCGAATTTCGGCTAGTTTTTAAGCAAATTCAAGCGAACTTCATCCGGGTTTTTTCTGAGGAATCCGGTAACCGGCCGGTTTTGTTCCCAACCAGCGACCGGGATTTCGACCGGAAACGGGTTTTGAATCCTTGGTCACAATAGCTAACAAGCTCCAATTTTTCCTCGTTTGCTGAATACATTTAACATCGATGGACAAGCTGAAGAAAAAAAGCACGCCCAATAAAAATGGAGTTTTTTTTTTGTTGCTAAATGACATTGTTTCGTGTCGTATGAGCGGAAATGGCTCTCCTCGCGCCGCAATTATAAAAATAGCACCTCGTCTGCACGCCCATAGCCCGGACACGTCCTGTGTCGACATGTAGTCGTGTCCTGTGGATATCATAGGGATATACACATGATCTTAGGATGATGAGACAATCGGCAATAGCTTTGAAGTTTTGTCGAAATTGTTGTTTTCAAAGAAAGTGTCGGGATAATCGATCGTCAAGATTGAAGGTGCGGTAGTATCAATGATCTTGCAGTAATACCACAAGTTGTGTGGCGGTAGTACCGCAGGGCGGTAATACCGTTTGATACATGGCGGTACGTATTTTCCAGAGAAAATGTTTTTGAGAATTTTGGGTTTCTCCGAGAAGCGGTACGACCACAGTTATTGGAGCGGTACGACCGCAGTGCAGTAGTACCGCTAGTAACATGGCGGTAGTACCGTTTGTGTGGTGATTGTCGGCTATTTTGGAGATTTGGCTTTGGGATAGGTCAAGTTCATGAGCTTTAGTGCATATGTGTTGTATGATGCATGTTTTGACTAACATGGGTCAAGTTGTGAAGAACTTGTTCCCGAAATCGATTTCTTGGTCTATTGCTGTGCAGGTTGCTTGGAGGTCAACGACGGTCAACGGCGAGGATGATCGGGACTAAGCTTGGAGAGTTGAGGTTCAGAACGATCGAGGATGTCGGGTGAGGTCAATGGACTCAAGCATGATGCAGAATGGATAAGGATGACCGAATGGGCAGTTCGGTGCAACGGGTTGGATCAAGCGGTACGGGGGTCGGTGCAAGTGCTATGGTGGTTTCCGCAGGAGCCGAATGGGAGAGACTTGCCGACATGATGAGAGTTGTTGATCAACCTACATGTGGCAAAGCATGGAGGTGCTTCATGAAGATTGGACTCGGTCTTTGGAAAAAGATCAAGAAGGGGTATTTTCGTAATTTTACCTAAATACCGTCTTGGTGACCTTTTGCCAACCCGCGGCGCAAGACGGCGCAAGGTGAAGCGGATTAGGTCAAGAGGAGATGAAAACGGCGCTTTAAAATACGTGCGTAATCGAACCCGTTTATGTGTGGGCTTAACGAGTGTCCATTAGGGTTTACTCTTCTAGAAAGTTTAGCCTCCACTATAAATAGGAGAGGGTGCTGGCCAACACCTCTCAACCCTTCATTTGGAAACCCTAGCTTTTATTGTTAGGGTTTGGAGAGATTAGTGGGAGGTTATGGTTTTAGAGAGATGGATTTATTTGAGTGCTCAAGTACTTGTTGAGCTTTATCCTCCATGGTGGAGTGGCTGTAAACCAACATCAATCACAAATCAATCTATGCAAGATTTCTCGAAGATGTGTCTCTTTGTGTTCTTTCTCTCTATTTCATTATTTTGAGTCTTTATTTGATCCGTGAGTTTTTCTTTGGTTTCTTGTTGTGATCTAGCTTGCTGTGACATGTGGGAATACATCTAGGATCATCTTGATCATCAATCACCCACGAGCAAGTGTTTGGATCATATTTTGGTTTTGACTCGGTTTTTGGAGCAACATTCGTTCAAATGGAAAAATGTCAGAACTTTGGCAAGAACCTTCACGATCGTTGCATGGAATAGGTCCTGACATCCTTAGGAAGGTGTGTTTCAAGTTTCGTGAAGTTTGGAGTTGCGGATCAAAAGTTACGTCAATTTTTTATTTCATTTTCCGACTGTTTACTATTCATTCACTTGTTTTTAATGTTCACTGCGGTACGACTAGCACTGTTCATCCGGTTGTTCCGATTCATGGTACGACTGGCACTGTTCATCTGGTACAGTCGGCATTGTTCATCAGTACTATTCATCAGCGCGTTTTTTTTTTGTGTTTTTTGTCGTTTCTCTTAGGGGTTTGAAAGGGATTCAGTACAAGTCTTCCGCTATGCTTATATATATTGATCTTCGTAGTTCTCATAGCTATTGAAGTCAATATCATGTTTGAATCCGATCAAAGCGAAAAATAGATAATGCTCCTATTCACCCCCCTCTAGTCGTCGTTTCGGTCCAACATGTCCACACAGCCACCGCCCGCACGCATCGTCCGCACGGCCACCTCTCGCATGTGGATTTGACGGAGGTGACGGCGTGCATGGGCGCATGCATGTTCCGGTGGTGGCCATGCGGAGGCGCCCCGTCCGCACGATGGTCGTGCGAATGAGGGAATCTAGGCGGTGGCTGTGCGAAGGAGAGGAATTTGGGCAGTGGTCGTGCGAACGAGGGGAATCCGGGCGATGGTCGTGCGGACGAGGGGCTGTCCAGGCGGTGGCCGTGCAAAATTGCGCACGTGGCAGCGTGATGCTCGTCCAGGCGGCCATTTTGCAATTACGGCACGAGAAGAGCTATTTCTGCTAATACGACACGAAACAATGCCATTTAGACCAAAATCTTGTAAAATGGATAGAGGGAGTAGATAGCAAAGATGGTCAAGGATCAGAGTTGAGTGTACAATGTACTAGTACATCAATGTGCTGCTCCTACTTTGGATTATATGCCTTTTCCTTTAATTTCTCTTCAAAACTCTACAGACGCCATTGGCATGCCATTAACTGTCAAGTTTATCCCTTTTAAGAGCATATACAATAGTTTAACGCTAGCTGTCTATAAACTTCGACACATAGGACACGAGATGATGTGGATGAGAGAGAGGAAGTATAGAAAATTGGCTATTCTCTCGTGTAGTAGTTAACTGTAATACGATAAATAAAACATATTATATACAAAGGAGTTGTCTATAGAGACATATAAAATGGCAACTCATTGTAGGAGCTGTCTTTAGTGTTGTCTATATATGACAGAGAGGTATTATAGACATCCGTTGTCTATATCATTCTAAGGGCATCTTCAATAGTTAGAGATAACATTGTCTCTAACATATGTTACGTCATCTTTAAAGACAACATCTTTAATAAATAGTCTCTAGCACACTCTTCAACATTTATATTTTATTAAATTTTTTTGAAACGACCCTACATGTCAACTAGAGTAAATTAATGTATCATGTCTTGTTTCACGTGCATGACCATCTCTTCAGGAAGAGACAATCTGTGCTCTTCCCCCCCCCTCTTCTCTTATCCACACAGGATTTTATTAACGTGTCATAACTAAGAGACGACAGTAAATACACTATTAGAGATGCCTTAAGCATGTTTGTTTCAGCATTAACCGCATTGCACCAAGAGACATTTGTTGCGGTGATATGACAAAAGCATTGAGCCACTCAAAGCACCTACAGAAGCAGGCCCTAGGTTTGACAGTTAGAAGCCAAATTTCTGTGATGATTTGAGTTAACGCTTTGGACAGCAGGAGACGGTTGGCTTACAAACTTTATTCTTCTCAAGAAGTGTAGCCTTTTTTTTGTCCATGGAGAAACTTTTGCATACTACAGCCTAGTGTTTTGCTTCTTCTTCCTCCTCCTGGACATTAATTTACTGGTAGCACTAGTACTTTGTCACACACAACTACTTTCCATGGGACCAAAACTTTATATGCACTTTGTGAGCCACTAGCCATGATGATACTTGAAGAGCAAATTCAGCAATCATGGATCACGTAGATGATCCCTTTTCCGCTGCACATCGTACAGCATTTACCAATTTTGTGCAAAGAATAATCGTATGAGGAAATACGGATCCAAGATTTTGAATTATGGAGAGAAATTATCGACTAGAATGTGATGGCCTTTTATTTCCTTTGCTTCATTTATAGTGGTCCTATACTGAAGTGGCATTATTTTTCTGTGGAGAAGATGGTATGTTATCCTTCTGAGACCAAACAGTATTTGATTCCATGCATACGTGACCTCCACAATTGCAATTCGCAAAAACATTTATTGATTTTATCATTGAAATCCCCATATATCTATCTGCAGCTTGCAGCCATGTGCCAAACCCCAGCTTGCATGGGCTCACATAATCCAACAGAAAGAATCGATTGTAGCTGTGCAAAATCATGCTAAATTGGACTCATTCATGCTGCTTTGATGGATTGTTTTATCCATTAGCCAGACAACACGAGTACAAATTAATCACATGTTGCCATTCTGTTTTCTGTATCTTCACCACAGTTTCACAGTAACCAGAACTTATAGAGCCTGAACTACTGGCAGCTAGTTTGCTGCCTCACATGACCAAATATTCTGCAGATCTCCAGAAAGAGGAAAGCAGGTGCCCTTTTCTTCTTAGCAGGGCAAGCCTCGTGTGTGCTTTGCGTAATCTTTGCAATGCAAAATCTTTATTCCTCTTTTCTTGTGCTCCCTCTCTTTCTCTCTCTCTCTCTCTTCCTTCACATCCACCATATCCATGGTAGCTACAGTTAGCCTTTCTCGTGAGAGACAGCACAGGCCCATGGGAGGGAGGTGCAGCCAAATCAAGGGCTCACATGGGCGCCAAAGGACTAGCCTGATGGACTCCTAGGTGATGACGATGATAGTTCTAGAATCAAGATATGGAGTAATGTATATGCAATTCTGCGTATGTGTGGCACAGATGCAGAATTGCAGACACAGATGCATGCATGCAGCCATGCATCCTTCGGCCAGTCGCGCGCGCTCCTTGGCATCGAGTGGATGCTTCAGTGCTTCATGATTCCCCGTGTGGCTGGGAGCCTGGGACGCTTCATGATTCCATCGGTGGAGGGTGTCGCTGGATGAACTTATGTTGCATCTGAATTGGTGGAGTACGTCCGAATTGTGAATCTTGTGGTGATGGGCTCTCTTTTTTCCATGATCTTGCATGCGCGGATTATTTTTTCAGTTATTGTTACCATGTCAGATAAAGAGAATAATTTTCTGTCAAAAAACATATAGAGAATAATTTGTTAATAGGGAAATGGATTTTATATACTCAACCAGAAATGTTAAGGAAATCAATCGAATTTCCTGCCTACGGATCTTCTACAAGATCCAAGCGTTGGCGACGTCTTCTCTAGCTCCGGTGACATCTCACGTCTTCTCAGGCTCCGACTCGACAATATATATCTTCCTCTATTTTTCTCTCCCTACAGATAAATCAACCTTTCTGAGCGTGCTGTGGTTGGCGTCAAAGGCGGTTAGGCACAAGTCCTGTGACTGCCGAATTTGCATTGATATTACTTGGTACAAACATAGTAGAAGATAGAGAATTCAATTCGGGTGGACTAATTAGGCTAGGCATCAAATCTGATAAAGTCAAGTTTTGAAGCAAAGCCTCAGTGCAAGGATATTTCATTCTTCCAAACCTCGCGTTCCCATTATTAATACACACTACTACAGCTTTGAAGCGAAGGATCGATTCGGTCTTTGGTCTTGTTAGGTATATGCGTATAATTCCTAAAACAATAATTAAATCAATAGCAGCATATATACTAGATATATTTGAAACTATAAACAGTAGTATGATCATCAACTCAAATATATCTATCTCATATATATGCACTAACAAGACAAAACCTAGAACAAGAACACTATTAATAGAAGTAGACATTAACATCATCTCATAACAAATATCTAGAAAGCAAAACCTAGCCATATCAAATGATATCACCGTGACTTACAGAGAATCGCTCCGACAAAGGTCGTAGTAGAATCTGATGCGAAGAAGACGACGCGTAGAGGATGATGGAGAAGAAGGAAGTCGTGAGCAGTCGCGTGAACGTTTCTCAAAAACCTTATTCGCCCCAACCCGTGTAGGATCACGAGAGACGTCAGCTTCGGAGACATTACTCTCCCCACGTTGGTGCACGCCGAAGAAGGGATGGAGAAACCAATGTTCCGCAGTATAGAGGAACAGGGCAACAAAATATACTGATATCTCTCTGTTCTGTTTCTGAGAAGAGACTCCAGTCCCTCATATAAAACCAGCAGTAAACAAAAAAAATTTGTTGTCATTACTCTGTTTTAAACGCAGTTAATGCATGCCGTAAAAGGCCCATTGAAACGGTGTAATTCAATTTTTTGTTTTTAATTCGTATTTATGGTTTTGAAGTGTAAAAAGGAGCAACAGCTCCACACCCAACCAGACACAAAATCGTCGGACCATTCACGTATATGTCACACGGGCACAAACATGTGTGTGTGTTCTTATTTTGCTTTCTTCAATTAGATAAGATCAACTCCACCTTATATATTGATCTTCTCCCACCTAGATTAGCAATATTATACTAAACTTTTAATCTTTTACCGTGTATGAGTGAACTTTTAGAATTTTCTTAGGATTTAATTAGAATATTACATGGACCAAGCCCGTAAACTCAAACAATTCTCTCATGACTCTCCTAGCGCGGCCGTAACGTACAGTCAGCCGCTTCGTCGTCACGTCTTGGGAGTCTTGATAGTTGATCACCCTTGATGTACCTGACAACATTACACTATGAGCTCACAAGCACAACCAAAGTACCTTTACCCAACTCCCTTAAATTTTGTCCGATCAATATAACCCTCGGTAATGTTTATGCCCTGGTTTGGAACACATGATATGTATTTGGCAAAATTTATCGGGAGTATACCATAATTTTATGCCATTGGCTATTGAACACTCAAAATTCGTGTATTTGCCGAAAGACAATATAATTTTGTGGTTCTTTGATGTGTGACACAGAAACCATTGTAATAATATTATTCGTTGTTTTGGAGAGAGAAACAATTCAAAATGATCGTCATGCCTTTCTCCTCTTCTTCTTTCTCCATGTCCTCAATTTCTCTATCCTCCCAACTCCTCACTGAGGAGGGCATTGATGCTGGCGTGGAGGAGGACGGCAGAGAGGACACGTGTAAGATCGAGGAGGCCGATTAGAAGGGGGGTGAATAGCATTTTAAAAACTTTTTTTGGCTAAAACCAAATTCTAATGCGGAAGCTAATACAAATAAGGTTTTGCACAATTAAAGCCTAAAACAACTAGGTTCAACTAAGTGAACCAACAATACAAGTCTATTGACAAATATAACAATTAAGCAAAGACTTATAAGCTATTCAATTTTATCAATGTAAATAACACAAAAGCTAGGCAAGCATTCATCAACAATAAATAAGCAATTTAATACAAGGAATATAAATTGCACAAGTAATCAAACCACAATGACACAATGGTGTTTTACCGTGGTGATCGGAGACTTGCCGGTCTCCCCTAATCCACGTTGAGGTAAGCCCAAAATCAATTGGACCGGCTCCACGAATTAAGCCAAACCCTCCGAGGTAAGTCCAACCACTTGGACCGGTTCCAAACCGAACCAACACCTCGCTCCACTAGGGTTGCTCTTTCCTCCACTCCGGAGATGGTGAGCACCACACCACTCACAAAACGCTCGGGTCTTCTCACAAGCTTCTTTGAGAATATCACCGACGCACGACGCCACCACGCCGTCTAGGTGTCGGCAAACACCAAGAGTAACAAGTCTAGAACTCTCACTTGAACTAATCAAGTGTTTAAGCTCAAGTGGATACTCAATCCACTACCTAAGGCAACACATGCACTTAGGGTTTGCCTCTCAAAGCTCACCAGTGCAACACATGCACAAATGAGAGTAGAGAGCTTGCTCTTAGCTCAAGGAAGTGTATAATGGCACTAGCAACAACTCCACACACGGCCAAGGTGGGTATTTATAGCCCACACACAAAATCTAGCCGTTGGAAGAAAATTCCAGAGAATCTAGACGAAATCGGTCTGACCGCCAACTAATGGACGGTCTGACCACCCCTAGTTCCAACGGCTATAAAACTAGCCGTTGAGCTCACTGTCGGTCTAATCGCCAACTAATGGCCGATCAGACCGCCCAATAGACGCCGGTCTGACCGCTCCAGAAAAACTCCACAGAAATGGCTAAGGGCCAGAAACATCTCTTTTGGAAAAATCAAACCACCTCAGAAAAATCGAAAAATAAGTGTGGTACAATCGCATAGCCTTGCGGTGCCATGCGGCAAAGTTGATCATTCTTATCAAGGCCGACCTCCAAAGAACCAAACAAGTAGGAAGAAGGTTTTGATCTTTGCATCAACTTACTTTGCAAAAACACATTTTGCTAATTTGATGCAAGATGCACACACAAGGTTAAAGACAAGACTCTCAACAACTTGCAAAACACATTTGCCAACTTTTAGAGCCAATGCCACAAATTGCATTCCGCTTCAACTCAATTTGCAAAACACATTTGCCAAATTGACGCGCGATGCAAACAAGGATTCAAGTGAGATTCTCAACAAGTTGCAAAACACATTTGCCAACTTATAGAATCACACTACAAGGAATAAGGTACATGGACTTACACCATTTGCAAAACACATTCGCAAACTTAAGTCACATGCTACAAGGGTTATCCATGAGCCACAACTATTTGCAAAACACATTCGCAAATATTGGCAACATGTTAAGATGAGCTAGAGCAAACATAATGAGCTATCAACACATGACTAACTCAAGCTACTAGTAAAAGACCCCTCTTAATAGTACGGCAACCTATATTAGCAATCCGGTCTTCCAACCAAACACCAAGACTGGTAAAAGACTAGGAACAAATCTTTAACCCTAGCTAGTCATACCTTTGCCTTGCGCAACCACTTGAAGCTTGATGATGCACATCTTTGCTTCAAGTCCGGTTCATGATTTGATATGCATCAACTCATGATGCATCCTTCACTTGACTTCCATCAACACATGATGGGTCTTCTTTTGACTTGATGATCAACTCATGATCATCTCCTCTTCTTGAACTTGATACATATCAACATATGATGCATCCTTTACTTCAAGCTCTTGACTTCAATATCATTAACACATGATGATCTTCTAAAGTCTCCAACTATAGAACTCAACCTATTCATCCAACTCATGGAAAGTGTTAGTTCTATAATATGATTATCATTAATTACCATGACATACCACAATCTTTCCCTCTTTGGTAATTGATGATAATCACTTCAATTGCAAGTAATTGAATATAGAATGGTATGAGTATATGAGAACTACACAAGTTATATATACTCAAATGAATATATTAACTACACAAGTTATATATTCAAGGATATGTTTCAAAGTAAAGATCCTTTATATATGTGGAAAAGGAATATGCATCAATACTAATGAAACCACAAAACATAGAGTGAACTCCCCTTAAATGTGTGCATACACAAATGTGTAATAGGAAAATATGCACATATTCGAGTTAGACTTTTTGGTGAAGTTCAACCTATATTTTGGATCCGATGATTGCAACAATATATAAGAATATTATGTCGAAAGCATACATCTTTGATTTTTCACCTTTATATCGAATTGAGACTAAAACAATAAGTATATCAATAAGCATGTTAGTCTCACAAATGGATTTGTCATTAATCACCAAAACACTCCATTAACATATAATGGCGGGTCTAGATTCTTCAACACGGCAGCCTAATAGTATACTAAATTTCTTGTTGAGGGAAATACAAGTACGAATACGGTGCTAAAAAACCCAAGTAAAGTTTGAATGGATGGAGGTCTTTTATTACATCTGACCGCATCTAAACCATCATCCAAACTACATCATTGACAGATGGTTTCAAATTCTCTTAAGCATTTCTGATTGAACAAAAAAAATGGGATGTTCATGTTGTTCATGCTCATGCCCTTCTGCATGTTCATATCCATTCAGAAAAGAAATATGCATTTTCGGATTTCACCTCCAACAAAATGCAAGGGAAATCATCATCAAGAAATGAAAATAAGTTGCATTTTCGAATTTCATCTTCAAGAATTTGCATTTTCGTATGTTGCCATTCACACAAATAATGATTCATCCCAAAAAAAATAATCCAACTATCTTAAGAACAAGAACACATACCAATTGGATGGCGGAAATTTAACTAGAGAAATTGCAACGATACAAGAAATTTCGTCTTCATAGGAAGTTTATTGGGTATAAGAAATTTCATCTTCACACAAATTCATCGGGTATGAGAAATTTCAAGATTTTTTTTCTTGGAAAAATAGAAGGAGAATGGAATAATACTCATCTGGTACAAAAATTTAGGGGTATATCTGAAGGGATACGGGTAGGCTATGATAGCTAACAATTTAAAAATTCTACCACGTAAACCAGGATGCCAAACAAGCAAGAGATCATAGATCGTTACCACCAGACGCGCAGTGCAGCGGAAGAAGAGTTGGAGCAGCCTGGTCCAACAAATAGCGTGTCGATGTAGTGGTCGTAGTCGACCGTCTAGCATTCTCGCAAGTCGATCGTCTCCTCCAGCAACCTCTGTAGTTCCTCATGAAGGATTGCAGATCGTCCTCAAGCGCAACAGCAACCGCAGCAGCGCCTCTACGGTATCTACACGTTCAGGGCAAGAACGTCGTACGCGGTGTGCTAGCTCCAAGTCGCATGGAAAGGCTCTCTCAAGGAGATGACGGCTAGAGTTCTTGAGCAACTTACGTCAACTCGTATATCGTGTATACCCTGTCCCGTCGCACCCTTCCAACAGTCTCAAGCATCTCCTTATATAGTGCCTGTGACAGATCTTATACGAACATGTTTGACAAATTGTATTCGTACTGGTTTGTTGCAACCCGTTAAGTGTGTGACCTGTTAGGTTCATGCGTAATCGGTTGTGACTCGAAAACTTCTTTTCGATCACGAATCGTCAGTGGCTCTTAGTAGAGCATAACGATTCCCGAATGCACATGAATTATATCGGACAAACCTTAATGCAATATGATCTACGACTAGGTCCGTATCACTAACAACCAGCTCGTATATCTATACGACTAGTTCATATTTGGTCTCGACTAGTTCGTAACTCCTTACGACCAGGTTTCGACTACTTAGTGATCATATTCGACCAGCCTACGACTAGCTCGTATCTCCATATGACTAATCCGTATCTGATCGAACTGAAAGACCTTCTCGTGTATTCTCCCTTTGCCTCACGATATCTGGTTGAGATGTTGTATCATCCACGGACTGTTCAATACTTTCTCGATCAAGTGTCGGATAACTTCACGTAGTCGAACACTTCGACAACTAGTGGCACGGCCATGCACTTTCTTCATCTGACCACATCGAGGGGCCTAGAGATATCTCTCCTGTTATGTTAGGAGGGGCAAATCCCATATTCGACCAGTCACATTCCTCCGTATGTTTCACAACATATTTGAAAGCTACCTTTATAACTACCCAGTTATGAAGTAGCGTTTGGCAACCCCAAAGTGTACTCTTACGTATGTAGGAAATCATGCTGATTTCAGGTCTAAGGATTATACATCATCATTGCTTGAGACCAACTGATGACACATAAAATCATAACAATCTCAGCAGTGTCTCAAGGTGAGTCAATCCAACCCCATGTTCTCTAATATGTGTTCACATTATTGATTCGATATCCCTATATCCATGACCGGTGAAACATGGTCATCAATCAATACACGTGCTGGTCAATAGAGTCACTAGAGTTCCAACCAGTGACATCCGACCAGGAATTCATTTAGAACGACATCATATAAGTTATAAGAGTTTCACCAACAAGTCACATATTTATTAATCTTCATAACCAATAATTCATTCAAGGAACAGAATAACATTTATTCAGTAACTCATAAACATATACGTGATACAATCATCTCTATGATTGCCTCTAGGGCATATCACCAACAATATCTCCACAAAGGAAATCCACCAGATCTGGTGGCTGAAGCGGCTCCGACAACAACGACGAGGTTCTCGGCGGACTCAACAGCCGGAGTTTCCCACACCTTCTCCCCTCGCTCGATAGCCGATGCTTCACGTACTTGCGCAATGCCACCCCCGACGGCTCGTCCTCCTCCGCCTCCTCCTCCATGGCCACCACCTCCTCGGCGGGCGCCTATGCCTCGACCGGGTCAGTGGCAAAGGTGGAGAGGGCGAGGTGAGCAGCTTGGCAGGGGAAGGGGGAGGTAGAGGCGAGGGAGCGGGTAGGGCTTGGAGGTGGAGGGGAGGGAGAGGTGGGAGAAGGCGGTGGTGAGGGAGGAGACGGAGAGTGCCATGCTTTGCTTCGGTGGTTGGCTGCTGAGCGTGCGCGCGTGTGTCAGTGGCAGCAACTATGGGAGAAGAGAATTCACCAACTGACTAGGCCAAGTGACCTGAAGGGCAAGAACGACAATTCACCAACCTTCTCTCTCCTCATTCGGTCGAAAATAATATAATAATAGCCTAGTGTTCTACAGGAAAGAACCATAAAGCAAAGACACAAAATTGTAATGTCCTATAGGTAATTTTGCCTACGTATTTACGTAGGAATTGAACTGTTTTCGTGAAATTCACGTGAATTTTTTGCATTCCAAATAAGCCCTAAGTACAATCACAATTGATGCTCAAACGGTGGGACTGAGGATGCAGAGAAGTTCAAAGCGGTCTAGCAACGAACTTTCGAATAACAACTTAGGGGCTGTTTGGTTCAGCGCCCCACATAACCATAACAAAATTTTGGTGTTACCCTGACAATTTGGCCACCATTTGGTTTAATACCAAAATTTGGCTTGCCCAGCTTTGCCAAGCCATTTCGTTGGCAAAATTTTGGTTCCAAAATCCGACGCCAAAGAATTGGCTTGGCAGCACAGTGAGCATAGGGACACGTGGCATTGTTTGATTGGACTTGAATGATGCATTAATTGCAAGATATGTTTGATTAGTAAGTTTCAAATGATCATATTTCCTAAATTAAGTATCTGATTTATGATCTGTTTGAGCCGTTGTGTTCGTTGTCATTTTATCAACAAAACAAGATCACTATTGGCATATTTTGGGGCAAAAAAGAATATATATTATGCGGGCCCCACGTGTCATACTGTAACAAGTCAAAGTTTTGTTACCAAAATAAAAATTAATAAATTTATTATTTTATTAGATTTAAAGTTGAAAAAATAACTTGTAATTAATTTTTTTGAATTTTCAGTATTTAAAAAAATTCTATTTTTCGAAAATAAAAATAATTACGGTACAAAAACAAAACCATCTTTAAGTTGAAATTATTTTTTATTAAGTTCAAAATAATTCTACAAATTTTTGTGAATTTTCTAGAATTTTTGAACTCAGTTTGCTATTTTCTAAAAATCTATATGATTTTTTTCTTTCTAAAATTCGAAAAATCAAAATTCCGTTCGGACCAGTCTGAACATCAACTTTTGGCTGATCGGGCTGTTCGAACGTCATTTTTCCGCTTAAAAAATTCTTTTGACTTCAAAAATTAATATCTAATTCAATTTTGATATTCTTCATTTTAAATGAACTTTATTTTAAAATAGGTTTCAAATTTGTCTCTGGTCCAGAAAATATATTTTTTGCAAATTTTGATATGGTTATAATCCAAACACATAAATTTCAGCATTGCCCGTAAATTAGGATGGCTACGATCCAAACAATATTTTTTTTGCCCAGATTTTAGCATTACTTGGATTTTAACATTACCAAAATTTTGATATAACTAACTAAATCAAGAACTAAACAAGCCCTTAGTTCCCTATTACCTCCATCCGTAAGCATCGATCACTGATCAAACGGCTCACGATCGTACAGTATTCGCACAGCAACCACCCCTTGGAACTTGTTCGTACGCGTAGCATTTTGGGCATGTCACGCGATCCTAGTTCTCCGCCAGGCCCCAGGCCAGGCCAAGCGTCACTATTCCATTCCCTCGTCCTGCACTTCTTCTCCGCCAGCTCCACACCAAAGCTCACCAATCCCGAGGGCTTCTTCGTCCTCACCTCACGCACGCTGGCGCATTTCTCCAGGGACCGAGTGCATCAACTGTCGCGCTCGTGCTGCGCCCCGGTGGTGGGCCACCGCCCGCGGCTGGGACCCCACTGGCCCCGCCTCCGCCTCCATTAACTACCTTGAAGTGAAGTGAAGGCACGAAGCTAGCTACCCATCGATCGCCAGTTCACCACCTTGCAGTTACAGTTATCACACCCCCGCAGCTCCCCTACTTATAGCTTCACCGCTTCTGCCCCTGCTTCCTTTCTTGCGTATTCAACGCAAAGACAAGAATTGATGTGCTGAGTGTGTGAGAGCCCGTCGGAAGAATGGGAGAAGCAGGGCGGGGAGCGGCGGCGGGGAGCCAAGAAGCAGAGCAAGATGAGCAGGGGAGGCTCGCGGCGGCGCTGGGCGCCATTGGTTCTTTGATATCTGGCTCCTTGTCCGTTTCCCTCTTCCCGCTCAAGTGGCAGCTCATCAGGGAGAGGCTCAACCGGCTCCACGCCGGCCTCGCCGACATCACCGTCACCGCGGCCTCCGACGGCGGGGAGAGGTACGGCGCGTTCGCCGACCTCCTGCGGGGTGTGGTGGAGACCGCCGCGGACGCGCGGGAGCTGGTGCCGCGGAGCCAGGGGAGGCACTATGGTGGCGGGAAGCTGCGGCTGCGCAGCGACCTCGACGTCGTGGCCGCCACGCTCGACGCGCACGTGGCGCGGCTGGACGAGATATACGCGTCGGGGTCGCTGACGCGGGCTCGGGCGCTCGTGGTGCCACGGCCGGGCGCGGGCGCCAGCCGAGAGGACGTGCGGTTCTACGTGCGCGACCTGTTAGCCAGACTCAGGGTGGGCGGCACGGAGATGCGGAGGGATGCCGCGGCCGCGCTCAACGAGGTGCTGCTGGACGACGAGAAGTGCGTACGTGTCGTCGTGTCCGACGTCGCCGATGGCATTGGCGTTCTCGTCTGGTTGCTCGAGTGCCCAGATGCACAAGAAGATGCCCTGGAAGCCGTCTCGGTGATCGCCGGGTTTGACGCTTACAGAGGGGACCTTGTCGTCGGCGGCGTCATCGCTCCGGTGATCCGGGTTCTTGACACGAGCGCCTTCCCGGTGGCGAAGGAGCGGGCGGTGCGGGTGCTCTGCAAGCTCACCGAGAACTCGGACAACGCTTGGGCCGTCGCCGCGCACGGCGGCGTCACGGCATTGCTCAACGTCTGCATCGACCACCGTGCCAGCGGCGGCGAGCTCGTGTGCACGGCATGCCGGGTCCTGAGGAGCCTCGTGGGCGTCGACGAGATCAGGAAGTACATGGTTGCTGACGCCGGGGCGGTGCCGGTGCTCGTGTCGCTCTCACAGGGCGCCGCGGACGAGGCGGCGCAAATCCAGGCGATGGAACTCCTCGCCGCCATCGCCTCCGGCGACAGCTCCGCCAGGGAGGTCGTGGTCCAAGAAGGCGCCGTCGAGTCCCTCGTCCGCGTGCTCGACCCGGGCTCCCCACGCTCCTCAAAGGCGCGCGAGGTCGCCATCCGCGCCATCGACACGCTCTGCCTCTCGTCACCGGGCTCGATCGACCGGCTCATCGGGGCCGGCTTCCTCAACCGCGTCCTCTTCTTCCTCCGCAACTGCGACAGCACGCTGCAGCACTGCGCTCTCAAGGCAGCGCACCGCCTGTGCCACGTGTCGGAGGAGACCAAGAAGGCGATGGGCAACGCCGGCTTCATGCCGGAGCTGGTGAACATCCTCCAGGACAAATCCCTCGAGGCGCGGGAGCTGGCGGCGGAGGCGCTCTGCGCCATGGTGTCCGTGCACCGCAACCGGAAGCGCTTCGTCCAGGAAGACCGCAACGTGGCGCAGATACTGCAGCTGCTGAGCCCTGACGAGGAGAAGCCCTCGCCGGCGAAGCGGTTCTTGCTGTCGACACTGATGCACCTGACCGACAGCGCCTCCGGCCGGAGAAAGATCATGTCCTCGGAGCATGTCAGGTAGTAACAATCTTCATTCCATGACAATTTCTCACTACAATTCTCAACTTGTGAAGACATGCATAGAGAATAATGTTCTTGGAACTTGTTTGAGATGTCAGGAATCTTGAGAAGCTTGCAGAGGCCAATGTCACAGACGCCAAGAAGGTTGTGAAGAAGCTTGGCGGGAGCAAGCTCAGGAGCATCTTCCATGGCATTTGGAGCCTGTAAGCTCGAGGAATAACACTAGTTCTTAATTAGTACTCCACTGCACTGTTTGTATGGCTAGCTAACACATATGTTCGCTTCATCTTTTGTTACTGTGAATGAATGAACGAACAAATGAACCATTCCAATATATTCCTGAGAGAACTCATCCCCACAGGGCCACAACCACTCTGTATATTGCCCATCTGTGTCAAATAAAAGTATAAAGCTATTCAAGAATGTATTTCACACAGCGAGTTCATCAGCGTCACACACATTCCCTATATATGTAACTGTGTCTATGTTACTATGCATAAGATGATTTTCCGGCGCATATTCACTGTGATATGAATGAGGAAGGCAGCGTGGGCTGTGGATGATGGAAACACTGCTCTGCAGAATGGCAAATCGATCTGCGGATTGTGAGCTCGCACAATTGCATGGTAGGGTCGTCTCTGCGTTATGATCTTTTCAGTACCACTAGGTACAGTGCAGAGAACCCGGTACGTGCCTGGCCGACGTACCTTTGCCGACGAGTTATGATGGGCTCTGGTGATCGCAATAAGTTGGCCGCTTTCTTTCTTTACCCCTATCCTTGTGGATACATATTGCAATAAGTTATAGATCGATCGGCATCTAGTCGTCTTCTCTGACTCACTCCATTGCTAGGCTTCTGGGTTCTGACTGCAGCATATAACTGTGTGTCTATCTCGTGTGCAGCAGTCTAGCTTGCAGGTGTTCTGAAGATGTACTCTGGTCAAAAGACGGCAATGTACGTACATTCTGTGCATGATCCTGGAAGATACTGTAATATTGATGTACAAGCACGGTCGTTGTTTAGCGTGCTCCGTTATGCTGTTGTAGATGTACTTGGCTCTAGTGGTAAATGAGAGACAAGTGGTGCAGTGAAACCAGTGAAGTGCTCCTTTTTCTTTACAGAATCTGATGTTCGTGCAGGTCCGGTTCTGCCGGTATAAATTTGTCGCAGAAACTGAAGGATCTAATAGTGCTGGATTATGTTGTGATAAATCATTGCAATTTAGGAATGTCAAAAAATTGATTTGTAAATTTATCATAGTTTATAGGTTGCATGAGATATGTTACTGCTAACGTGGGTCAAATTATGGAGAATTTGTGTCCGAAAACGATTTCTTTGTCGTTGGATATGTAGGGTCGCTTGGAGTCAATCACGGTCAATGGCAAGGATCGAGACTAAGCTTATGGAGGAGCTGATGTCCACAACGATCGAGGATACCGAGTAAGATGGCGATCTCAAGCATAACACAAGAAAGACAGGAAATGTTGAAGGAAAGTTCGAATGGTGGGGTTGCACCATGTGGCTTGGTCGGTCCAAGTGAGGCGAGGTCCGGTGGAACCGGAACGGGAGAGACTTGCCGACGCACGGCAAGCCAGTGGTGCATCTACACATAGCAAACATGACGATTGCTTGCAATGGATGGAGAAGACCGACTCAAGTAAGGGTATTTTGGTAGTTTGACTAAAATACCAGAAACTGCTTTGATAGAAAACCACGGCACTTGAGCGGCGTTTGGAAAGGCGGTTTAGGTCATGGAGATGCTGGTATGATCAAGTTGGATTAAGGTTAAGAACTTAGCAGATTCAGGCTTATGCGCTTTGAAAAACGTGCATAAGAGTAGAGTGTGAGATAAAACTCTTGTATAGTGGGTTATCGGGTTTCCCCTAATGTGCTAAGTGGATAGTAGCCACTAAGGGTTAGATATAGCTGGTTAGCCCATCTATTAAAGGGGTTGGGATGGAGACCTGTGGTCATGCATCCAACTATCATCTCTTGATACCTAGGATTCATGAGTTCTAGGGTTAAGGTTTGAGAGAAGTTGAGTGATACGGTGTGCTCTCATATCCTCCAAGTGGAGTGACTCAAAACCTTCATCCTCAAGTAGCAATACATCAATCTTTGTTCATTTCCACGAATCTCTTTTATATTGATTGGTTTGCTCTTGATTTGGTTGATTTTCCCCATCTCTCTTCCCTTCTTGATCTTGCTGTGCCTAGGATGTGTAGGAGATGGAGATAACCTCTAGAAATCAATCTCCACCCATCTAGATACTTTCATGGCAAATTTCATAAAAAAAAACCTTGTTTTGCTCTATTTGGCCTCCCCGAGTGATTTCTTGATCTAGTTGTTTGTGCCTCTATTTCTTTAGTGTTATTGTTTGCTGTAATATGTGGGAACACATTTAGAGCCATCTTGGCCATCATCCATCTACGAGCAAGTCGTATTCACAATTTTTTGTTTTTGCTACGTTTTTGTGCAACTTTTCTTCAAACAGGAAAATGTCATAACTTTGGCAACGATTTTCTCGATCGTTGGTTGAAATAGGTTCCTGACATCCTAGAGAGGATGCATACCAAATTTCAAGTGATTTAGAGCTGTGGATTGAGAGTTGGCTCATTTTTAGGTTTTAACTCAGTTTTAGTGCAGCAGAGCTTCACGAACCAAAAGATCCTAATTCTCTTAAGTTCTTTCAAGATTTTTTTGTTGGAGTAGGTTCTTAAGGTCATGTTCCAGCCTTGATTCAAGTTTCAAGTCTTTTGGATTAACGGATCAAAAGTTTCATGGATTTTTGGATTTGAAATAGTGCTGTTTTTTTGCACTGCACACGGTCTGCATTTCTTGCTCAATGTCCCCCTCCAAACCGAACAAGTCAACTAAACTCTTGTTATGGTATTCATTTGCTTCAAGTTTCGGACAAGATTGTTCAGCATGGCTTCAGAACTGAACATGAGTCGAGGTAGCACCTGCAGAACTTGTTTATCCCGTCTCTTGTGAGAACATTGTTGTGACTTCTGACCAATGGGTCTTTAACAGAAAAGTTTCAGGACAACGGACAATGCATCTTGAAACACAGCACCATTTGTTTAGCCAAGACTGAATTTTTTTTCCCGGGCTAGTTTGTTCCTTGGTCAGTTGTCAGGCGAGCTGCCTTTTCATGGCAACATCCTTGGCGTTTCCTCTCTTAGACTTCTAATGCCAACCTTACCTTTTCATTGCCCCGTCAGCTGCGTTGTGGCATTGGAAATGATGATAAGCAGGATGTCTCCAAGGCAGTTGTGGGGCGCCTTTCTGCTGCAGCAAGCAAAAGGTTTTGTTTAGAATGTCAATGCAGGATACTCGTGTATACTAACCATTAAAAGATATCCTGGAAGACCGTGAGATGATTTGTTGGGTTAGGTTGTCTACCTCATTTCCAGATTATTTACTCTAGCGTTGTTTTCTTCCTTCTTTTTTTCTCTGGAGTAGACCACCTCTAGAAAAACTGAACACTATCATAGGGCAGATTTTCTACTAGGTGTAACTTCGTTATAGTTTCCAAACACAGTATTCTCTCATACGAATAAGGAAAAGACAAAAAATCTATCCAAGGTCATACATATGCTTTACCTCTTCGGTATGTGTATTATCTCCTGTATCTTCAGCGCAGTGGCAGTGCGATGATTTGGACAACAAAGCTGCAAATGTAACAAGGCGTCTGTAGTCCAACGGTTAGGATAATTGCCTTCCAAGCAATAGACCCGGGTTCGACTCCCGGCAGACGCATCTTTTTTTTGGCCTGCCACGGCTGCACGCTGTTGTTTTACGTGCGCGCCGTCCGCCGCGCGCACCGCATCCGCACTTCCGCAGGGCCGTCCTACGCGGCCAGCCAAACCCGCCATGCCCACGCCGCGCTTTCTGTGGCTTCCAATTCGAACTGCCACGCCGTGCGTTTCCATAACCGATCATATGGCTATGAGGTGCCTGCCGTGTGCTCCAGCCGCTCACCGCGGCGACGGTGACCGATGGGGCCGAGGCTTTCTTCGCGGAGGGGGCGTAGCTAAGCGATGGGCTGCCTCCACTGAAACGGCTACTATACTCGGAGCGGGACGAGGCCACAACACCGCATAATCTATTCTAGTTGGCTCAGACCGAGAGAGGTGTACTGCTAGTTTGGGCTGCAATATGGGGAGAAGCCCCAAATGTGCGTAGCCAAAGCCCAGGATGATCTACTTAGGCTCGGCCTTTTCTTGTTCAATTCGTACATGGATCCCACCGATTGACTTACTGGACTAACTGGGCTATATGAAGCTATGAACAACTCAAACCTGGGGTTCGTCTATTTTGCCATTTTCCTCTCTCAAAGCTACTCCGATATACTATCTACTTTTCCATTTGGACTAATCGAGCCCCATGTACAAGTTGGTTTCTAGCGACGCAGATGGAAACTAACTAGTTCCCCTGTTTCTTTCATGTATGTTTCTTCTTTGACATAGCTCATTTCTATTTCTTCACAACATGTGCTCTTTCCTGATCTGAGCATCCACTTTTGCATGATTTGATCTGTCAATTTCGATTCTTCTTCTCCTTCCTCCATTGTCATAAGCAAACTAACTTGACTTTTCAATAAATCCTTTTATCGGCTTATTAGCTGGGAGCCTGGGACAAGGTCCTTCAGCCACAACACGGAGCATCTGAGGTAGTTCGTCTGATCAAAATTAGACGACTGAACTTCAAATTAATCGAACAAAAAAAAACGAAGTGCACAGCTGCACATCGCAGCTCCTCGCCTACCTAAATATAAGTGCGGTTCCTCCCCGGATAGTCCAAACGAGATCTGAACCTGAGCGTTTTGCTTTCGAAAAGGCAGACAATCCAGACCCTAATTCGTGGCGCTTGTCATTTTGTTTAATTTGTTTCGCACATCTTCCATGTCCCAGAGTTCTCTAGGGCTAAAGGAGACCATGGCCCCTTCCCCTAAGAAAATTGAGCTTCTGGCCCCCCTTCTCTAGGAAAGCTTCGTTTACAAAATAGGCTGTTTTGTGTGAACACTTAAACTAAACTGGCCCATTAGAGGTTGAGCCTCTCCATTAGCGTAGTTTAGTCTCATATTAATTATCTATTATATTATTAAAACAGAGTAAAAAAATCACCACGTTCGCTCTCAAGGGTTAGAAATTCATACATTAATCGGTAGAAAAACAGAAAAATCCACGTTGTTGATCATGGTGGGTCCAGATTATAACGGTCTAGATTGAAAAAAGAGTCCATATCAAGTAAAATTCGGAATAAAAAATAAAATAAAATCAACAATTTGATTTCTATACGAATTTCTAAGTAAAAGAGTCCATTAAGAGTATAATTAAAGTAAAATTCGGAATAAACATAAAATAGAATTAGAAATTTGATTTCCATACAAATTTCTAAGTAAAATCCGTAAACAATTATAATTCGAATAAAAAATTTAAAAGCTGAAATTAGATTTGTATACTAAATCTAACAAAAAATAACTAAATTCGAATAAATATAAAATAAAATTAGCAATTTGATTTCAATATGAATTCCAATAATTATATTTTGGAATAAAAATTAAACAACAATTGGCAATTATATTTGTATACTAAATACAAAGAAAAGATAATTGAAATTGAATAGAAATGAAATAAAATTAGCAATTTGATTTCAATACGAATTCCAAAGTAAAATCCCTAAATAACTATAATTTGGAATAAAAATTAGCAATTGGATTCGAATACTAATTCTAAGAAAAAAGAACCGAAATTCGTAATAAAAAAATTGCAATTTGATTTCCATACATATTACAACATAAAATCCCCAAATAACTAACATTTCAAATAAATTAAATAAATTTAGCAATTTGATTTGTATACGAACTCTAATAAAAATAACTGAAATGTTAAATAAAAATAAAACTTATAGCGTGGATAGTACGAATGGTGTCGGAGGAGACAAAAAAAACCACTACGTTCACTTTCGAGGTCACGTGTTTCTATTGTTGCTTCCTATATAATAAAAATAAATAATAAATAAAATTTTGATTAAAAAAAATACAAGTTAGAACAAGTATAGCACAATTGGTATCGGGGGAGACCACGAAAGAGTGCAATAACATCGATCTATCCTACAATAAGACATTGATCCAAGGGGGAAGCAAAGAGCCGCGACAATGACGACAGAGATAAGTACAATATCGTGTTGCTCGTCAGAACCATTAAAGAGAAAGTTTAGTATTGAAGGATTCAAGGGTCGCGATGACAAGTGGTGAGCGTCTGCGTTGTTGAACAAGTTAGTGACCAAAGAAGCTCGATGATGGGGAAGTCCTGGCATAGAGAAGATGAAGCTTTGCATTGAAGATGTGCTATGGACGATATGGGGGCATCGGGTAGTTAGGAGCGTGCCATCATTGATGAGGGAAACGTTGTCATCGGCGATGGCGAAAAGATTCTCCATATCGTTAGACAACGACTAAAGAAGATATGTTGATATTAGTGAAGATGAGAGGTCGTCATGGTTAGTGAGGAAGCCACAATATTGAGTTGACCAACGTCGAAGAAGATGAGCGACTGACACGAGAGAAGAGGACGTCGAACATGTATAACATCCTGCATATGTATATACATGCATGCATCCGTACGAATAGAAGCGCAGACATATAGAGGTAGATGAGCAAAACACTTGAGTAGAAATGGCGTAGCCATAGGGAATATGCTCAGAGTCAACGGAGAGAGCGTGAGACGTGTCCCCAGTTGGGACCGACGACGGTTGCATATGTATGCGCGTTGATGTCGCAATGGTTAGCATTAAACAATAATTAGGTAGAAGTAAAATATAACTATGCGATAAAGTATTGCATTAGAAGGGGTAGCAGCCAAGTGGGATTGATCAAGACTTGGACTTACTGTTGGAGGTTGAAGCAAAAAAAACTATGACAACGAGAAGAGATAGAAGCCACACGGTTTGATAGGATAGCTGGCGTGTGAGGGAAGATAAGTTCAAGGTAGGTCGTCCATGCTGCGTCGGTATATGCGTAAATAATATACTCTAATATGTTATACCATGTAAACTAATAAGATAATTTGCCACAAATATACTCAACGTATTGCTTGAGATTAAATAGAAGTACATGTGCATGCATACAATTTGGGAAAAATAACTAATATAGTAAGAATAAGGGCATGCAACTACATGATCTATGCATGATAAAGAGTGATTAGATCAAAACGCATACTTCAATTACGTTCCTTAGGTTGTAATTTCTTTTAAGTTTCTATCGCCGTTTCTAATGTTTGTGATATCTTAACAGTCTAAATAGCCTACAAGATATGCAAATATATTATCAAACATTTATATAAACCTTGAAACAAATCTAGCCACGCAAATGCGCGGGATAACGTGCAAATTCTATTAAAAGAGAGGACTTCTCCAAGGGTTGGAACTTCGCAAACTCTTCGTGGTACTGGATGCACGGAATGTCTCGGGTTCTTCCTTGGTTTCTAAAGACCTAATTTTCCTTTTGTGCAAGCTACCTAACCTTAATTCTTCGATGTTCTTTCCAACTCGATCGGAAGCGGAAAAGTTGAGAAACGCTGAGTCGGATTCGAGCGAAGAAAAGGAAGTAAGGGGGAGGTGCACGCATCAGCCGATTAATAAGAGTTACGAGGCAAACTAATGTGCATTTTAACATTGTGTTTGAGGTGCTGAGTACTTTGGTTCAGAGAGCAAAAAAACTGCATAAGATTGAACAAACACTACGTCCAAGTGACATAAGGCTTGTTTGGAATAGATGATTCGCCACTACAAATATTGGTACTTCAGATTTGTCACTCGTCGATCGAGACATATGTCATGGGGTCATGTCAATAACACAATAAAGTATCAAATCCTCAATCCTTGACTTTTCCGCTAGAAAACTATGCTAGCCAGAGTAACGCATTGGCAAATGAGTTATCGAATTCGGAAAGAACAACGCGGATCAATGCTACAATATTCATGAATAGTGTTGATGTTTCAGTATTTTGCTGTAGTTGCAGAACGCGGTCTCAACCTCTCATTTTCGATCCGACGTCTACTATGCAATAATCTACACCGTTATAATCTGATCCCACCGAAATAAGTGGTGTGGATCTTCTTCTTTTTACTCGATTAATGATAGAATTTCTAGGTTTTTTTCCTGATTTAAGGATTATTGTAGGATTTTCTAGACCTTTAAAGTGAATGAGGTACCTTGAATATCACCCGTTGTTTGTAGATGTATAGATTTATATGTTAGATTGACCTCCACTGTCTTTTCTTTCAACCTCCACTACTGAATGTATGGGCGAGATTTACAAGTGAACTTACGATATATATATATATTCCAAACCACAAACAAGTGATTTAAATCCTCCCTTAGAAACAGTGACAACTGTAGGGGCAAAACTACCGCCGAGGCAAGCAGGGGCGGCTGCCCTGGGTCTCCCAGGCGAACTTGCGCCAAGCCGCCATGGTGCCATGAGCTACACGTGCAGTTGCAAAACACGATCTCATCCTTTTCTTTTCGTTCCAACAGCCGCTACGGAATATCACGGTACTGTAGCTCCATAACATTACTACATAATATCAAAAGATGTGTTTCCTAGGTGGAGCTTCTCTATGGCCAAAGGGGGGCATGGTCCCCTCCCTCTACCTAGGAAAGCTTCATTTGAGCTTTCGGTGCTAACATAATACTAAACTAGTTCTCTCTCCCTAAGTTATCTAAACTAGTGGAATTTCCCACGCGATTGTGCGGTATATATTGCAGCATATTGTATTGTTATATAACTCCAATGCCTCTGGAAAATATATTTGTATATGTTATACAATTGCAATGGTTGTAATATCTATACATGATTAATCTGCAACATTATAATCTGACCGCACCAAAATAAGTGATCTTCTTTTTTCTCCCGATTATTGAGAGAATTTCTTATTCACATATGATTAATTTGCATCATTATAATCTAGCCACACCGAAATAAGTGGTGTAGATCTTTTTTTCTCTCCCAGTTATTGAGAGAATTTCTTATTTATATACGATTAATCTACACCGTTATAATTTGGTCCCACCGAAATAAGTGGTGTGGATCTTCTTTTTTTACTTGATTAACGATAGAATCTCTAGACTTTTTTTTCTTGATTTAAGGATTATTGTAGGATTCTCTAGACCTCCAAAGTGAATGAGGTACCTTAAATATCACCTGTTGTTTGTAGATGTATAGATATATATGTTAGATCGATCGCCACTGTCTTTTCTTCCAACCTCCACCACTGAATGTATGGGCGAGATTTACAAGTGAACTTACGATATATATATATATATATATATATTCGAACCACGAACAAATGATTTAAATCCTCCCTTAGGAACAGTGACAACTACTGGAGCGGAACTACCGTCGGGACAAGCAGGGACGGCTGCCCTGGGTCTCCCAGGCGAACCTGCGCCAAGCTAACATGGTGTCATGAGCACACAGGCGCTGCGCTATAGTCCCGTGCCGCGTTGGCCATGGGCCGAAACGACAAGTGAAAGCCGGCTCAGTCCAAACCAATGAAATACATGGATGCACAACACTCACCATTCCATTCCCCATTCCTCTCATGCTTCAACACCCAGCCCCTCACGCTCCACAGATGCGCCATGCAAGTTGCAGCTTTCTGCCAAACTAGCAGTTTGATTTTTCAAACGGGGCTGCTTGTGGTCGACTCGCTGTATCTCGATAGGCATATAACCCAGCAACAATACAGCCATGGACTCGCTCTCGTTGAATTGCTGCATTGACTCACGCGAAACAAGCAAGCGAGCAAACACACACGGTTTGACTCACGCGCCTGGGCCCATCCGGTTCTCGTCGTCGTCGTGCTGTGAGACTGTGACGCATGCATGCTCCCATCTCGCTCTCTGCATCTTCTGCGTCGATCATCGGCGTGCCCATCCCATCCGAGAGGGATACGGTGGACCAGAAGCCAGCACAAGGGAGAGCAGGCATGGCCGACTTGCTTTGACCTGCTGCGTGTTTGGATAAACCAAACGAACTGCCTGCGTAGGGCCATGCCATGTGTTGTGTAGCGTGTGTTAGATAAGGGGAAATTTTAATATATGTCATTGCTAAGTGGCCGTATCAGAGAAATATCACTGTTCATTTCAAAATTCGAAATATACCACTGAAAAGCTTGGAACATCCTACAAATGCCACTAGTATACATATTTTGTCAGTATTAGACCAAATTGCCCCCTATCTTCTCCCTCTGCCTCCACGCCACGCCTCTTCTCGCGCGCGATCTCGCATCCAACTCCTCTTCGCGGTCTTGTTCTACCGACGGTCTTTTAGGCGATCAGACGTCGATTTGTGAGGCAAGAACTCCTGTGGTTATTGTTTGCCCGAGACTTAACCCCCAGCGTCGGTTCAACTACACCCACACCGTTTCATCTCTTTCGGCTGTTCTCTCTCCAGCCCGAACTCCACCCAAAACCGCCACTCAAATCCTCTCAAAAACTTCAGCATTTCTTCGTTCCTTTGCTGATCCTTACATCTCTAGGGTTCACCTCCTCCATTCTTTAAGGTAAAACCTCTTTTGATTTGAGTTGTTACCGCTTTTTGGAACCCTAGGAGTCATGTTAGGGTTTGATGAAAATGCAGTTGATTTCTGGAGTTTTAGTAGGGCAAAAGTTCAAAATTGATGTCTAGTGATGTTTACGCATCCAATCCATGGATCCACTCCATGAAAAATCATCAAAAATTCAATATTCTAATTGCCCTAGAACTCGGTCAGGAAAATCGAAATGACCGATTCTTGAGCACTATCAGACCCATGATCAGCAGATCGTCTGCATCGCCATAGAACGGCGGTACGACCGATTCTCCTGACAGAAAATAGAATATTCAACTCTTTTTCACTAAACTCTATTTTGACTAACTCTTTGAACTATTTATAATCTATCCTATCTTTGTGAAGATACCTATGACTCGTATTTTGACTCGAAAATCGCATGGACCACCAAGAGGAGGACAATCTTCACCTCAACCTTCTGCAGCTCCATCTCAACCTATTCAGAGAACTCGACCTGCAGCTCCTGTCCAACAGCCTCGTTCAGTTCGACAAAAGGTAGTGCATGGCAAGAGAAAGAGGCTGGCACCTGAATCTGAAACCGAAGAAAGCGAAGAAGAGGTTTCTGATGATGATACTGAAACAGAACAAGAATCTCCTGCTGGCACAGATGATGACTTGGGAGAGCCTCCAACTGATTTGCGACCTATTTCAGCCGATGAATATGCCATCAAGCGGCATATAAATCAATATCTTTTCAAGTCTGATTTAGTTAATCCAAGATTCCATACTGTCTTCCAAGAACAAGTGTATGAGCAGTTATATGGACATCACAGGAAGTTTGCAGATCATAAATGGATTAAGTGGGCTCATATAAACACTTTGGATAATTATAGTGGTGTTTATCAGCTTTTTCATCGAGTGGGTCTTCATGACCTTGTAGCACTAAAGCAAAATTATGATGATAAGCTGATCAGACAGTTTTATGCCACGGTGCATGTCTCTCCAGATTTGACATCATTTAGATGGATATCAGTTACCAGAAATTTGGAGAGCACTAAGGAGGAATTTGAGCGGATTTTGAGGATTCAATCTAGCTCTTGGGAGAAGATCTTTGATAGCCCTGCTTTACTGTCTCCCGCATGGGCTGACTATTATGATTCCTTTGTCAGGTATAAACTTGGAACTATTACTGGACTTAAGCCCTTACCAAGCATGGTTAACAGGATTATCAATCATACCTTTTACTCCAAGAGTGGTAATTTTGATGCAGTCAGGGGGGCATGCTTGGAATATTATTGATCATATTATGAAGGGGATAAAATTTGATGTTGTGGATGTGATTTTTGTAGCGACCAAACCCTAGGGCACTCGAGAGGTCCTCCAAGAGCTCCTGGAAAGTCTATCAGGACCTCCCAGGAGGTCCAAAAAGGACCTCTCGGACAGTCCACCAAGACCTCCTAGGAGGTCCAGCAGGACCACCTGGAAGTCCAGGAGGACAGACCCGAGGAGGTCGTGGAGCCACGGAGCACCCCGCAGACCTGCCACGGCCAGACCAGGGGAGGTCGTGGAGGTCTGAGGTCATCCTAAGACCACCCGCGACCCACCAGAGGAGGTCGTGGAGGATCGAGACCACCCTGAACCACACACGCCCGGACTGAGGGTGGTCGTGGAGGACTGGCTTGCTCCAAGGTTCCTGTGCATCTTGAGCTAGTCCCAAGGATCATGGCTAGCTCTTCACAAAGAACAATAGTGATAGCATTGTAATAACACCACTTTATTAATATCAAGGAAGTTGTTTACAAGAGAGCTTACAATTCAGCAATTAAAATACAGCAGAAGGATAAACATATAGGCCACCCGATACACCACAGGCAATCGGCTGGAGGGCGCATCCTAGACGTTCCAGGACCACTTGGTCCACAACAAGGTTATCCCAAAGCTTCCAATTCCTGCTAAAGACAGCAGCAAACAAGAGTGAGCACAACAACCGTGCTCGCAAGTTACACCCGTTAGATAACAAAATGACATGCATAATGGATATCACAAAGAAAGGCTTAATATGGTTGATTTGCATAAAGCCATATTTCTTTCAAATACATGTATTAGGTTCTAAGGCAGTAATACAATAATTAAAATTCATTTTATCAAATCAGTTTTTCAGTTGGATAACATTCATCATAAGATGGTGAAAAATACCCTCCTGTCACAAGGCTCCCCGCCCACAACCCATGGGATAGCAATCCCAAAACAGTTTATTAAACACTTTTGGAAACCCAAAACCAATTTCTAACTCTGAGTGGCCGCTGCCAGCACGTCCATAACCGCGGACACGGCTATTCGAATAGATTTAACTCTGCAGAGGTTGTACACTTTACCCACATGACATGATTCATCTAGTTTGTTTGGCCTGCGCGAGTGCCACCTCTCACTACCGAAGGTAAGAGGTCTAGAGTTCATGACAAAGCCTTTAAAATGCATTGTCCCACCACGCCTCTCCTTGCTAAGGTTTAGCCTCCTTTGGATTGACTCATGAGATCTGGCCCCTCTTGCACCAAGGGGAACATAGGTCATAAAAGACCATTTTGGCCATAGAAGACCTCCCACTCCTCCAATTGGATCAGCTGCGGTGAAAGTTCTGCAAATTACTTAGCTAGGTCCCACACCCTATACTGGAGACATGTGGTTGCACGATTTTGGCATAGCCCATTATAGGCCTAGCATTGGCGGCTCAAAGACCGGTCCTCAACCGACTTGGGCGACAAACACATACCCCTGGACCTCCACCTTTTCCAGGATAGAGTCCGTGCATAAACCTTGCACCAACCAAGCAAACCAATTCGCCCAAGTCTAAATCAATTTCCATTTTCTTTGCTTCCCCAGTAATATTTCCATACGTCCATGACACCCCAATGTCATGGCCAAAACATTTAAATCCGTAGTTGGTCATGATGGTAAAGATTTTCCCAAATCAAGTACTTTTGGTCTAAGCAAGTCTAAGCATTTGGTTTTACAATTGTTCTTGGTTCACACTATTGTATCAACCAGATTTTGTCTAAGATGACAACAAATTTGGTTCAACGTCAAAGTTGGCCATATAGAGGAAATAGGCATAACTATGTATTTAAAGACATGTATTGAAATAGCTTGATAGAAATAAGCATGCAATATACTTTGAAACAGAACATAAGTAATTTAAGATACTGGGTGCAATATGGTCAAAAGTGTAACTTGCCTTTTGCTTGATAGCTTAAGAATCTATCCTTCCTCACAGCTCTGGCTCTCAGGGAATGTCAAGATCTACACGGGTACAAAGCAAAGCAAATAAAGATCCAAATGAAATCCAAATGAACTGAGCAAGAAGTAAATAGCAGAAGATGATACTAAAAGAAAAACCAGAGAGAATCTTTGGGAGGAGGTCTGATTGGTGAAGGGCTCTGCCTCGGGGTCCGAGCTGAGGGGCTTGGAGAGCTCCTCAAAAAACAGAGAGCCGAGAGCAGAGGCCAAATAAAGAACAGGAGGCAAGGGTGTTCTGGTGCTCTATTTAAAGGAGAGGGAATAGAAGCATCATAAACAGAGGATGTCCAAATTCAGTGTATTGGTACAAAGGCACACTGTGTGCCCCAGGTACAAAAGAGAATAAAGAAAGCAAGGGATGTGACAAAAAGTAGAAAAGAGGACAAGAGTAGATGGCAGCATTTAATGTGACTCATCCCACATCAAATGCACTTAAGAACCAAGGAAGACCAGTCAAAAGGGTGAACAGCTTGGTCCATGGAGGAGGTCCTGAAGACAAACAGGGAGGTCTTTGAGGACAAAAGGTCCTAAAGGTCACAAGGAGGTCTAAGGATATGAGGTGCAAAAGACAGTAGAGGTCTAGACCACAAAAGTCTAAACACAAAAGGGAGGTCCAGACCATAAGGGTCTGAACACCATAGGGAAGTTGGAACCTAAAGGAGGTCCAAAACTCAACAGGGAGGTCCGGACATGGGGAGGTCCAAAGGACACACAAGGGGGAGGTCTCATGGACAGGAGGTCCGAAAGACACCCACGAGATGGTCCTGAGGACAGGACCCACAAAGGCTGGTCCTGACGGTCAGATCTCACGAAGAGGAGGTATGATGGTCAAGATCAAAAGCCAGGAGAGGTCCTGACGATCAAGAAAATGAGCAAAGGAGATCTGAGTGGCTCAGAGATGATGATCAAAGGAGGTCGGAGCGGTTTAGATCATCCAAAAAAGAGGTCTGGGTGGCTCAGATATGATCAAAGAACACCTTAACGGCCTAGACCTGCTAGGAGGAGGTCTGGGCGATTAGGATGTGGTCAAAGGACAGGGAGGTCCAACAGACACAACCAGGAGGAGGTCCTCTGGACAGGAAGTCCAACGACCTACTCACGGGAGGTCCGAAGGTCAAGCTCAAATCGAAAGGTGGAGATCTGATGGCTAGGACCTCACAGGGGAGATCCTAATGGTCACGATCGGCAAAGAGAGGAGGTCCGCGTAAGCAAGGATACGCGGGAGGAGCTGGAGCCATCTGATCTTGATCGAACGGAGGAGGCGATCGACGTCCGAACCATCCGAACGCATACCCTCAAGATCGGACCATTCAAAGACAAATCGAACGATCCTTACGCTAGGAAAGCCAAACCCGAGTGGCACGACCCACGAGGGAAGCAGCGATGAGTCCAAATGCTAGGGAGGTCTGAACCCTTAGATCTAACGAGGATGAGGTCAGAGCCGTTAGATCTAACAAAGATGAGGTCCGAACCGAACGGAAGGCTTGGACGGACACGAGGGAGGTCCAAACGGACAAGAAGGAGGTCTTGTTCGGCTAGGATCTCCAAAGGACTAAGAGGTCCTGCAGACCGGGAGGTCTAAAGGATAAGAAGGTCCTGATAAATGAGAAGGAGGTCCTAGAAAACGGTAATACCGAGAGTTGGGGCGGTAATACCGGATTGTACTAGGAGGACTTTTCCAATGAGAAGGTTTACAAGGATCAGGGCGAACAAGAGTCCAAGTGATCACCGAGAGGTTCACAAGAGCATAGAAGGAACTCAAATGAACGTGAGGCTTAGGTCTGGAAGGAACCAGGGAAGGAGGTCTGGACACTAGGTGAGGCCAAAGGGGATCCGATTGAACACTGGGAGTTTCATTTAAGCACAGGGGTGGTTCAATCGAATGCAAAGGAGATCCAGTTGGACGTTGGGAGGTTCAGGGAACACAGATGGCCTAGATAACCCAAAGAGAAGTTCAAATGGACACAATGAGATCCAGATAAACTAAAGGAAGGTTCTATGGAGCCCGCAGGGGTTCAGGTGAACTATGAGGGTTTCAAATGAGCCTAGAGGGAAAAGAGGGTTGATGAAGAGAAAGATCCAGAAAGGAGAATTCTAGTCAACAAAGAATTGGTCTGGACCACAAAGAGATTCAAGCCAACAAAGGGCAGTCTAGATGCAAGGAAGGTCTAGACACACAGAAGTGTTCCAAACATAAGGGGATGTGGCTTCGGGAGATAGCCGGACAAGAGGAAGGTGCAGGCACAGGAAGGCTAAAAACAAGAAAAGTCTAGACCCAGGGGGTGCCCATACAAAAGAGAAATGTCAAAACCGCAAGGATTGTCTAGTCCTCAAAGGAGGTCTAGATACAAGGAAAAATCTAAACCTCAGAGGAGGTTTAAACTACAAAAGAGAGAGATTAAGAGAGTGGTCCCGACCTAAAGGTGGTCTGGACCAAAGAGGTAGACTAGACAAAAGGTCTCAACAGAGAGATTTTTCTAGGGGAGAGGAAAGACCCGAAAAGACAAGGAGGAGATAACATCAACAGAGGTCAAACGAGAAGGACGGTCTGGACATATAAGAGTGTCCAAATATAGGATAGAGGAAAGGAAAAGAGGAGAGATAGCTCTAGAGAGCTAGAGCACCACCAAAAGAACTAAGCTCTGGATTAGTTGAAGTTTAGTTTAGTCATTTTAAACTCTTCAAATTCTAAAATTCTCAGGTTAAGCTTTGAATTCTCATCAAAACCAAATGGTTCTTTTTATTTTGAAAATTTTCAAAAAGGCTCCGAAAATCAGGGTGTTGCAATTTTTCAGGGCATAGTATCTTCCAAGAATGATAGGATTAAGAGGATTTACTATGCTCCATACATCATGGCATTGATTATGAAGAAAATTGAGTATCGTGGTGGATTGGGATCAGTCCATAAGTCTTACAAGCCAAGAGACGGTATGCTTCCTCGTCATGGTAATGAGGATGATCCCGTTGCTGATGTTGTGCCTGCGGCTGTTGCTCCTGCTGAAGGTACCCTTGCACAAATTCTTCAAAATCAACAGCTAATTCTTAGCATATTACAAGAAATGAAGGCAGAACAAAATGAATTTCAAGATGAGACTCGCAACAGGCTACTTGAGATGGAGACAACTCAGAATGACTTTTTTGATGAGACTCATAACAGATTGTTTGCCATGATGGAGAGTATTTATGACTTGGAGTAGCTTTTGACGACTCCTCAGCGATGCACTCATCGTCCTCCTCCACCTTCTAGGGCCTCTACCTCTTCTGCTATTCCTCCGGTGGCCCCAGCTTCGGTGCCTCAAGCTCGAGCCCCTGTTGCTCCTTTTTCAGCCCCAGCTCCGGTCTTAGCTCATCCAGCACCAGCTACAGAGTCAGTAGCTGAGGATCCAGCTCCTATTGATTCAATGTCTCAGGATCCGGCCCTAGTTCCTCCTCCAGATCAGGCCACAGATTCTCAGGACTCAGCTCCTCTAGCCCTAGTTCTAGAGCCTCAGGATCCCGCTCCAGCTCCAGCTCAGGACCCGGCTTCTCAGGACCCAGTTTCTCCTCCTCAGGACCCAGCCATCTGAGATGTTTTTGGTACTTTGATGCCAAAGGGGGAGAAATGAGAAGACGAGAATGTGAAGACAAAGATTTAGGGGAAGCAAAGTCTGTTGCTACTATTACCATATATGGACTTATGTGTTTTGTAATATAATTGTGGTTTTATTTTGTTGAACTATTGTGCTTGTAATAGTTTATAACTGTTGCTCTTCATGTTGAACTTGTTGAATGATGTTGATACCTATGTTATCATATTGAAATGCAATCTCAATTAAGCTTTTTCTTATTTGTTCTAATCCTGACATCTTTGTTGATAAGTGCTACAATGATGGGGTGTGGCATATTGAGTTCTCCAGAAGTTTGGGGGCCGCTGAGATGCTTCAATGGAGGGATTTGAGTAATGTTTTGGAAGAGGTTGTGCTTACTAGGGAGAGAGACAGTTGGGGTTTAAGTAACCATGGTCTTTTCTCGGTCAATTCTTTGTATAGATTTTTGTCCTTTGGGGGGATTACTTGTAAGAGGTTACAGGTTCTTTATACTAGTAGGATCCCCCTAAAGTTTAAGATCTTTCTTTGGCAGGTTTACATTAATCGAATTCAGACTACTGACCAGCTAAAGATTCGAGGTTGGAAAGGGGATATCAACTGTGCTCTGTGTGGGATTCCTGAGAATATCAATCATGTGTTTTTAACTGCATATTAGCCAAGTTTGTTTGGTACTACTTCAAAGAGATGTTTCATTGGAGAAGAGTTCCTAATTCTCTTGATGATTTTCATCAGTGGTGGTTAGACACGAGGGGTGCTAATGAATATAACCTGGGTCTTTTCAGTTTTGCATCTTTATCCTGGACTCTTTGGAAATGCAGGAATAAAGGAGCTGTTGAGAAGATTTTCCCTAATCAATCAATTGAAGTTGTTTTCAATTTTACATCTTGTCTGCAGCGTTGGTGTATCCTACTCAAAAAAGGCGATCAGTTGAAGATGGAAAAGAGGTTGGAGATAGCTGATTCCTGGTTGAGATCTGGTGGTGGTGCTGCTGGAGTGTCTTAGTGTTTAGACTCCTCTACATTTTGAATATGTTTTGGGGTATGAATGTTGTTGTTAGCCTTTTGCTTTGTGAAGGGACGGTGTTCTTGTTTCTGTTTGTAGGAGGATCTCGTTATGGGCTTAGCTTGAATAGCTGGTCTTCCCAGCTTAGTTTTATTTTTCTGTTTGGTTTGTGGAACCTGTGTAATCTATTGATTAGTTTTCTATAAAAGCTGGGCTATGTGGCCTGTTGAAAACAAAAAAGCCTTTTGCAGCATGTTGTAGCCTTGTGCTACGTTTTAAGCGCACTTCAATTAAGGCAACGTTTGCCGTAGTACTCCATTATTAGAAAGGAGAAATAGCAGTGGAGCAGTAGATGTACTAGTCTAGTAGATGCAACCTGCAGCTGCTACTGTTATTAAGAGCCAGACCGTACGCGACGCAACTCCATGGACCAAGCTAGTGCTGGACCAAGTTAGTACTACTACCTGTTTGGGGTGCTGCGTACGTGCATATACATGGCTTGTGAACCTGCAATGCTGGGCGCCATTGACCGAACGCTACCTAGCTTACACATCCAGTAGCTAGCTTGGATGGAGACCGGCGTTTGGCCTTTACTCTCGCAAACGGTAGCAGCAGAAAGAGACATGTCCTCCTCACGCCGCGCGCGAGATCGCCTCGCGATCGCGGCGACGTCGACGGCTGCTGCGGGTACACCAGTGCATGCATGCTGCGTGCGGTACGGCGCATGCATGCACCGGCGCAGCATTGAACGGTGTGATCCGGCCGGCCGCGCGCTCGATCGCGCGCGCCTGCTTGCTTCCCGCTTCCTTCGATTCTTTACACACCAATAAATCTATGCATCACGGACACGGTGCCACGGCTCTTGGGCGATGCCGTGCCGTCTCAATTCCCTGATCGATGAGGGTCTTGACATGTTTGACACAGCAATACGCCGGCCGACGAGGCGAAATTATCTTCCGATAAATCGTTCCCGCAATCGAAAGTCCAATCGGTGCGAGCAGTCACGCGCGATGAAGAGAACGTACTTGATTTGTTAACTGCGGTTCACCGGAGTTTTTCCCTCATTTAGTCTTTTTTTTGAAGCGAAATAACAAAACTAGATTCTCCAAATAAAATCGTAAAAATGACACCCTACCGCACAAAATCACCGCGGAAGCCGACGTACCGCACAAAATCACCGCGGAAGCTCACCTATTGCAAACCGGGACCGCGGTAGACGACCTACAGCGAACCTAAACTGCAACAGGAGTCCTGCCACATGGGTTGCCGTGCTGTCAGGACAGCTTGGGTGCGCGACAGGCTACCTGCTGTGGAGACTCATTTATGCCAGTGGCGGAACTAGGAATTTGGAAGATCTGAGGCAAACTTGTAATGTAAAAAATACCATGGCATAATGTGATTTGAGGGGACAATTGGACAAATCTGGCTGCTGGCTCGATAGCTCCTAGCTGAAGCTCAGTCCGCGCCTCGCCATCCCCTAGCTCTATGGCTCCACCAATCATCGGCGCCGCATCGGGCCTCCCTCGCGGACCGTGGTCGCAGCCTCGCCCATCGACCGTCCCGTCACCGCGCCAAGCTCTCGCCGTCCCGCGTGTCACCTCACCGGCTCGTCTCGCCTCGCCTGTGCCCTCGCCCATGCCACCTGTCATCGTCAATGGCTTTGGCTCGGTTCCTCGGTGGCGCAGCTTGGTGTGGGCATGTGGGCGGCGGTAGGTGCTGCTTCGTGGAGTATCTGTTTGGGGAATTGCCGAAATTGAATGGAGAATTGTCTAGTTATGACTGGCCATCACTTCATTCACTAGAGTTGGGCTTGCCGGCTGCCACTCAGCCTACGGCCCACACGGGCACGGCATCTTCTCCTCCGGTTCTTCTCTATGGTTGGGCCTGCTCCGAGCGAGCTTCCATATCGGTTTGGCGCCGGTGGTTCCGCCACTGATTTCAGCCGAAGACTCGGTTCACCGTACCTGTACACGGCCAGACGCAAGCGACACTGGCGCGACCGATCCTTTTCCTCTCTTTTGGTACTGGTCGGGTCGGCACAGCCTGTGTACTGTTGCATACATCGATCATGCACATGTCCAACTGCTTCTTTGATGGGCGAAGGTGCTCGGTGATGCAAATAAGTCGAATTTTGTAACCACATTTACTCGACTGCAAACTCCTTATTAGCCCTTGAATCGTGTGGATAAGGGCAAATTATGTAACAAAATTTACTAGACTGCAAACTCCTTATTAGCCCTTTGCTTGAAATACTCAAAGGCTTATACTACCACTTAGGCACTTGCACCTTGTTTAGTACCTTGGTTTAGCTTCTTTTTAGTGCCGGTTTCTTGGAGAAATTGGTAGTGCCGGTTTCAGTATGCACGAGGAAGGAGTCTAAGAGCATCTACAATAATTTATTTCTTAGTTTATTACTAAAAGGAGAGAGAGTACTCAATCTAATAAAAAAAAACAAGTCTTCCAATAGATTGTTTCTTAAGCTTGTGTCTAAGACTTTAATTGCTATAAGTGTGTATGATTCTTGATGATCAATAATGAAGTACAACTTTGTGGCCTGCATGTTTTAGCTTATTTATCATATCAATAATGAAGTTAGGCTGCACAAATGATCTAGTGTATATTTTGCTTTAAGATAGTGGGACTCACAAAACGCGTTTTTAAGTAACAAGTAAATTTCCAATAAAGTATTTGATTGTTTCTTGTGTCTTGGTATTAACAATTTGCTAATTTCTTCATCTAGAAACAATCTCACTTTCTCTCCTTCACATCACCTAAATACTGATGTAACAATATTTTAATAACAGCTGACGTGGACTGTTGTAGATGCTCTAAACTTCCCTGAGAAGCTAAGCAATCTAGCTACCAAATGGCAGCATATTGAAGCTCAACCCCACCTGCAGTCAGGCTAGTTTTGATCAAGTGTCGACCAACGTTATGCGTCCACAAGTGTTCTACCTCCGGATCAGCTCCAGATATGTACACACTACGACACCCCCTTGATCAGAAAGAAGCAGATTCTCAATCGATGCTGGTACGTCTGATTCGTGGCCGAGTCAGCAGATAACGTTCCCGTTCATGGTGTACTGGAGTAGCAGTCCCAATACCATAATTATCAAAGGGTCGGCGTATTTACATTTACATTTGCAGCAATAACAAACGGATAATACTGACAGGCAGGCAGGCAGGCATATTATGGGCGTGTTTACAACTTTACATCGCACCGGACGCCGATGCTCGCCTATCAAAGGAAAGCAGCGTTCGCATTAATGGCAGACGCTCTTTCCAGGAAATAGAGCAGCTGGAAAAATATATATGCTACTATCTATTATCCGCATCCACAATTAAATGGACGACGATATTGAAAGAAAGAAAAAGATAGGAAAAACACGCTAGTGTAAGGGTATATACAATAAACTTATGTTATCCGTCTATAGTTATTGTCATGTAGAATTTTTACTATCGTGAATAAAAGAGAATGAAGAGAGAAAAAGATGTTGTCTACAATTCTATAGTTGACTATAACACAAGAAATAAGAAAAACATTAAAAATTGTGTGTTCTATAAAGACAACTGAAAAGACAGCAGTCGTCTGTACCATTATATGAGTTGTCTTTAGTGTTGTTTATAAGTGACATGAAGAGTTGTTATAGGCAGCAGCTGTCTATACCATTATACATGCCCGAAGGCATGTACAATGGTGGGCTTACATCAGTTGTCTATAGCCTTTGTCACGCAGGATTTAAGCTGATGTGGATGAAAGAGAATAAAGAGAGAGAAATATGATGTCTATAATCTTGTAGTCGACTGTAGCAGGAAAAAAAAAAAAGCATTAAAAAATTGTATGTTGTCTACAATCTTGTAGCTAACTGTATCACTATAATATATTATATGAGCTATCTTTAGTGCTGTTTACAGATGATAGAGAGAGTTGCTATAAACAACAGCTGTCTGCACTATTGTACGTACCCAAACCTCGAGCGGGTTTTTGCAGTCCAACCCTCCGATTTACACCCCTTTCTGAAGGAGCCCCCACCTTCGCACGCCTACAAATTCCCGCCCGCTCCGGCTCCATTCCTCCCCTCTCGTATGCTTCTGCAACTCGCAAACGCTCTCTGTTTCTTCTCTTTAGCACGCGCCGCTTAAAAGATCTGTCCTCCTTGGAGCCTGTGATCTCGCCGAGGCAAGAGCTTGTCTTGGGTTGGCGATTCGCCTTGTCCGTTGTTGGTGTTTGGTTTTTTGTACGATCAGGGTGGTGTGGTGGTAGAGAGTGGTCAAGATGGCCGGCGGCGTGGTGGTGAACAACGGAGGGGGAAAGGACTACCCCGGCAAGCTGACCATGTTCGTGCTCTTCGCTTGCATCGTCGCCGCCACCGGCGGCCTCATCTTCGGATATGACATCGGGATCTCCGGTGCGTTGCTCACGCCTTTTTAATTTCTTTGGACCTATGTGCTGACCGTTGCAAGTTACTATCACTGTTCTTGTTCATGATCTATCTTTTGTTCATGGTTAAAGGGGGGGAATGTGGTAGCGCGTACTCCTATTTGTTTGCATCTGACATGCTCTGTTCTTTGCAAATCACGGCATTTTCTTGGCCACCGTTCACCTACCACCGTGTCGGGCGATTCAATGCATGATTTTAAGCATCTTTTACGCATAAAAACAAACATGTGATATTTCCTTCCTTTTCTTTCTTCCACTTACCATATTCTTGCAAAACCAAGAAGAATCTTTCCATGTATCTCTCACCTGGCAATCTTTATATTAAACAAACTTGTCGTATTCCTTGTAATTCTTTCATGTGCATCGTCACAATCTTTGAAGCAAAAAAAAAGAAGGAAAAACTAAAATGTTTAGCGATGCTGTCGATCAGGGGGCGTGACGTCGATGAACCCGTTCCTGATGAAGTTCTTCCCGGGGGTGTACCGGAAGGAGCAGGAGGCGAATCGGAACCAGAACAACCAGTACTGCAAGTTCGACAGCCAGCTGCTCACCACGTTCACCTCGTCGCTCTACCTCGCCGCGCTCGTCGCCTCGTTCTTCGCCGCCACCGTCACCCGCGTCGCCGGCCGCAAGTGGTCCATGTTCGGCGGCGGCGTCACCTTCCTTGTCGGCGCCGTGCTCAACGGCGCCGCCAAGAACATCCTCATGCTCATCCTCGGACGCGTCCTCCTCGGCATCGGCGTCGGCTTCGCCAACCAGGTATACTACTGCCGCTGCTTATTCACAAAATAGGAGCTAAAATGCTGGGTTCAGTGCAGTGGGTTTTCTTTGACTGTGCATTACACTACCTTTGCCTTTACTCCAGAATCCAAATACCACAACCCAATTTTTACCAGCAGGTACCCTTATCCAATTTCGGTCGCATTAGTTACACTGCCAGCTATTCTCGTAGACTCGTAGTAACTTCTTCGAATGTTAAGTTTTACAAAGCAACCCTCGAGCTAACGACTTTTTTTACTGCATTGACCAGTCGGTGCCGGTGTACCTGTCGGAGATGGCGCCGGCGCGGCTGCGCGGGATGCTCAACATTGGGTTCCAGCTGATGACCACGATCGGCATCCTGTGCGCTAACCTGATCAACTACGGCACGGCCAAGATCAAGGGCGGGTGGGGCTGGCGCGTGAGCCTCGCGCTCGCCGCGGTGCCGGCTTTCATCATCGCCGTGGGCGCGCTCTTCCTTCCCGACACCCCCAACTCCCTCATCGACCGCGGCTACATCGACGCCGCCAAGCGCATGCTCCAGCGCGTGCGCGGCACGGACGACGTCGAGGAGGAGTACAACGACCTCGTGGTCGCCAGCGAGGAGTCCAAGCTCGTGAGCAACCCGTGGCGCAACATCCTCCAGCGCCGCTACCGGCCGCAGCTCACCATGGCCATTGCCATCCCGCTCTTCCAGCAGTTCACCGGCATCAACGTCATCATGTTCTACGCGCCGGTCCTCTTCAAGACGCTCGGCTTCGCCGACGACGCGTCCCTCATGTCCGCCGTGATCACCGGCCTCGTCAACGTCTTCGCCACCTTCGTGTCCATCGTCACCGTGGACCGCCTCGGCCGCCGCAAGCTCTTCCTCGAGGGCGGCACCCAGATGCTGGTTTGCCAGATCGTCGTCGGTAGCCTGATCGGCGCCAAGTTCGGCTTCTCCGGCGTGGCCTACATCCCCAAGGCGTACGCGGCGTTCGTGGTGCTCTTCATCTGCGCGTACGTGGCCGGGTTCGCGTGGTCGTGGGGGCCGCTCGGCTGGCTTGTCCCCAGCGAGATCTTCCCGCTGGAGATCAGGTCAGCGGGGCAGAGCATCAACGTGTCGGTGAACATGCTCTGCACCTTCGTCATCGCGCAGGCATTTCTCCCCATGCTCTGCCGCTTTAAGTTCATGCTCTTCTTCTTCTTCGGCGCGTGGGTGGTCGTCATGACCTTGTTCGTGGCCTTCTTCCTGCCGGAGACCAAGAACGTGCCCATGGAGGAGATGGTGCTCGTCTGGAAGGCGCACTGGTACTGGGGGAGGTTCATCCGAGACGAGGACGTGCACGTCGGCGCCGACGTCGAGAGGCCCGCCGCCGCCAACGGCAAGTTCGGGTCCGCCAAGCTCGGCATGTAGGATGCCGGCCGTGACGTCGAAACGGGACAATGTTCAGCAATAAGTTGTTATTGTTCGAGGCTAAGGACAAGTCTTAATTTATTTTTCATTTTTCTGTATTATAATTGTCTTACTTAGGACGATGAAGAACAGTCACTAGTCTTTTCAAAAAAAAAATTTAAAGTTTGGTGTCCTCCGTGTCGGATACTCTACGCGGGGATGGTTTGGACCAAATATATGAATATAAATGCAAGTTACAAAAATTTGCCATCTTTGTGTGCATGGATTCTCTTAGTGACTTTTTGATCCTCAAGAGCTAAATCAGCATTTGATTTGATCTCATAAAAATATGAGCAACTTAGCATGCGCTATTGCCTCTTTGCTTTGTTGAGAGAAACAGCGACTTGCAAAATACTATCGATTCAATCGTGTGATTAACAATCTCACAAACATGTGGTTTCCAGTGGCCACTACAAGCTCGTCAGCTGCTGGGCTTGTCGATTGATGTGATGTGAGGATGAATGTGATGCCACGGAGATCTTTTCTTGATGCAAAAATAGTACTCCACTCCACATCAAGCGTCATGTCCGCACTGCCCACCGCACAAAAACTGCCCGAGTCTTGCCATCAGGCGAAGAATCTCGCAAAGCGGACAGCACGACGAAACGCGAGCCCCTTGTTTGTTCTTCCTTTTCTCTTCATCCACGTACATACGCAGCGCATCACGTGGGATCCGAGTGTTTCCTGGTACATTTCATGATCGATCTGTAGTATTTGCAGGGGGAGAAACAATTAACGGGATCATCTAGACGGTGGGTTTCCATTTCGTAAGACGTGGTTGTTCGATCTCTGATGCGGCGCTGCTTCGATCGACGGGGATGATGATGCCGTTTGTGTCGCCGGCCTCGGGTTGTGTTGCTGAGGATCGCCGCGCCGGTTCAGGGTGCCGCGCTCCCGCGGCATGCCGACCCGTGCATCAACTTTTTGGCCATTACGCTTTATCCATTGCCTCAAGCACTGCTTTTGCATATACGGGGGCATATACAGTACATGTGCACGCTGCTTTCTTCTAGAACGTCTGCCAGCTCGTGATTGTAAAGGCATTTCGTAAATCCAGAAAGGAATGGAAGCGTATCATGCATGATCTTGGAGTAGCTTTTAAACATCTGTTGTAAAAGGTTTTCTACACATAGTTAGTGTGAAATTAAATCTATACATATCCGAGCCTGACAGACTGGCTCCTGCTGCCAACGTGACAACCTCGTGATCTTTGGAGTACATGCTAAACAAGATTGCAAGACCTTTCGTACCCACTTCCTTTACATTTTTTGTGTTCTTATCCACAACATTAGCTAGCAATGCAGCACAGAATCAGGAACAAGAAGAGCGTGTGAGAAATAATTAAAAGCAAAGCACGCACCAACTCGAATCGATCCACCACGCAAACAATGCGAGGAGACTCGTGTGAAAGGCAAACGAAACCTCCTTTTCCACCAAAAGGGGCACGGTGGCACCCCTACTGGACATTGTCTTATCCTAAATGGAAGATTGACATTGATTTGGTTTGATTTGATCCGATCTGGGCCCCAAATCTCTCACATGTTCGGATCCAGCTAGGCTTGCGAGATCATACGACGATCTAGCTAGTAGAGTGACTACGTACGTAGCTGGCCTTGTGCAATCACGCGTTCCTAACGAGAAAGCGAGGAGAAAGGCGCCTCCCGATTAGCACAAATTAATTGCGCGCAGCTACCCGTGAGTGCGTGACTGTTAGAGCATGTACAATAGACTTATTATGTCAGTCGTCTATAGTCACTGCTACATAGGATTTTTGTTGATGTGGATGAAAGAGAATGAAGAGAGAGAAAGATACTGTCTACAATCCTGTAGTCGACTGTATCACGAGAAATAAGAAAATCATTAAAAGATTGTGTGTTCTATAAAGACAACTAAAAAGACAATGACTGTTTATACCATTGTGTGAGCTGTCTTTAGTGCTGTTTATAGGTGACATGGAGAGTTGTTATAAATGGCAATTGTATGCATCTTATTATACATGCTCTTAGTGCATGTCTTGTTGGCGTCCTAGCATCGGCTCGTCTGGCGATCTGTTCTTTGAGTGACGTTTGGTTGTCGCTATGGTTGTCGCGGTGTATAAGCCTGCTAGATGATATTTTTATGTCCAGACGACAAATTAAACGTCTGTAGCATGAGCAGTGCCACCCGTGTCGTCTTTCCACTGCCGCTATCTCCTCCTCGCTCCGTCTCCGCCGTCGCCATCGCCGTCGCCTCCTCACTCTCATTGACGGAGCTTGAGCTCAAAATCAGAGAGAGTCAACACTAGATGATATATGAATTATGCAATCGAGATATGGCTATTTTTAAAACTAATCACTAAATTACCCTAAATACTACTATTTTTCTATAAAATTACACAATTATTACGGGGCCAAGGCCCACCTTAGCCCTAATGAAGCTCTATCCCTGCTCGCTCCGCCTCTATTGTCGCCGCCGCGCTCGCTTTGCCGCCTCCTCCTCCTCCTTCTCCTCGCTTCGCCTCCACCACCGCCTCCATCGCCTCCTCGCTCGGCTCTCGTTGCTGCCGCCTCCTCGCTTCGCCTCTGCCGCCGCCGCCGCGTCCTCGCTCCGCTGTCGGAAGAACAGAGATGAGGAAGGGAAGAAAGAGAGAAGTGTATTTCATAGATTTACGCTTTCTCATTTGCAAAACATATATTTTAAAATTTTACGCTTTCTTCAAGCCCAAGTCGTCTGCCAAACACCACATCGTTAAACTTGTCTTGCCAGATAAAAATTATCTACTTTCTAGATTATCTCCGGCATTATTTTTTTGGTCATGAAACCCAAGACACAAACCAAACATGTCCTTAATCACGCCAAAAAGGTAGTGGTTGTTGCTGGATGTGGATGAATTTGTGGATAACCGTCTTGTTTTCTCCGGCCGACGTGTAAAGCGAACAATCGAATTACCGCCACCGTGCGTTGGATTTGGAGTGGAATTTAGTGCTTTGACATGGAAAATTATGACCCACGGGTTTTGGGGGTTAGATTTTTCATTACACGTGGCATGATCCGATTCGGTGCCACCGACCACAACCACAAATCCCATTGCATTTGCAAACCATTCACATCTTTTGGCTGGCTGCTGTTATCCACAAATGCATCATTTATTAGGATCCGAATCAGCATTATCCACACATTATCCACAAATGGTTTTCAACAGGGAAAGAGCGTCTAGAATTCTGGAGCACAATGAAAATGCAGATAGCGTAAAGATTGACGAATCGATAGGGAAGCAAAGAAACCTGTGCTCGATCGCCTTCTCTCTCTTTTCGCTACACAATCCGCATGCACGGCCTGAAGTTAAGCTTCCCTACAACGTAGGATAGCAACAGTGCATGCACGGATCACCGACCTCTAGCATAGGCTCGACCAAAAGAGAAGGGAAAAAAATTGCGATTAAGCAGGGTCATCCGATCCGTGTGAAGCTACGCACGGACGTGACAATGCATGGCAACAAGGGCGCCGAAAGCGCACCAAACTCGCGCGGAACCGGCACGGCAAGAAGTAAGAACCAGGGCTCCTATAAACCAGTCAAATTTGGTCTCCTGGTTAGCTATTTCCTCGTGTCAAGAAGGAAAAATCCATGCTTTAACGTTTTCCATCAGCATTGGACCTGTTTTCTTTTCCACGTACCGTAAGAAAAGGTAGTCGGTGAGACGAGAAAGTGGGCTCCGCGAGGGCGATGTGGACGGTTGAGGTTGGAGAAAATGTAGAAGGAATGGCCGGCTTTTCTGGAGGAGTGTCGTGGGACAGGCGTCTCCGCCGCATCCGACCGACGCGGGTGGTTGGGTTTTGACCACGAGCCCGTCGTCCACGCACGCAGGACGGCGTCGGCGTTTCCGGAGGACTAGCGAATGCGTCCAAAACTCCCACCAGGGTACTTCACTCGGTGACAAATAATTCTCCCAAGTGCCGGCTCGTCTCTCTGTTCATTGCTGTTCCACAACTGCATTCTGCACGCAGACGCATAGCACTGCTACACAGTTTGGACAAAGATTGGATCTTACGGAATAACGGATCTTTTGGGCTCGAATCAGACTCCACAATCTACAGTTTTGCTACTAGTCTCCTATCCGGCCCACCCAAAACACTATGATCAGACTTGATGGGATGGGCCTTATCACTTATGGAGCAAGTTGAGCAGGCCAGTTCACTTCATTTGGCAACAAGAAAACGGACACGTACGATCAGTTTGTAATCCTGGATCTTCTTAGCACAGTTCAAGCTCCTTGTAAACTCGTACGGACCGGGCTTAAAATGTACTTCGACATTTCTTCTTCGGCCAATTGGCCTGCTGTTTAAGAAAGGGCCTGCTCGTATTCAGCCTTGCAGGAGCCCATGAAGAGTTTGGATTGGGCACAAATGGGGCTTATATTGAGCAATGAGCGCCGGGCTAGCAATGTGGATTTCTCCTATTTCCAGTGGCCTAGAACGGCCGACTGTCCCATGGCACATGTGGGTTATGGCCACAGACCTCACTACACTTTTTATTCGGCCATAGGGCTGCTGTTTAAGAAAGGGCCTCGCATGAGCCCATTAAATTGTTTTGGATTGGGCACAAGTGGGCCTCCATTGTGCAACGAACACCGGGCTGGCAATGTGGCTTTCTCCTATTTCCAGAATGTCCAGTATCCCATGGCCACAGGCCTCACTGCACTCGGCCAGCTGTCATATAAGTCAGGCTCACAGTGCGTGTCAGGTAGACCGACAGAGATCAGGTAGGGCGTCCGCGTACCATCAGGCGCACGGCCGCCGTCACCACCTCTCGCGAGTTTGATCGATGTCTCCGTAGCGCCGCAGCGGTTTCGTTGTGCGAAAGCCAAGCGTGGTACCTCGTCACCATCATTCTCAGAACTCCAATTACATTGCAGTGTGGCGAACTGGCGATCTCGAAGAATTTAACATGCAAAATTAACACAGCAACCACACATCCACCGTATATATTAGTCCACTAACCCGAGAGACATATACATATATATGGTACATCATAATCACCGAGCAGTGCTGAAAGCAGCAGCTGCCCATATGCTCATTTGAGCAGTTCCGGAACATGGTTAACAGCTAATAACGCAACGTGTTCTGAGACTCTTTGGCTCTTTGCCATAAACAAATGCAGCCAGGCCGCTGCGCGCGTTCGCGGATCCAACCACTCGCCGACACCGTTCTTTATCGGACAAAAAGCTCATCAATAATTTCCTCCACTTCGCGCCCACAAAATACACCGGACGAAGGAAAGGATCCCAGTTTACAACAGGCATGCACTGGTTCATCTTTTTTACATTGCATCTTCTTTTGTCAAATAAGAATTGAGGACGGCAAAGTGCTAAATGCATTTAGAACAACGCGCGTCATTCAGATCGCACTGAAGAGCTAAAAGTAATTAAAGAAAGGAAATGCAAAGTCAATAGAAGAGCAAAAAGGAAAACAAAGAAGAGGCTTTAGGTACGCAGGCACACACATGGGCAGAGGCGGAGGAGAGGCAAGACAGATCGCAACGTAGAGCAAGGAGAGAGGTTGCTTGCTGTCCCAGGCTGGTATCCTGTTGCCGTCGCCGTCGCCACCGCCACGTTCCTCCTCTCCTCTCCCTCCCTTTCACCCACCAAACCACTGCCCCACCACCCTACTTACCTTGCCCGCCACACACAAACGCGCACCTCGATCATTTCCTCCCTTCCCTTCACCGCTACGTTCCTACACCACCGCACGCCACCACACCGCGCGCACCACCCGTCTGCTCCCGCAATGGCGCCGCGGCTGCTGGCGTGCTTCGGCAGGGGCAGCGCGACGGCCTCGGAGCCGGACCCGGCGGAGGAGCTGGCCCCGGGGCCGGTGCTGGTGGAGCTCTTCTCGTCGCAGGGGTGCGCGGCGTCGCCGGAGGCGGACGCGGTGGCGGCGCGGCTGGCGCAGGAGTCGTCCGGCGGGGAGTGCGCGGTGGTGGTGCTGGGGTTCCACGTGGACTACTGGGACTACCGTGGGTGGAAGGACCCCTTCGCGTCCAGCGCGTGGACCGTGCGGCAGAAGGCCTACGTGGAGGCGCTCCGGCTCGACACGCTCTTCACGCCGCAGGTCGTCGTGCAGGGCCGCGCGCACTGCGTCGGCACCGAGCAGGACGCGCTCGCGCAGGCCGTCCGCGACGCGCCACGGTACCCATCGCCCGCCATGAAGGTACGTTCGTTGCTTAGTTTGCAGTGTCATGTCCTATCTCGCTGTTGTTTTCTTGAAGAATTTTTAGATGTTGCAACCTGCGCATGCATGCACGCATGGGCATGCACGATCGATCGATGCAGAATTCAGTAATGAACAGCAAATGGAATAGCTAGTGTGTCGATGTTTTTATCGTGCCAACTTTAGAAGCAGATCGATCAGGTGAACTACGTCGTGGAAGTTGGAACATGTCGGGTTGCATGCTGCATAGCTGGCTGCTGGGCCATTGTTGGTTAAGGAAAAAACGAAGTCAAAAGTTTGATCTAATGCGATGCATCTGTTCTATTTGGATCTATGATTGGATTCCGATCTTAATGATTGGGCTGTTCAGTGGAAAGGTCATCGATCATAAGCAGGATTTTGCGATCTGATGCAGTACTGTGCAGAGTTAGCACCATATGGAGTCAGTAGCTACGTTGCAGAGTTAGCATTGTCTAAGATCATTCCTAATTTTGCATTTTGTACCGATCAACACGTGCAGGTGACTTTCCAGCGGCCCAACCCGACCACACTGCAGGCGTCCTTCACGGGCGCGCTGCGCGCCCGCGTGGACGGCGGCGGCGGCGCGAGCGTGCTGGTGGCGCTGTACGAGAGCGGGCTGGTCACCGACTGCGGCCGCGGCGAGAACAAGGGCAAGTCGCTGCTCAACGACCACGTGGTGCGCCGGCTGGAGAAGGTGGCCGCGGTGCGGGACGGCGCCTCGGCGCGGAAGACCGTGTCGGGGTCCGTGCAGTTCCCGCTCTGGGACGGCTTCCGCGCCACCAAGTGCGGCCTCGTCCTCTTCGTGCAGAACGCCGCGCTGCAGGTGCTCGGCGTCCAGCACTTCGATCTGCCCGACAACGTGTGAGCGCCGCGCCGTGCACGGGCGTGCGGGACGCGTGTGTGATATTCTTTGTAGAGTTTGATTGGCGTGTGTTGTATCGTTGTAAGAGATTATTTGGGGTGGGGTCGTGGGGACTGGGGAGATCGGAGATGGAAACTTACACGAGGATGTAGGGGGCATTAAAGGTGCAATGTTTTCTCTCTTGTTTTGCATGATTCGATGGACGTTGTCTGTGTATCTGTTGAGACTGCTCTGTTCTTGGGCTTGTGTGTCCCTGGTGTTCTGCATCCGCGCTAGTCGTTGCAACTTGCAAGTGTGTACGTGTGGCTGGAAAGACCGTAAGAGGCGTTACCGATGGTTTGGTCTGTGGGCTTCTGGATCGGCTGTGCGTTTCAGAGATAAGCGGGCAGTTGGGAGTAAACATTTTGGACAATGGATTGCGTCTGCAATACAGCTAGAGATTAGTTGAGAGCGCCATGGGTTGGTAGCCTGTTGGGCTTGAATAAGCCCAGGGAGACGGCACTTTCTGAGTCCTAATTAACAGGAGTCGTCAGTCACTCACAGAAATGGGAGGTTCCTTCCTGATTGAAGGAAGACTTACCAGATCTGATCAAGTTTATCCAGGCAAGCAGAGCATATCGGATTAACTATGAAATGAATGAAGCTAGAAAGTAGCAGGACTCTATAACTATACTAGTTAATTGTCCGTACGTTACTTTGAAATATCTTACAAATGTAATCATTTATCAATTAAGTATATATAATATATCTCAATCCATCAAGATGTGCGAAGCAGAGCAGAAGAGCAATGACGGAGAGGAGGAGGCAAGCCCCATCTAGATTTGGCCGATGGAAGCGGCGACGAGGCAAACACTACCAGAATCCAGTACACTCGAGAAAGTCCCAAAAACACTCGGGAAATTAATTCCTGAAGGTTGATCGTCGGGAAAAACCACTCAAAAAAATTTAGTCATGAATCAAACTGGTTTCTCGAGTGTTTCATAGATTACACTTGGGAAAATGATATTTTCCGAGTGTTTTGGGTTACACTTGGGAACTAAAACACTCCGGAAACTAGCTCACACAACGGGTTTCTCTACCGTAACGGAATACTTTCCCGAGTGTATATCGACCAATAACACTCGGGAAAATTTGAATGATAGCGTCGGAAGGATGGCCACGTGGCCATATTTCCCGAGTGTTTTCGTCCTGAACACTCGGGAAACAATATACTTTTCCACAGGGTAATATGATCCAATTTAGTTTTGCATCGATTTTGCAATCAAATAAACCATAATTGCACAGCAAGATAAATACCGCAAATCATTATATATATAGATTGAACAACATTGACATAATTCCCAAGCTCACAATATCCTCTGCAATAAGCCAATAAATGAACAAGGATAGCAGGCATGGGTCTCTAAGTAGCTATGGTCACATCATTTTTACCTTGTGCATGTTTTGATTGAATTATAATTTGAAACACAGTAATTTCAGTTACTAACTTCATAGTGAGTTATTCATACCTGAAGAAGTTCCTTTTCACAGGAAGCCTTCCATTGCTGGAACTGTTTTGATTCTTGTTTGATTTTGTGTTGTAGTTGTACCTGAAATCATAAAAGGTTGGCTTAACGCGAACAAGATATTATCAATATCGCTTACATATGATGTAAAAAAATGATGGGACCAAAGTTATTACAGACAAGATGAGAAAGGGGATTTGCAAAAAATCAAAAAATATGAGAAAGGGAAAACAACCTTCTGTGCCTTTATAAATTGGATTTCTTCTTGCAATTTCTTAGTAGCTTCATCGCTCTTTTGCTTTTCAACATAATGAGTACTGAGTACATAGGAAGAAGGCACAAGAGTTCATGCCCATTCCAACATGAAACCAAGAGATACTGGCGCTTACTGTTAGTTGTTTATTTTCCATATTTAAAGTCTAACTCTTTTTTCAGCTGGGGATATGAAAAGCATTATTTTGTTTTGTAAATATTTGCGCTTATAACATGGGCTTTGTCCATTGTCTAGAAAAGAAATCTTCATTTTGTTAACAAAAACAAGCAATTTCTCCAATCTTAGATGCTTAATATTACTAATCACTCAAAATATAAAAGAAATGGAAAAGAGCACAAATGTAATCCAGCATGAAAATACCTGTAATCTAAGAGTCTCCGATCGTAAAAGATCATGAGCTGACTGCAAAGAGGATGCAGAACATCTATATTAGGACGAAATAGACACAGAGAACTAAAATCAAGCAATAGATTTAAATAATTAAATTGTCAATCAATGAACTAAATGCCCCACTCAACAATCATTATTTCAGGAACAACCAAATCATCTAATATCAAGAACCACAGTTAAAAGTACAAATACATGAAGTTAAAATTCCACAGGTGCCTAAAAATGGTCACGTGGGGCAAAAACCCCAACCCATTGAGGATATAGGCATATATACAGCTTATGCTTTATCTAAGTAACACACAATTCAATGCAAGCAGAGAAGACTACACATAAACAAGATATCATCATGCTCCTATTTAATTAAGTTACTTTTATCCTTGCTAGATGGATAATGAAGTGAGGGAAGCATGAAATAGTTATTCCACCTTTATCAGTGTCAGTCTATAACTTGATCATTGCATCAAATCTTCAATTATGCACATATATAAGAAAATGATGCTAACAGGGAAGTCTGACAGTATGAAAATAATAACTAGAAGAAGATATGGAAAGACATATTTCATACAATCTTCTGCAAGGACAAATACCTGGAAAGGGACACTGAGCCGCTGCTACATATCATGTTTCCATCAGACTTTTCATATCAGATCTAGAATATCATTACTAAATTGAAAAATCACTAGTTGGAGACCATTCCAAACTCAAAGCATTTTGAAAAATCATCTCTTTTTCATACAAGCAATTCAAGCCACTTGTTGACTCACGATTATGCATGTTAGAAGTTTCAAAATGCCCTCTTTATATTGTTTTTGCACACATGACACTCATGGATAACTTGTACAAAGAAATCGGCCAAATGTTCTGTATTTACAAGTTATAATATGCAATTTTTCAGAAAGAAAGATCTAATTTATTAGGTGAATCAATGACAGTTGGATGCACCTTTGCAGATGGATGAATGTACACATCACCTATAATAGTGGCACTCCTTTTGCCATCTCCAGAGGCTAAAAGATGAGGACAGGTATGGCGGAATTGAAAAATAATGAAAAATAATCAAGGTGTAAACTACACAACAGACGACAAGTAAACACAAAATATGCAAGCACAAGTAAATATCTCTAACATAATACAAAAGTGCTGGATAACTTTGTCTAATTCTGTTTCAATAGTGGAACTTGTCGGGTAAGAGAATATTTAAATAAAAATATTATGACCAAGTAATTTTCATTTAAGCACAAGAAAAGGAGTGAGGTGAGATCATAAGTATTGAAGTGATACAACACTAGCCTGTTGAGAAATAGTTGTTACCTTGTGGAAGTTAAATACTAAATCGAGTTCACACTCATTGTAAGTGATATCCACACACATTGAGAAGAAAAGTCCTGCATATCTCCTGTAGATAGCTTTGTGTGTGTGGAACTGCACGAAAAGTTCCACATCAATTAAAACAAATAAAATGAATAGCCCAAAGTCGGTACCAATAAAGATATACCAAACATTGAAGTCAGAAGTAACATTTTAACACCTAAGGGAGTTTGCTCCCATTGTGCACTAGAAAGCTATAGAACTAGTCATCAAACAAACAGAAGAATGGAAATTATATTTGCCCAACTCCTGTGTTGGCAGTGTATTACAGATAGGTTCATAAATTGAGTAAGCCTGACGCAGTAGAAAATTTTACAATGCTATGTTTTAGAGGTTTAGGATCTCTAGATTGGTCATCTAATAACCTTGTGATCCAAAAGAAAAGTTGTACATGGATAATAGACAACCTTGTTTATTGAATATTCACATATCTATCTTACATTTCCATCTTAACTACCATTCTTCTAAATCAACATTAAGTCAGTAAGCGAAGTTCATCTTGCTTTTTCTCTGTGTAAGAAAACTCAAATCATGTTTCTGACAAGACTTGCACATGTAAATTTGGTAAAATAGACATGCCATCTCAATTTGGGTCCACTACTCCTAGAGCTATTCATGCTACTCAATGAATCCAGATATGCATGCATGATAGCATGGGAATTAGCCTGAGTTCCCTAAAAGAAAGGTGTACGATAAGTGCGCTATAGGAACCCATTAGCTTGACTTGGAAGATTTATCAGCAAATTTCATATTACTAGGGAAGTCTGTAATAAGTGCTCCATTTAATTTGGCAATTTGACGTCATCTATTACAAATAACAACAAAAATACCCACAAACAGCATTCTAAATAATTGATCATTGCAAATCACATATCAATTCACGAACATCATCCAAGCACATCACATAACACTAGCCGTAGCAGCATAACCATCACAGAGCAAGGGGAGGGATCATGGAGTAGAGAGGAAAGAGAATAGCTACCTCAGTGCAACCATGTATGAACCACAACCATGGCGGCAGTAGCCAACCTCCACCATGCACGGACCAATAGCAACCCTTCAACCCATCTTCAGTAGCTTCACAATATGCATGCAAACAAGTAACCACATAAGAACTCAAACCAAGTAAGACTTAAAAACCAAAATCGAGTCCAATCCAAAATCGGCCGAGCCAAGGAGAGAGACACAGGCCGAGGGTCGGCGCGGCGGCCGGCGGCCGGAGGCCACGCCCAGCGCAGTGTACCGAGAGAGAAGGCTTGAAGTGAGGCATACACATGGTGAGGCAGAGGCGAGAAGCGAAAGACGGGGCCGGAGCACAAGGGTGAGCAGTAGGACCGGACAAATCTTGGTTGAGCTAGTGAGGACCCGCATGATGGGGGCAGGCGTAGAGGCAAGCCGAGCAAGGCTACGTGAGGAAAGAAGGCGTGAGGGCACCGTGAGAGGCATGGTTGGGAAGGTGGCACCTTGAGCACTGCAAGCAAACGCGGGTCGCGTCGCTTGCGTAGGCGCATGGCGGTGGGCGCTAGGAGAGCCAAAGCCAATGGCGGCGCTAGGAGGAGAGAGGGCGGCAGGAGAGGAGGAGGCGGGCGATGCTTTGAGGAGGAAGGAGGAGGAGAGAGGCAATGGCAAGAATGAGAGGAGGAGGCGGCTACACGGGATTGGGAACGTAGGGTTAGAGAAAAAGAGGTGTGGCGTCGGAAAAAAAAAGCGCGGACGGAAAAAAAAGAGGCGCGACGGAAAGAAAAAGGGGCGAGGGCCGGAAAAAAGGGTGCGACGGAAAAAAAAAAGGTCCCGAGTGTTTACGTTCCGATGCACTCGGGATTATATATTTTTTCCCGAGTGTTATAGGAAACACTCGGAAAAATTCCTTTTACCGAGTGTTTAATTCTTGTCCCGAGTGTCCTATGAAACACTCGGGATCTGCCCGAGTGTTTTCGTTCAGACACTCGGGAAATACGTGTTTTCTGGTAGTGAAAGAAGCGCAGAGCAGAGCAGAAGAGCGAGGGTGGGGACGAGGGCGGAGAGGAGAAGGAAACGCAGGTGGCGAGAGGAGAGCAGAAAGCACACAATGTGAAAAGATAGTTTGCTGATAATGTGATTTACATATCAATAAAGAGGAATAAAGATAGAACGATGAGAAGGACGGATAACCATCGACTTTAATTTTTAAGCAGTAGTGATAATCTTTGCCCATTTGCCGGCCGGTGTGCTTCAAGTCTTCACCTCTGCGGCTTCTGCCAAGAAGATAGGAACTGCAGCCTGCCAATGATATGGGGACAGTGGCAGAGCTGTCCCCGGTACAGAGTCCAGGGACGTTGCACGCTGGTACACCAGCTCCCGAGCTTCGTACACGCGTACCGCGCCTTTGAGAAACGGTCCAGGGACAGAGGCCCTGCTCCTTGTCGCCCATGCGGCCATGCCGCCCCGCGACACCCGTCCCACGGAGCGACCGCGATGGGCCGGCGCCCGGCGCCACGTGAAGCCACGTGAACCGGGGCCAATCAGAGAACGCCCTTGTTTGCTTGTGCATAATATTCGATCGCGTCCGTCCGCCTCTCTCGTGTCGTCGTGTCGTACGCCGGCGAAGTGACTCCAAACGAAGATGAGAGACGAAAAGGTAGAGTTTTTTTCCCCGCAATGACGAGTTTTTGTTGGTATTTACAGAAATGACAGTGGTAAAATTGAATTTGTAAAAATAGTGTCTCGCCAAACGGTGAGTTTTTTTAAAAAGCTCGTCAAGAGAGTTTTTTTATACATTTTTTTAAAAAAAATTGCTGTCGTGCGGCAGTGTACTATAACTTTTTTTTTTTTATAAAAAATCATTTAAATATATTTTTTGTATGAATTTTTAAATATAGCAAATAGGCTCTAAAAATTATGAAATTTTTTGTGGAGCCTCCTCACACAGTGTACTTACTTGTATAATTTTGTCAAAATTTTATCCACTATGATTTTTTCTCAAAAATTCATTTAAGTATATTATTTGTAGGAATTTGTTAATATAGAAAATGAGGTCCAAACATTATGAATTTTTTTAAAGGCTCCTTACACAGTGGAATTGATTGTGTAATATTTTTTAGAATTTCATATTTTAAAAAATGACTCAAAAATTAAAGGTTTAGGTCTCGAAAATTGGGGTTTTAGGTTTCGAAAATTAGGGCTTTATGATTTCATGTGACTTGGAATGTAGGTAAGAGATACTCATTAAGGTTTAGGCCAATGCCCGGCCTCCCTCCTCCGCAAATTTGTCGTCCCGTCATTGATGGCCCCTCTGCCCGCAGTGTTGCGCCTCGACAACGCTTTCGAAATTCCCGACGCTGTGACTACTCTATGAATTCCTTGATGGGATATGAAGGGCCTAGTGAACCATTTTATTTAGTTCATGTGCTGATTGATGGGCAGCGTAAAAGGGGACAACTTTGATCGTGCATTTGAGTTAATGAATAAGATGATGCATGAAAGTTTCTTAGGACAACGACATGACAGAGTGTTTTTGCCATGCTGTGAACCCTTAGTGAACCGTTTGTTTCCCTTAATAACAAATGATGACATGATTTCACGTGACTTGGAATATGAGAAGTTTAGTACCACATGTAATGACAACATGATTTCATGTTCACCCTAGATAGTAATAGTAGTACTATTACTCCAATTGAGCCCATATAAGGCCAACTTAACTCCTAGATAGTGGTATCTACGTTCCCACCTCTAGTGCGTGTCTTGCTATATCTTGTGGTGTTGCTGTAGTACAGATTCGAAACAGGTCGGAATGTTTGCTAAAGACATTGGGAGTTCAAATTCTACCACTACTGCTATAGCAATCTTACTGGGTGAAGAACTAAAGACAGGGGATACGTTATTCACTACCAAAATCTAAATAATAGTAGCATGATTAGTACTACTCAGAGCGAAAGAAAATAGTATGGTACCCAAAATCTAAATAAAAGCAGTATGATTAACACTACTATGGGAGTTCAAATTCTGTCACTACTGCTATAGCAATGCTGCTGCACCTAGAATGGATTATATGGTACTAAACTTCACACATTCCAAGTCACATGAAATCATAAAGCCCTAATTTTCAAAACTTAAAACCCTAATCTTCGACACATTTTCATAAATATGAAATTCTAAAAAATATTACACAATTAAGTTCACAGTGTAAGGAGCCTTTAAAAAAATTCGTAATGTTTGGACCCCATTTTCTATATTAAAAAAATTCCTATAAATAGTATATTTAAATGAATTTTTGGATAATTCAAATCGGATAAACTTTTACACCAAGTGAGGAGGTTTCACAAAAAATTCATAATGTTTAGAGCTCATTTGCTATATTTAAAATTTATACAAAAAGTATATTTAAATGATTTTTAAAAAAAAGGAAAAGAAGAAAAAATGCTATAGTGAGGTCTTTGTGCAGTGGCTACTACAATGTAGTGATGCAGATGGTCTTGCAGAGTAGTGGTATATATATATATATATATATATATATATATATATATATATATATATATATATATATATATATATATATATATATATATAAACTCTCCAAACGAGCTTTTTTTATATAAAAAAGCTCATCATGCAATGAGCGACATGGCGACTCGAGAGGCCCTCACAAGCCGCACGGTGGTCGCTTCGATAGTATGCTTATTTTTGCAAATTGCATTTTTCCACTGCCATTTCTATAAATACCAAACGAAAACTCACTATTTCAGCCAAAAACTCGAAAAAGTAAGGGCACAGCGACCCGCACGTAGAGGAGGCTTGTTACGCACTAGCTTGGTAGTCGCGGTCGTATCGTGAGATTTTGCTTTACTGTGGGGTCTGCGCAAGCGATTGGTGCGACGACCGTGCAGTCAGGTGACTTTTCTGAAGCTCCGAGCCCACAAAGCTGCGATCGAGCCCGTCATCCTGTTACTTCGGAGTTTTATTTTTCACATATGACGCTATTTCTATGCGTAATAACAAATTTGGCACCCTCATGGTCGTAATGATAAAAATAACACAACGAAGCTGTCGACAGTCGACACGTATCCAAGTCCAACGCCCTCCCCGGGGGGCGGACTCCACCTCCACTGTGCCCCAGGGGACGGACTTCCTCTCGCGCGTTTCGTGTGAAATCCGATCCCCTAGGAGCCCGGACCTAGCGCCACGTGCGAAGTCCAGTCCCCAGAGGTCGGACCTAGCTTGTTTGTGCCCCTAGGGTCGGAGCTACCTTGTCCGTGCCTCTCCTGGCCACAAGCAATCGTCAAGACTTCAGGGCATGATATTGCCATGTCGTGTGGGCCGAGGGGGGGGCGAACTCTCCCAAAAACAGGTGTTTTACAATTTTATGATTTCATGTGAACCTCGACTAAATTAATTACGACTAAATAATAATGACTAAATTAATAACGAGTAAATAACTACTACTAATTAATTAGGACTTAATTAATAATGACTAAATAGTAATGGCTAAATTAATTAGGACTTAATTAATTGTGACTAATTAATTACGTCTAATTAACTAAGACTAATTTAATTACGAGTAAATAATAATGACTTAATTAATTACGACTAAATTAACTAGGAATAAATTAATTTAGCATTAATTACACTGTTAATAAAGATAATGCATAGGAGGAAAAATCACATGCTCTTGATGTCAAACTTTCTGTACTTACGACCACTAAGCACGGCTCTAAACACTACTTAATCGGCATGCATGAATCGGAACTCACCCGCCGCTCTATTCTCTCTGTCTGTCTACGCTGAGCGAGAATGAGAACGAGAGCGATAGCAATAGCAATCAGGATTTTATAGCCTTGAGAGCTAGAAAATTCGGCCAATCATGGCTTGACGAGAGGAATCGGATTCCCTCCTGCATAGGCTTTTTTCTGCATGCATGGACGTGATGGGATGCGATGGACGTGATTAATAATTAATAATGACTAAATAGTAATGGCTAAATTAGGACTTAATTAATAATGACTAAATAGTAATGGCTAAATTAATTAGGACTCATTAATTAGGACTTAATTAATTGTGACTAATTAATTACGTCTAATTAACTAAGACTAATTTAATTACGAGTAAATAATAATGACTTCATTAATTACGACTAAATTAACTAGGAATAAATTAATTTAGCATTAATTACATGTTAATAAAGATAATGCATAGGAGGAAAAATCACATGCTCTTGATGTCAAACTTTCTGTACTTACGACCACTAAGCACGGCTCTAAACACTGCTTAATCGGCGGCGAAATCGGAACTCACTCGCCGCTTATTCTCTCTCGCTCTGCATCTCTGAAAGGCGAGAATGAGAATGAGAGCGATAGCGATAGCAATCCGGATTTTATAGCCGCGCGAGCTAGAAAATTTGACCGATCATGGCTGACGGTGAGAGAATCGGATTCCCTCCCGCATAGGCTTTTTTCTGCATGCATGGACGTGATGGGATGCGATGGACATGATTAATAATTAATAATGACTAAATAGTAATGGCTAAATTAATTAGGACTCATTAATTAGGACTTAATTAATTGTGACTAATTAATTACATCTAATTAACTAAGACTAATTTAATTACGAGTAAATAATAATGACTTAATTAATTACGACTAAATTAACTAGGAATAAGTTAATTTAGCATTAATTACACTGTTAATAAAGATAATGCATAGGAGGAAAAATCACATGCTCTTGATGTCAAACTTTCTGTACTTACGACCACTAAGCATGGCTCCAAACACTACTTAATCGGCGGCGAAATCGGAACTCACCCGCTCGCTCTATTCTCTCTGTCTGTCTACGCTGAGCGAGAATGAGAACGAGAGCGATAGTGATAGCAATCCGGATTTTATAGCCGCGCGAGCTAGAAAATTCGACCGACCGTGAAGTGACGGGAGGGAATCGGATTCCCTCCCGCATAGGCTTTTTTCTGCATGCATGGACATGATGGGATGCGATGGACGTGATGGGACAGAGGGAATGAATTGATTCCCTCCCACGCGGGCATGCGAGGGGTGTAGGGTCGTGGCGTAGCAGCAGGCGTGTGATGCCCCGTGTCATTACCCCATGAGTAATCACACTTAGGCATACAAATTACTATTTATTTGCTCAGTAGAACACTGCTCCAACGAATAGTAAGCCTTTACCAGAGTTACGCAGCAGAACAATAAGATAGAAACTGCACGTCTTTATTACAGTAGTAGCCACGCAAGGCTATGGTTCTTAATACAAGTATCATACAAGTACAAAAGGGAACTTCTCCGCTTCTCTCGCCTGCCCTAAAATATCGGCCGTCTATTCATCCCACGATCAAATATGGCGCCCATCTCGCCTTGGTCCTCGTAGTTAGTGCCTTCTCCTCCTGCGGTTGCATTGGTACTTGCAAATCCTTCGTCTCGCTCGAGATAGTTCCCGGCCGAACAAGGATCTACAAAGGAGAATACTAACAAGGTTTTGTACAAAAGTACTCAGCAAGCATTAATAGCAAAAATGCACTGGATGCCTCATCTCTGTTGTCATTACAAGTTCTAATTCATCTCTTATTCTGAAAATAATGCATTAAAACATTAGGTGGCAAATTTTAATACTGAAAGCACTACTTATCACTCGGAGAGAAGATAGACCCCTGGCGGTTCCATAGACCCCAATCCAGGAGACTGACATGAATTCATGATTTTGTATAGCACTACGCAAGCTTGTACCACTTTACCCATAGCTATTCTGAGCTCTAAATGAACCAAGTCCCCTGCATCAAAATATAGAACGTTTTCCAGGTTACGTGATTAAGTCTCCACCCATTACTTTCTGTCGATGCTGATTTAGTCACGGTGTTGACCTTGTCATCCACCGAGTTCCAGTAATGTTGGTTGGAGCGGCTCTTGTCCGTGCCCAACAATCCACTTCGGGGCGGCTCACTTCCGTGCCCAAACACTCCAACGTGACCTATTGTGGAGAACATAATTACGTAACAAGGTAGCATTTTCTGCCCGTCGAAACGGGAAAATGGTTGGTACTGAATTTACGGCCTCTGATCGAGTAAGAGTTTTAGTAGTCCTTATATTTTATCCATATGTAAAGGGGTCCCACCTCTTACCTCTTCATCATCATCGTCATCGTGTTCCCCCGCCTAGGTGAAAGCATCTAGGCCCCTAAAAATTGTTTTGGTAATTAATGACAATATGTGAATATGGGATTAACGTGTTTATTGAGTATTTACAAGGTTAAGTCCCATTGGTGAACTTATTGATGCAAAGATGCATGCCAAAGGATGAAATGGAGATCTACAAGACTTTAAGTCAAGGTACAAATAGTCTAGGATCCTTTTGTATTTTATCGGTCTTAGGAGTTTGGTTGGAAGACCGGATTATAGGATAAATGCCGTACTATTAAGAGGGATAATGGCTAGTAGCTTGATAGCATGTTCTTGTGCCATATGGATCAATTTTAGGATCATGCATGCATTTAAATTGAACTTGCAATTGAATTCGAAAAACAACCGGGCCTTTACCCTAATATCGGAAGTACCGCAGGCTTTGCGGCGTTTGTCTGCAAGATCTTGGTTGTCTCGCGACATGCGCCAGTACTACCGCACACTCTGACGTCCGAAATTTATATGGCGGTTGTATAATAACAGAACAAGTGTAATTTCACTCGAATCCTCTCACGAGAATCGGACGTTCTACCTAATAATCGGATGAACCGCGCATCGGTTGTTCCGATTATTAGGCAGCGGATTATAAATTCCAAAACAATTGCATTTTCCAATGGCGAAATCGATATCGGATGAACCGAAAGTTTGCTTACGGTTGTACCGCTCCTCTTTTAACGGCTATATCGAGCATTTAATGCGTTAAAATAGCCGTTATTATTGCTTTTTCCAGTGCGGTTGTACTTGCCAGATACCTCCGGTTGTACCGATTTTCTCTGAAAATCGGGATCTTCTCCCAACGGTTGATTTGTTGGTGGAGGCTATAAATACTCCCCAACCGCCCAAGGCAAAATATATACACTCATTTATCACTCATAGAACCTTTTGAGCTTTGAGCATTCACTCAACACTCAAAACCTCTTGTGCATTCATTGTGAGTTTGTTGAGAGTCATTCAAGTGCATTCATACTCCTAGTTGATCCTTGTGCACGTGAGTGCCGTCAAGTGAAGCCCTGATTTATTACTCTTGGAGTGGTGCCGCACTCCTAGACGGCTTAGCGGAGAGCACGGTGATCTCTTCAAGAAGAGTGTGAAGAGGCGGTGCAAGCTTGTGAGTGGTTGGTGTTCACCATCTCGGGAGGCGGAGGAAGAACAACCAAAGTGAACTAGGGAAGGCTTAATTTGTGGAGCCGCTTGACGTGTCAAGCTTCCTCAACGTGGACTAGTGAAGACCGGAAGTCTTCGATACCACGGAAAAACATCCTCGTGTCTTTGTGGTTATTTCTTGTCTTTACATTTCGCATTTATATTTCTAACTTATTTATTATGATTGAATTGCTTAGCTAGAAGTATAACTTGTTAAGATTAAGTTATTAATTGGCTAAAATTGTTAAATTGTTAAAAAGTTTAAAAACCTCCTATTCACCCCCCTCTAGTCGGTTATCCTTGATCCTACACCGGGCCCCCTTTACCAGCCTAGTAATTCTCATTTCTTCCTTTCTTTCATCTCTGTTATTATCTTCCCAATTTCATCTTAATCCGATTTAATTTTTTTGAGAAATAGTTTTGATGCAATACATATATGATAGAGAAATATACGGTTTACATTTAATATAACTATGTTTATGTTCAAGAGAGTAGCTTCCCTTCGAAATTGCAGGAAAGGTTGGTGTCAATGAATCTCTGATCGGTTACTCCTGTCGGTGCTGGTCCGTCCTCTGTAGCAATGCAGCAGAACGAATAATACATAAATAAATACATAGTTGAGTTTGAGTGATATTACGCGTACATAAGTTAGTAAATTCTATTTTGTTAGCATGTTTTAATTTAATAACATTTTTTGGGTCCTTGTGTTGGTGCTCTCCTCTTCTCCCTTGTTGTGGGTGGCTTGCAAGCTGTGATGGTAAGGATACTGAGCTTGCTTCTCCTCCGGGTTGCCTTGATGCCTTGTGGTGACTTGACTTTGAGGGTGGCAGGGGGAAGCTTGTGCCCTGCTTGCCTTCGATGGTCGCTCATGGTTCAACTGCCGCCACCGGCGTCGCCCTTGCTCTTTGGTCTCCCCTCCTCCTTGACTCCCTTCCTCCTCTCTAGGCTGGTTGTGTGGGTTTGGTGGTGAGGATGGTGTTATGCTCAGTTGGGACTGAGGGCTGCTAGATGTGGAAGGGAATACGCTCTCTCTGGTTTGGCCTGGGCTCGGCTTTATCTCCTACCTATGCTTGATATTTTGGATGGGGGTTCTTCTTATCCAGAGGGCTCTCACCCCATCTTGTTGGTCGAATCTTGATGGACCTCCCATCAAATGATGCTTCTACGGTTGTGGGCTTAAGGACCTTTGGTCCAAAGGTGGGCTTTTGGTCGGTTTTCGGATATTTGGCTGAGGTAGATCAGTAAAATGTGGGTATTGGTTCTAATATTGCCGGGTGATGGGGCCCACAGAAGGTGAAATGGTGCCACTACCCTAGGGTGGTCGGGAAGCCTCAGTGACCTTCGCAAAGAATCTAACGACAATCTTCTCCTTCTCCCAATCCTTACTTTAATAATACTAGGCTTGTTCCTATCTAATGGTACTGGTGGAGAGTGGTATGCGTGCAGGTTTCAGATGACTAAGACAACACAAGGGTTTGATGGGCTGGCGGTCAAAGGGCAAAGATACCGAGAGGGCTCGGCGATATGCAATGCAAGACTTTTATTATTATTTTGTAAACTACTCTGGGTTGTAATAGATATGTTTTAAATTGATGTAATTAATTATTGTTTTTGATTATCCGTATTTTAGTTACTGTTAATTACCATTTAACGATGCTAGATCTAGGTTTAGGTTTTTCGGGTTCTCACGAAGCGGCCCCATTCCCTCCCACACGGGATGCTTTACATGCACATAAAAATTAAAAAGGTGAGGCGAGACCATGCCCCAGGGCAACGGAGATGGTAGCATCATGCCTTAGGGGAACGGACGAGCTAGATCCGACTCCTAGGGGTACGGACTTGCTACGTGGCGCGCTGAGGGGAAGCTCGGCCTCTAGAGGGCCAGATTTCACACGTGACGCGCGAGGGAAAGCCTGGCCCCCTGCGGCACAATGGAGGTGGAGTCTGCCCCCTTGGGGATCAGACTTGGCTACGTGTTGGTCGTCGACGGCTCCATGATGTCATTTTTTGTTATTACAGCTGCAGGATGCCAAATTTGTTATTTGGCTCGGCAACAATGACATGTGTGCCAAAAACTCGTTACTTCGCGCTCGTTTCTTTAACGTCCTCATGCGGCAGTGCTAGTGGCGCCCTGCCTGGCTCGTGTTGCCTCCCTCACCTTTGCTTCAATTTATCTCGCACAACTAGGGGTACAAGTGGGGCGGCGATGTGGGCAACCCACTTCAAGACAGCCGCCATGACAGACTCTCTCACCGCAGACAGCCGCTTTGTGTTCTTGAGCTTATCTGCTACCGCTAGCTAGCCCGCAAGCTCTCCGCCAGAGACCAACCAAGATCGGAAAATTTCCCATCTCTACCTCCTCCGCAGATGGATCCCCGCCGCCTCACGACCTCGCGCCGCCTCCTCCTCCTCCTCCGGGTCATGGCCACGCCTCACCGTCACGCCACGCTTGTCTACCTCGAGTCCCCACCGATTCGAGCGCGTTGAGGACCGAGATTTGAGCGACGATGTTGGCCCCCGCCACCATCACGACGAGGCCAACGCCGACGATCCAGCGGCGGCGCTTGACAGCGGGTGGTGATGATGGCTACGGACAAGACGGTAGGGTGGAGGTGGCGGTGGCGCCACACCCAAAGTACAAGCGTCGGAGGCGCGATCAAGAAGAAGTACCGAGCACACGACCAGACAACCGATTCAAGGTCGGCAACGTCATCAAGCTCCGCCGCCGCGCCTATCTCCAAGACCAAGCACTTCCTCGCCGCCCCCTCCCGCCGCGCGACACCCGCCGCAAGTCCCTGCTCCTCCCGCCCCTCGAGTCACAAGCCGATGCCGACGTCACCGCCTTCTGAGTGATGATGTGCCGCCGCCGCCGCCTTCCGAGTGATGACGATGTGCTGCCACTCGACTCAACTGGGCGCTTTTTTTCCCATTGGCCGGGCAGCGGCGATCTGGGTCATCTGGCCGACCGCATGTCTCTGATTTTGGATGGCGGATAAGCGGGCTGATTTTAGTGGGTTTATTTTGCGGGCGGGCTCGCAGCTTAGCGGAGTGGTCCGCCCCATTTGCACCCCTACGCACAACGCACAACCTGTGATGGTACCATGTGGAGTTTCAAGCTCAAGTAGAACAAATCGGGGCCGCATACTGAATGTTCTACGCGGGAAGTACATCACATCTGAGTAGTTGTGATCAAGTTTATGCAACTATCACAATGTAAACGCTCTGGACTTCTGGTTTCCTAGACCATCTAGTCCGGTGCATCCCCCACGAAACGAAATAAGACATGAAATTTGCATAAACTGAGGGTGGAAAGCATGGACACAAATTAAATTAGGGAGATTATCGCCGCTTAAGTGTCGACAGCGCCATAGGTCGCCATACAGTGATACTGTGATCAATGTAGATGAAATGCTTTTTTTCAATTAATTCCATGAAATATGTACAGGAAGCACCATAACCGTATGTACAGACAACACAGCCACCAGCTTCGATCCCCCAAAATTTCCAGATGTTAATTCCAAGGTTCCTACCACCAAACCCCACACAGCCCCGGCCCCGGGCCCCGCCCGGCCCAGTTAAGGCACAAAGCGCCGCGAGACCCACAGCCCGTTCCATCCGGCCAGCCCAGTCCGGTTGCTGCGTGACTAGCTCGGACCCCAGCAGCTGAGGTACATGGCCTTGCGGAGCGACTCGTCGGCGCCGGCCTGCCTCCGGCCATCGTCGGCGGTCGCCCGCGCCACCCCGAGGGCGGCCGCCTGGGGGCGATCCCGGCCAGCCGGTCCCGCGCCCCGCAGGCGCCCTCTCCCGCTGCGCCCGCACGGCGGCCACCGTGGCCGCCACCCACACCCGGCTCAGCTGGGCCATTCGATCAGACCGGTTCGCTCCCAAGTTCTGCTCCGTTATTAAGCTTCGCTCGCTTTCTTCTCTGTGCTTGCTACTACTGAGTTCTGGAGGTGGCAGGACGGGGAAGAGATGGCGGTATTTGTAGTCGGAACGGAGGGTGGTTTTGGTCATTGCGTTGATAGTTTCGGGATGGGTGGTTTTGGTATTTCGCTGGATCTTTCGCTTCTTTCTCGGCCCGGTTGCTTGTGGGGCGGTGGATAAGGACATGGGCGCTTTTGTTATGTTTCTCGGCGAATTTCCGCTTCTTTCCGTGAGATGACCGGAGAAATAACTTTTAGTTTAATGATAAAAAACAAAAAAAAATTCGCCACGGATAGCGAAGGAACCACGAAACAAGGACTTACAGAATTGTAATATTGCAAGTCGCCTTATGGCGCTCTTTCGGAGAGACTGCAAGCGAACTAAGCACAACAGTAAACTACTACTTCATTTTACTATCCACGTTCCTTCACGCAAATCTATCTATTATCTTATTAAAGCAATGTCAAAAGAAGTCATCACGTTCGCTCTTGATGCGCCAGAAATAATCATGTCAATCAGTGTAAAAAGATAAATATCTATACCATCGATCATAGTGGGTCCAGATTATAACGACCTAGATTAAAAGAAATAGTTCATGTCAAGCACAATAAAACTAAAATTCAAAACAAAATAAAATCAACAATTTGATTTACAAACGAATTTCTAAGAAAAAAGCTTGTATCAATTAAAATAAAATGAAATTACGAATAAAAATTAAACAAAATTAGCAATTTCATTTACATATGAATTACAAAGTAAAATCCTAAATAATTAAAATTCAAAATTAGAAAAAATGTCAATTAGATTTGTATACAAAATCCAACAAAAACCAAAATTCGCAAATAAATAAATAAATATAGTAATTTGATTTCGATACTAATTCCAAAAACTATAATTCGAATAAAAATTAAAAAATAATTGGCCATTAGATTTCTATCGAGATCCAACCAAAAATAATTAGAATTATGAATAAAAATAACATAAGCAATTTGATTTTAATACGAAATCCAAAATAAAATATCTAAATAACTATAATTCAAAATAAAAATTAGCAATTAGATCCTAATACAAATTCCAAGAAAAAGAACTAAAATTTGGAATAAAGATAAAAGAAAAATTGTAATTTGATTTCGAGACGAATTTGTCGACGATCGAATCGCCGATCTTACGAAAATAAACGAGGAAAATGACGTGGAATATCACGGAATGGAATGGGGTCGCTCTTTATTGATATGAATGGATTTATAAGATGTGGCTAAGTACTACCTCAATTACAATCGAATGGAGGAATGTAGCAAGGCAATCGGACTTAGAATATGAGTCTAAAGTGATTATCTAGCTTCTAATTCCACCGCTTAGGCTTCATGCATATCTTTGCCTTGGCCTTGTTTTGTGTGTCGCCTATCGCTCCCTTCTTGTCTCTGTTTTTCTTTCTTTTAGATCTTCACCTTTAAATAACTTCCAAGAGGTGGCGATTACTCTGGAGAAGACGTCCTGGTGAAGCGTTACGACCGGTTTGAGCGGTAGAGCGATTAGCGATGTGCTAACTTCCTTGCGGTTGCTTGTGAAAAGCTTAACCGTAGGGCGGTTAATAGTCAATGTCTCGAGGTTGTACCATCGCATGGTTTGGAGCGATAACACGTGTTCCATTCATCATACGATAAGAAATACCGATTCGATAATTTCTGGCGGTTATCCGGTGAGGATTAGGCACAAAGCCTCATCCCACGAGTACCCATAAGTAACCTCTGAATACTAACGACCAGGGAGGTCGTTAGTCTTAGGGGTTACGACCATGAAGACGTATGGTCTTTTATTATGCATTTAAAATAATACATAGAGGTTTTAATCCTCGTCAGAATTCCAAACTAAAATCCCTAAATAACTAAAATTCAGAATAAATTAAATAAACTTAGCAATTTGATTTGTATACGAACTCCACTAAAAATAACCGAAACATTGAATAAAAAAAAATTTATAACAAGAATGACACAAATGGTATCGAAGGAGACACAAAAGAAGTTATCACCTTTACTCTTAAGGTCACGTGTTTCTATTGATGAAAAACAGAAAGATCTACACCGTCGATCGTGGTGGGTGAGGATTATAACGGTCTAGATTAAAAGAAAAAGTCCATGTTAAGTATAATAAAACTGAAATTCGAATAAAAGATAAAATAAAATAAGCAATTTGATTTTCATACTAATTCCTAAGTAAAAAAATCCATGTCAAGTATAATAAAAACCGAATAAAATAAAAACAATTAGCAATTTCATTTCCATTCAATTACTAAGAAAAATCCTACATAATTATAATTCGAATGAAAAACAAAAAAATTAGAAATTAGATTTGTATACGACATAAAAAAAATCGAAATTCGAATAAAAATAAAATAAAACTAGTAATTTGATATCAATACAAATTCCAAATATTATATTTTGGAATTAAAATTAAATAATAATTTCCCACTAGATTTGTATACAAAATTTAAAAAATAGAAATCCGAATAAAAAAATATAGCAATTTGATTTTAGTACTAATTCTAAAGTAAAATATCTAAATTGTTGTAATCTAGAATAAAAATTATAGAAAAAATAGCGATTGGATTAGGATACGAATTCTAAGAAAAAAGAGTTGAAAATCGAAATAAAATATAAAAGAAAATTTGTAATTTGGTTTTTGTGTGAATTCCAAAGTAAAATCCCTAAATAACTAAAATTCAAAATAAATTTAGCAATTTGAGTTGTGACGAACTCCAATAAAAAATAACCAAAATGTTGAATAAAACTAATAGTTATAACGAGGATGGCACGAATGGTGTCAGAGGAGACACAAAAGAAGCCACCACGTTCGCTCTCAATTTCACGTATTTCTATTGTTGCTTCCTATGGAATATAGCTAACCCACATTTGCCCACAAAATGACTTGATATAAAAGAATGTGAAGCTCCTAAATCAAATAAAACTGATGCTGGTACTGAGTTGACAAGAAATGTACCAAGGACAACATCTGGTGCAATTTGAGTTTCTTCGGCCGTGACATGATTCACACGCCCTTTCACAAATCTTGTCCTTCTTGTCGCCGAAGCGCCTCGAGGTGTAACTCCTGATTTGGCCTTCTTGCAGTCTTTGCTAGTAGTTGCCTTTTTGGGCACTTGTTGGCGTAGTGCCTAGTCTCATTGCAGTGAAAGCATATGACTCCTGTAGCTGAGGGACTTGCCTTCTTCTGAAACTGGCCCCCTAGAGCAACGTTGTAGAAGTTGGGGTTGTTGAAGCGCTGAGCTGGCATAGGTGCGGGTGTCTTTGAAGACGAAGATGACTAGAATCTATTATGCTGCGTCTGCTAAAAAGAAGTAGGGCGAGGCTTGGGAAATCCTCCTGGGTTAAACTTCTGAGCCGCCATCCTTCTTTTGCGATTCTCCATTTCCAAATATTTACCTTTCTGACAAATGGCCTTATTCACCAACTGCTGAAAGTCGGTATAGTCCTGAGCAATTAGACAAGCAGAAAGATCGTCGTTGAGGCCTTCCAGGAAACGTTCTTGTTTCGCTTCATCTGTAGCCACATCCTCTCGAGCGTAACGGGCAAGCTGGTTGAACTTATGAAGATATTCATTGATAGTACGATTGCCTCTCACCATGCCCGAAGGGATATCTGAAGAGCTACGGGTAGGCTACACTAGCGTAAATTAATAAAAATTCTACCCGTAAACCAAGATCACTGCAGTTATAGATCACGGTCTTACCACTAGACGCGCAGGTGCGGAAATTGATGTAGCACGTCGGGGCAGAGTAGTCGTACTAAGTTGATGCAGCACGTCGGGGCAGAGTAGTCGTACTACTTCCTCGTCCTCGTCGCGGCGTCCCACGTACAGCTCCTCTCTTGCGGTTCGTCCAAACGCTACAGATGCAGCGCCTCCAAAGGTATCCACACGTACGGGAGGAAGCGGCGACGCGTCGGACTACTAGATCCGCGAGCGACTAGGGCGTGGGAGGGTGGCGGCGTGGTTTGAGGATGTCACGAAAAACTCATCACCAATCTCAGGCGCCCTTGCCCTCCTTTTATAGACGTCCTTACAATGGGCTTCTACTAATAGAGGCCCATTAGGACCCATTGCCCGATCTAATTCGGATCCAATCCGAATTAGGCTTCACTTTCTAAGTGTGTGACCCTATAGGTTCACGTATGTTTAGACATGACGCGAGTATACATACTTGGTCAATAGTTGGTAGTGGCCTCTAGCAAGACATGCCAACTCCTAAACGTACACAAAGATCATATCGACGAACCATCACAGCGTTATGTACATGCCAATCCCTTTGCCTCACGATATTGATTGAGCTCCAAGTGACCACTCTATCTCGATCCCGTGATCCTAATCCCTTACTAGGTTAACTCTTAACCTTAAGTAGCATGGCCATGCATTTCTGGATCCGATCACTCGAGGGGCCCAGAGATATCTCTCTCAGGTAGAGAGGGGCAAATCCCATCTCGACTGACCATGCCTCGCAGCATGCTTCATGACAAACCCGAAAGCTACCTTTATAACTACCCAGTTACGGAGTAGCGTTTGATAGCCCCTAAGTAGGTCGATTCACATCTCAAGTACATGCGACAATCTCGTGTCTAAGGACAAAGGCGTACACATTGTGTAGAGAGAACCATAAGTATAATTGTTATGTCTCATGTTGGGTCGGTCCAACCCCATGTTCTAAACATGTGTCCACATTATTGGTTTGACATCTCCATGTCTATGACCTGTGAAACATGGTCATCAACCGATACATGTGCTAATCCATCATTCACGTGTGTCCTCACATGAACTCCGACTAGGGACAACTTTAGAATAACCATATAAGTAAAGAGTTTCAGAAACAAGTCACATACTTGTTAATCAACACAAAGGTAATATTCAAGGAACACTTATTAAATCATGGATACAACGAAATATCATCATCTGTATGATTGCCTCTAGGGCATATCTCCAACAATATCTGCACGGCGGAATGCCTACACAAACTCATTCCAGGTGATAGCCTGGGCATTGGCGTGAGACTGAGAAAAATTATCCCACCACTCTGAAGCAGGTCCGTTCAGCTGGTGAGAGGCAAACAAAACCCTCTCACGATCATTGCACTGAGCAATGTCCAACTTTTTGCTAATCGCCCGGAGCCAGTCGTCTGCATCCATCGGCTCAGTGCTACTGGAGAATGTTGGAGGACACATTCTCATGAACTCTGATAAGTTGGCTCTCTGCGGTAGTGGAGGTGGTGGTGCTGCTTGAGATGCTGCTGCTGCTTGGGTATTGTTGAGTGACTGAGCTAGCAAGTCAATCAAGTGAGACTGATTGGCCATCATTTGTCTCCAATCAGGTCCGTCTGCTGGGGGTGGTGGTGGAATTGGGTTGTTCCGATAATCCTCATTTGCATTGCCCTGTCCACTTGCATTTCCACTGCCAGATCTACGAGTGTTCACCATCTGCCAGAGCTTGAAGACTTAGAAAAGATGGGAGAAGGAAACTAAGGGGGATAAACTTATAACAATCACCAAGAACCAAGAAAGCACACAAGAACATTTTTTTCCAAATAACTTTTATTTTATTAATATTTTAGAGTTTGGTTGTGGCTGCCACAAAAGCACGATAGCTCACAATTCATCTAAGCGTAAAGTAATAACTAACTAAAAGGTTAGGATCTATGACTAAGGTCTAAGCCTAAAGGGTATGACTATCGATCCTCTGTCTCTTCGGTGCTGGTGTCGAAGACTCTCCCTGAGTAGAGGAAGAAGCGTCGTCAGCCCTAAGCAAGGCTAACTCCTCTTCTGCCTCCTACAGCCTCTGCTGAGTGGTGCGAAGCTCGTCCAAAGTAGACTGGTATGAATAGTCCATTGTAACTGACAGCTCTACTTGCCTGGTCGAGTCTGGAAAATCCTTTTTTTTGGTGGGGCAAAAAGAGTTGCTCTGTCTGTTGGGGTAGTGAAGTGGGTAGAAGTGGAAACTGGAGCGGTTAAGCTCAACTTCTTAGAGTCATCGTAGCCTGCGGATGGCCTTCATCTTTGCATCTTGAATCTTTGGCGATGAAGGAATCATGAATCTTGGAGCGTAGAAGATGTGCTACAGTGTCTCGCTGAAAGCATCGACGTAGAGTAGCACCTCTACTCTCCACCTCTTTTGGGTCCCCACTGTATAAATATATCCTTGGTAAACTGGTCTCTCCTACAACTCCAGCTGATGCATCATCTTCCATAATGATGTTGCAAAGTATCCAGCGAAAACACCACGGGAAAGGGCTCTGGGTTCTTCAGCCATCTACAATTTTGAATAGACAAGTGATAGTAAACAATTTTAGAAAGAAAGGTTGAGTACGAACACAAAAAAGACAGGTAAAAATATTTTTAGTTTTTGAAAATAGATCCTTAGGGTTTGTCCATTCTAGCTAGGGTTGCGACCTACAGTCGATATGGCTCTGATACCATCTTTGTCGAACCCGGGTTAGAAGGATCCCAAATTCTCTGTGCTTACAACACTAGTCCAGGAACAGCTAGTGTACATAGTTTTACAAATACGGTAACAAGTCCACATCACGCACTTTATTGATAATATCAAAGTATTTATTACAAAAGGGCACTTGGCCTAAAGAAAATTACAGCGGAAAGCAAAAGATAGTAGTAGGCCAAACAATACGCCACAGACAATCATCTGGGGGCGCAGCCTAACGGCCCAAGTCCTCCTCGTCCACGAGGTACTCCTCCTCTGAGATTATTTGCAATAAGCAAGGATGAGCACAACTTCCGTGCTCGCAAGTTACACCCAATAACAGAATTTAATGCATGCAAGGATTACAAAGGAAGGCTTATAGGGTTGATTTTGCATAAAGCCATGTTTTCTTTAAATATTTGTACTAAGTTTCCAAAGCGGTTATTCTATCGCTAAAATTCATTTTATAAATTCTCAAATTTTATAGTAGGATAGCCTCCATATGAAATATGGTGATGGATACCCTCCTATCACACAGCTAACCGCCTAATTTTCCAATTGGATAAACTATCCAAAATCATTTGTCCAAATATTTTGAAAACCAAAACCAAAGTCTAACTTTGAGTGGCAAATGCTAAACATGTCCATGACTGTGGACACGGCTATTCAAATAGTTTTGCACTCTACAAAGGTGGTACAACTTTACCCACAAGAGATAATTTGCTTTTGATGTCGGCCAATACACACTTCCGAAGGTGTGCGACTAAGCAATTATCACAAGGCCGTTACAATGCTTTACCCTAAAGTATTTATGCCCGCTAAGGTTTCACTTCCATTGGATTATCCATCCTCTGGAAGCCCCCTCTTGCGCCAAGTGGGAATACTGTCTATCCGACACCCACACACCAACATGACACACATAACAGTAGAGTATTACAAATTATTAAGCCTAGTCCTACCCACTCAAGACGTGGTAGTACAGTGGAGTTTAGCAAAAGCGGCTCTCAGGCCGGTCCTTAAACAACTTGGGCAACATACCAAAACCCTGGACTTGATCAATGAAAAGATTCAATCCTGTGCATTAACCTACACCATCTGACATCCATTTTGCCTAATTTTAAACCACTTTTGATTTTATTTTTTTGTTTTCAAAATCATTTGCAAGAGAGTCCATGGTAAAACAATACCATGGCTTATTTTAAACAAATTTGAATCCTTGGCTAAATTCCCCAAATTAAATATTTTTTGTCTAAGCATTTCTCTACATAACATTTTCAAATGATCCTAGTTCATACTAATGTATCAACTAGGTTTTATCTAGAGTGACAAGATATTTAGTTCAATACCAAAATTAGTCATACAAGGGATTTTAGGTATATGTATGAATTTAAAATAGATATTTAAATAAATGAATTTAAATAAGCATGCAGTACATAATTTAAAACAGAATTTAAATAATTTTAAATACTGGGGTTGAAATATGATCAAAGAAGGTAACTTGCCTTGCTCAAAAGTCTGGTCATTGATTAATTCTGGTTCTTCGGACTCGTCGAAATCTATACGTGAAAATAAGTCAAATTCAAATAAAATTGAAATGAACTTCAAATGAACTCCAAATGAAATAATTTTGGTTTAGATAGCTATTTTATGATTTTATATAAATTTAGAAATTTGAATCACCTAAATCGGAGTTCGTATGAAGGAATACGAGCTCCTCGAAGTTTAAATCCTAAAGAAATCCTAAATTATGAATTTATTGATTTTCCTGAATTAATTTCCTAAAGGAAAATCGAGATTACGACGTCAGCCCTCAGAAAAAGGATTTCCGGCCGAAATTATTTTTCATCCAAAAATCCTTGAGACACTGACATGTGGGCCCGCGGTCAATGGACCCGGTCCACGCTTGGTCAAAGGTTCATGGTGAACCCGGTGCACAACACACGGTCTGAAGGGGTTGTGCGTCTTGGTGATGTGGCACGTGGCGCCACGCAGTCTTGACTTCGGCAAAAATGCGCGTGTGGCGAGGTGGCGTCGGCGTGGGTGAGCCACGTCGGCTCGAACGATGGTGCTGGCCGTGATGAGCTCACGGCGTTTTATCTTGAGGCGAGAGTGTGGATGGTCACAAAAGCGAGAGGAAGAGATGAGGAGTTTGGTGCGCTACCTTGGAGCGAAGGAGCAAGGCGTTTAGGTCGTCGGCAGCGAGGTTTGGCGGCGGTGAGGTTCGGTCGAAGGCGGCGAGGTCGTTCCGGGGCTGCTCCGGCGAAATTAATGCGCGCACAATGTAGCCCACGCGATAGTGAACACGATGGTGTGGTCGAAGCGGCGAGCGTCGATGGCAATGGCCGAATTGGCCGGAGCGCCTAGGGCTCCGGCGGCTTCGAGCTTCGATTCTGGCGGTTAAAGACGTGTAGGAGGTCTAGGATTTGGGGGAATGAGTTACGGGGGTGAACGCGAAGGTGATGCCCCCTTTTATAGGGTGAGGGCGAGGTTGAATCGACGGGAACGTGCATGGACGTTTCATGCCGGCGCGGCGGCGAGGTAAAGGGAGGTTTAAGAGGTTTTAAGGAGGAAGAAATGGGTGCCTTGAGTGCGTTCGTGAACGTGGGTTTAAATGGCATTGAATGCAAGTGAAGAGGAGAAGTAACGGGCGAGTTTATTGAGCTCGGTGAGGACGACAATGGCGGCATCGCGAGGAGGAAGAAAGGGCGGGGACGACGGCACTGTGGAAAGTGGTCCCACCAGTCAACAAAAGAAAATAAAGTAGGAAAGGTAACGGGTGGTGTTATGGCTGTTGGATTTAGATCGGACGGTCTACATTGATTTGAACGTTCGGACCATCTGGAGATGACATCAAGATCTGGCCATTCATTTTCAATCGGACGGTCCACAATGATTGAGATGTTCGGACCGTCCGAACGTTTCACAGATCTGACCGTTGAATTTAAATCGGACGGTCCACGTTGCTTGGAACGTTCGGACCGCCCGAACAACAACTTGATCGGACCGTCCAGCTTTGATCCAATGGTTGAAAATGGTTGGAGATGAAACGCGCGGGTGAGCGGGCCGTGTGGGCCACGTGCGCGTGGAGAACAGGAGTGGGCCGGGGAAGATTTGGCCCAAGGACTGTTTGAGAGTTTTTAATTGATTTAATTCCAGAAATTCAAATAGGCTTTAGAAAATAGCAAATAAAATCCAAAAAATATGAGAAAATTCACAGAAATTCTCAAAGACATTCTGGACTTAAATAAAATATTTCTAACTTAATATTGGTAATAGTTTTTGCAAATAAATTTGTTTTTGCTTTAAAATAATTAAAGAAAAGCTTTTAAAAAGTCCAGAAATTCCAAGGAAAATAATTTAAGTTTTATTTTGCCAAAAGTGAAAATTTGGGATGTTACAAGATGACACCATCATAGGGAATCGTCTTGGGGTCACCGAAGAGAGCGTGACACGTGTCCATGTGTCCCCAGCTAGGATCGGCGATAATTGAATGTGTATGTGTGTTGATGTTGTAATGGTTAGCATTAAGTAATAATTGAGGAGAAGTAGAAGATAACTATGTGATAAAATATTACATTGGAATAGGGTAGCACCTGAGAAGAACCGATCAAGATTTGGGCTTACTATTGGACGTTGAAGCAAAAAATTGTGACAATGAGAAGAGATAGAAGACATATGGTTCGGTGGGCATGCGACGTGTGAGGAAAGATAAGTTAAAGGTGGGTCACCCATGGTGCAGCGGTGTATGCGTGAGCAAGGTACTCTAATACCATCCAAACTCATAAGATACTTTCGTGAGCAAGGTACTCTAATACCATCCAAACTAATAAGATACTTTGCCGCAGTACACATAATCAACATATTGCTTGAGATCAAATAGAGGTACATGTGCATGCATACAATTTAGAAGAAAAAAAGTAACTAATAGGGTAAGAATAGGGATACAACTACATGATCTATGTATGATGGAGGGTGATTAGTTTCTAACAACCCCAACAACTTATTATGCTCAATGATTTTCTTAATTCAAAGCTCATACTGCAATTACGTTTCTCAGGTTGTATTTTCCTTTAAGTTTCTGTTGTCATTTCCAATGTTTAGGATATCTTAAAAATCTAAATAACCTACAAGATACACAAATATATTCCCAATCATTCATACAAACTTTGAAATAAATCTAGCCGCGCAAATGCGCGGGCCACTTTGCTAGTTGAAAGAAAATGATCGAACAAATGGCTTAGCTCACGAACTTCGTTTGATTATGGTGGTGTTAATCACATTCCATTAAGAGTTGCCAAAGATCTCAATCTTAGGTTGAATTTTGCTCCTAAATCTAAGTTGTTTGCATATGCATACCAATTTGATGACAATATTAAGGGGGGAGGGGGATTTATATACCACTGCAAATGTTCTGAATCCCTGATCTGCCATTGCAAAGTGACCCCTCACTTACATGAGTGGCAAACTCGAAACCATGCACTTTTATGCCATTGCCGTCAACTCCGTTATATTTTTTTCTCAAAAATAACCATCTTGCCCTCGTCACCTTCTTCTTCCCCAAGTCATGCACATTCGCCTCCTCCATTCTCTCTCTATCAAATCCTCCCCTCTCCTTCCTTCTGCCCTCCTTGCGACCTCCCACCATGTCCTGCCTCGACGACGCCTCCCTTCTCTCCCCCTCGACGCTGTCGCCCAACCCTCACCGCCGTGGATGCCTCCTCTACCCCCTCTCCCTCATCCTCGCCATCCTCGGTGCTACCCTGAAGGATCTAGACCTGCCATTATGTGTTAATGAAGTTTTGGTGATTAATGACAAATCTAATTGTGGGACTAACACTTTCATTGATATACATATTGTGTAGTCTTATTTGGATATAAAGGTGAAAACCATGAAGGCATGCATGTGATTAATGATAAATCCAATTCATTGGATAAACAAAAGGAAAATCCAAACAGGTATGCATCTAAATGACAAATCTATTTATGAGACTAACTCTTCTATTTGCCTTATCTCATGATTAGTCTCGTTTGGATATAAAGAACAAAAGAGGTATGCATTCGACTTTATAGTTCTTATATTTTGTTGCATTCCTTGGAACCAAAATATAGGTTGAACTCCACCAAAAGATTAACCTAAATATGTGCATATGTTTCGATTACATATTCATGTATGCACACATATAGGGGGAGTTCATTCTATATTTTGAGGTTTCATTAGTATTGATCCATATTCTTGTTTCCACACATATTTGGGATCTTTACTTTGAAACATATCCTTTGAATATATTTAACTTGCATAGTTAATACATTCATGCAGTATATAAGACTTGTGTAGTCTAAATATACTTATATGTGAGTATAACATAACTTGTGTAGTTCATATGTAGTCACATATCCTTGAATATATATAACTTGTGAAGTTAATATATTCATGTGTGTATATGAGACATGTGTGCTCATATATCCTTTGATTATCTATAACTTGTGTAGTTATATATATTCATATGAGTATATACAACTTGTGTAGTGCTTATATACTCATACCAATCTACATTCAATTATTTGCAATTGTGTTGTGGGACTAACGTGTGTGCTAAGATGTTTAAAGGCTTAGTCGGTTTATGGATGGTGACATGGTAATGAAAATGCATGACAATAGAGGGATCATGGCTAGTAGCTTGATAGCATGTTCTTGTGCCCTTTGGATCAATTTAGGATCATGCATGCATTTGAATTTAAACTTGAAATTGAATTTGAAAGCTTTAAGTGCTTCATCCAAAATCGGTAGTCTGCTTGATTATACTTAAGGCGTCTTAGCTTGGTCTTGATATGACCGACTTTACTTGGCGGTAATCAAGCATTTTGAAGAAACGACCAACTAAGTGCTCAAGCGGGCAATAGCCCCTTGAGCGGTCGTCTGCGCATGGCGGTCATTCCGAATTTTAGTTGGCGGTTCAAGAAAACCAGAAGCGATGCAATTTGCCTCAAAATCTTTCTTGAAAATCGGTCATACCGCTCATGGGCAACGGTCGTACCGTTGGGCGGTCGTTCCGAATTTTGTGAGGCGGTTCAATAAAAACAGAGCAAGTGCAAATCTGCTCTAAAACTTAATCTGGAAATCGGACGTTCCGCTCTTAGGGAACGGTCGTCTGAAACCTCGGTCATTCCGATGTTTTTATGGCGGTACAAAATTTCGAATGCTTGTAATCTTGACAAATTGAAACCACGCATCGGTAGTACCGCTCCTTCGTCTTGATGCGATCGGACTAAGCGTAATACCAAGAACTTGGTTGGCGGTAATACCGGTCCGTGATTTTCAACGGCTTGTTTAGAAGCATTATTGCGGTATATCTTGGTAATTGATGTTAATCATTATGGGACTAACATTTTCCATGAGTTGGATGAATAGGTTTTGTTCGGGATAATGGAGACTTGGATGGCATCATGAGTTGATCGTCATCAAGTCAAGGTTCAAGAAGAGGATGCATCATGTGTTGATGCATAACAAGATCTCGGAGAAGAGATGATCATGAGTTGATCATCAAGTCAAGAGAAGACTCATCATGTGTTGATTGAGGTCAAGTAAAGGATGCATCATGAGTTGATGCATGTCAAGACAATGACCCGGACTTGAAGTGAAGATGTGCATCATCAACCTTCAAGAAGATGCTCAAGGCAAAGGTATGACTAGCTAGGGCTAAGGATGTGTTCCTAGTCTTTTACCGGTCTTGGTGTTTGGTTGGAAGACCGGATTGCTAGTATAGGTTGCCGTACTATTAAGAGGGGTCTTGTCTAGTAGCTTGAGTCTCATCATGTGTTGATAAGCTCAATCTCACTTGCTCTAGCTCTTCGTGGCATGATGCTATTATTTGCAAATGTGTTTTGCAAAAAGTCGAGGCTCATGCATTTAATCTTTGCAGCATGTGACTATACTTTGCAAATGTGTTTTGCAAATGGTTGAAGTCCATGTACCTACTCCTTGTGGCATGATCTAAGTTTGCAAATGTGTTTTTGCAAATTGTTGGGATTCATGTATTTTCCCTTGGCATGGTCTAAGATTGCTTGTTGTTGATTCTTTGGACTTAGACCATGGTAGTGGCTCTTGGAGTTGTGCCTTTTGATTTGATAAAATGTGTTTGAGATCAAATCAAATAGGTGGGTTGTGTAGCCCTCCGAATAAGCTTTTCATAGAGTCCAAGATCACTCAATTCCAACATCGGAGTCAAAAGTTATGACCTTTTTACCGAGTGTCGTCTGTGCTGATTTTTGGGTTGCGATACGACCGCAGTGTAAAGAGCGGTACGACCGCCCAGAACGGTTGTACCGGCCCTTGTGAGTGCGGTACGACCGCTCCAAGGCTGTAACGGCTAGTTTTGGGCTGTTTCGACTCCCAACGGCTAGTTTTTTATGTAGGGGTTATAAATACCCCCTTGGCCGGTTGAGAGGCAACCTTTGGCATCCCATTTCACTCTCTTGAGCTAGTGTGAGCCTCTCCTCTCAATTGTGCATGTGTTGCACCTTGTGAGTAAGGAGAGAGGTCTCTAGTTGCATGTGTTGCATCTAGAGGTGGATTTCGTATCCACTTGAGCTTGTGCATTCGTTGCACGTGGTGAGAGTCAAGCAAGGGGCTTGGCTTGTTACTCTTAGTGTTTGCCGACACCTAGACGGCGTGGGCGTCGTGGACCGGTGATCTTCTCAAGAAGCTTGTGAGAAGGCCGGTGTGTTGTGAAGGTTGGAGCTCACTTACCCGGAGAGCGGGAAAGAGCTACCACTAGTGGAATTGAGGTGTTTGGCTTAATTAGTGGGCCGTCCAATTGGTTTGGGCTTACCTCAACGTGGATTAGGGGAGACTGGCAAGTCTCCGAACACCACGGTAAAACATCGACGTGTCATTGTGGTTTGTTCTCTTTGTGCCTTACTATTACATTTACATTCATTGTGTATGAATGCTTGCTTTACATTGTGCAATTTATATACCTTGTAGTAAATTGCTTATTCATTGTGTATGATTGCCATATTTCATTGTGCTATTCACCATTGATAGAATTGAATTGCTCAAGTCATATGTTTAATTGCTATATTCTTCAATAGACTTGTATTGTTGGTGCACTTAGTAAAGACTAGTTGATTTAGGCTTTAATTGTGCAAAACCGAATTGATTTACAATTCCGCATAAAACTCGGTTTTAGCCAAAGAAGTTTTAAAAACTCCTATTCACCCCCCCTCTAGTCGGCCTCCTCGATCTTACAAGTGGTATCAGAGCTTGGTCTCTCATTTATTAGACTTAACCGTCTAGAGAGTAAAGGATGGCGACTAGAGATTTAGTGCACCTTGGTGAAGCATCTCAATTTGATGGCACAAATTATGCACATTGGAAAATCCGCATGTCATGTTATTTTAAGGCCATGGGCCTAAATATATGGCGGATTGTAGATGTGGGCTTTTCTCCTCCATTGGATCAACTTGCTCCAACAATTGAGGAAGAGAAATGCTTACATCTCGACGCTCAAGCAACTAACGCTTTATTTAGTGCTTTGAGTGTAGATGTGTTTGATGCCGTATGTGATCTAAAAAATGTTCATAAGATGTGGACCTATCTTCAAGAATATTATGAAATGTCCATTTCAACTAATGAGGATTGCATACAAGAGTGGACGTCGGGAGAAGAATGCTCAATCTCTAACTCCGACGATGAAGCATCCACAAGCCCCTCCACATCAACTTCTAGCTCTGACGATGATGACACATCAATTCCATCTACATCGCCTCATTGCTTTATGGCTAAAGGTAAAAAGGAGGTAAACGATAATAATGAACCTTCATATGATGAGTTGTTAGATATGCTAGAAGAACTAAATGATTATTTAGGAAAGGAGAAATCTAAATTCAAGGTTGTGAAGAATGAGTATGTCTCACTTCAAAATGATTATAATGTTTTAAAAGATGAACATGAAACCCTCCTTCTTAAAAGTTATACTAGGTCTAAAGTGGATATAGGGATTACATGTGATCTATTAGATGATTTGCCTTGTATTGCTCCTATCTCATGCAATTAATCTAAAATCAATATATCCACTTCTTGTGATGATTTAATTGATATGCCTTGTTGCTCAAATATAGATGCTTCTATTTCTTCTATGTCTTGTGATACTAACCTTGTAGAAGAAAATAATGAGCTCAAGGCCCAAGTCAAGAAATTGACAATTGACTTGGAAAGAAGCTATAAAGGAAAAGCCACTCTCAATGAAATATTGAGCAAGCAAAAGTGCTTACAAGATAAGAGTGGAATTGGCTTCACTCCCAAGAAGAAGAAAGAAAATAGCAAGATGAGGCATAATGCAAGACATACGAAGAATATTAAGTGCCTTAATTGTCATGAGAAGGGTCACATTTCTTCCGTGTGCCCAAATAAGAAAAATGACAAGGGAGGACTTGGTTTCGTCACCAAGAAGAAGGTGAAGAGCAACCCAAAGCAAAGAGGAAAACAATTCAACAATATCAAGTGCTTTGGATGCAAGAAGAATGGTCACATTGCCTCGGTGTGTCCAAATCAAATAGATGACAAGTCAATGTCATCAAAGAAGAGGCAAACCGGTGTTGAGCAAGATAAGAAGACAAGTAGGGGAAGCAAAAGTACAACTTGCTACAATTGCCAGGAGAAAGGACATTTTAGTAAGGAATGTCCCAAAGGTATCACTCCTAAGCTTATCATCTATAATGATCATTATTTGCTTAGGAATGATATAAATGACAATGTGTTTGCTAGAATTGTTAGTTCACCAAAGATTATTGTTAAGGCCATTTGGGTGCCCAAATCTATTGTGACTAACATTCAAGGACCCAACCGAGTGTGGGTACCAAAAAGTGCTTAAATGTTAAATAGGTACTTGGAGAAGCATTGGAGGTTTGGCTCACTCATAAAGAGGTGTATTCCATCATATGCAAAATATGGAGCCAACCTTGAGGAAGATCAATTCATATCATAAACTAATGCTATCTCGGTAACAAGTATTTACATTGAAGTATCTAGCCCTTTGCCTTGTGTAGGTTGCATTAATGTAAAATCTTAAAAAGGGTGTCCTTGCTCTTGTGCTAAAACTTGTTTATTGAAATCTTGAGCAAGATAAAAGTGGCACATTAAGGGGGAGTGCTAAATCATAACCATGTATATCACATCCCAAAGTGTGCCCAAATTAATTAAGTGCTAGTAATGTTTTTCAAAAATGAGCCATTTAGCCAAAAGTCAAAATCTTGAAATTATTAGTATATACTTTGAAAAACTAGTTGCAAAATGTATACAAATTCTTCTCAAAGGTTTTGCAAAGGTTTTGTTTTAAGAAAAACCTATTTTAAATGAAAATAAGTTTCTAACCAAAATTCTAGATCTTAGAATCTTGTTTTTGACCAAAACTAGATTTTTGTGTAAAAACTATTCTAGAAAGAATTTGACATTTGTCCCAAAATGAAAATCCTAGAGTTGGCTATCTTAAACAATTTTGGTATTCAAAAGATTTCCAAAAGGCCAACCTAAAAAAAAAAGGTTATTTGGTTTTGAAATTCATGCCATACCCACTCTCGGCAGCGAGGAGGGCCGCCAAGAGTGCCGTCAGCCAGACCCACTCTGCCAGGGGAAAATGACATAAATGGTATTTTTCACATAGAAGAATGAAGAAGACGACGACGAGGGCAATATGATATTTTCACAGCTACTTCACGACTTGACTGGTCAACAACGACATAAAATGATACGGTTTCGAGTTTACAGTGACATAGAAGGAGAAAGTCACTTTGCAATAGCAGATCAGTGACCCGAAACATTTACTGTAGTATATAAAAAAATTGCCCCAATATTAATGTCACTAAATCGGACATTTCTTATGTGATCCCACTACTTTTTATTACATGAACTTAGGTGGGGTGTGGAATTCAGTACGCGATATTGTCGTGGGAGAGTGAGAGGAGAAATCGGCGGCTTAGCATGAGATGATCACTATTTGATAATGCTTGTGTTAGACAACTACAGGTGTCGAGGCTTATCGCGAGGGTCAGTGGTGAGTGAGTCATCGTTTTCCATCAATGCAGTGGGCCCCTCCTGCTTTGTCGACTTTGGATTCTGTTACATCCACTCTTTGTCCACTTCTCGAGCTCTTTGTGTACACGTCTTCAACTGCAATTACGAGATAGTTGACACGGCAAATTGGTCATTTTTTAAGAAGACAAGATAATTGGCTTTGGGATCGGCATCTCAATCCTTTTTTCTTCCCACCCGTGATAAAAGCTTTTTCAAGTGTCAACAGCGCTCACATGCATGATGAAGCATCCAAGTAAATGGAGATCATTGGGTAATTTCTCAGCTTCTTCAATTTTCTCGTCTGCTTGGTGGAGGATTTTTGTTTTTGTGTATGGATTACCAACATAATTAGCTATAAATCCTCTGTAGTTGCGCATCTGGATATTTTAATCCAAATTTTAATATCTAAATATGCCTTTCTTTTTCTAATTTACATGAGAATACCAAGGCTCTCAATGTAAACTTGGTGATTATTATCAACATCATTTTGATAATATGATAGATAAAGTTCTACTTGGAATACCCTAGTACACTATTAACCAGAGAACTTTATTTCTTTTTTCCCCTTTTCTTTGCATTGAATATCTAGAAAGGAACTAAAGACGAGAAAAATGGGTGTTAAATAATTAATAATTTTTATTGCTAACAGATTCAAAAATCAAAATTGTAAAGTAGAACTTCACCATATGTTGCTTTAGTGCTTTTAGTACCCTCAGTTACTTGTATCTGCCACTCGTGTCATGGTCAGATGTGACTTATCCTGCGAGGCTCGAGCTCAAGTTTCGAGTGACAAGAACAACGAATGGAAAAGAACGCTGGGAGTAGTAGCTTAGGTAGATACGCCCTGTGTAACTGTGTTTCAACTTTCAACCAATTACCAGCATTGACTTCTCATGACACCTTCAATAGTTAGAGATAATTTTATCTTTAACATATGCTACATCACTTTTAGAGATAACTTCTCTAATAAATAGTCTCTAGCACACTCTCTAACATTTATATTTTATAATTTTCCTTTGAAATGGTCTACATGTTAACTAGAGTAGATTAATGTATCATGTCTTATTTCATGTGCACGACAGTCTCTTCAGGAAGAAACGACATACACTCTCTCTCCTTCCCCTCTCTTCTTTATGTAGGATTTTATTACCGTGCCATAGTTAAGAGACAACAATAAATACTCTATTGAAGATCTTCTATCGGTACTCTCCCCCCACCCCCTTCCACGTGTCAATTCATAGAGGAAAAAATGTGAGGTCGGCTTATTATTGACAAGACTAGTTAAGTACTAATAATATATATCTGATTCTGTTCCGCATGGATTTATTCTGCTTGCACCTTGATTTTAGATGCCAAAGTAAACTTCAGAGTTCAGACAACTTGTTCTTTCAGTTTCAAGACAAAAGAACTAAACAATGCTCCCAGATTACATTTAGAACTATACTCTTAACTTACGCATTCAACTTTTAGATAATGTACAAAAAGTTCCAATCATGTTAACTTGATGCAGCTTCTCTTGCTTGAGCTCTTCTTTGAGCACATGGCCAAGAACTTGAGGATTGGAGGCTTGGAGTGCATGCTGCTAGAATGCAAGCAGTTCGGCACAGAGAAAGCTGCAATATTGCTGGCCACTAGCTAGCTAGCTCACGATGTACTTTTGGTCAAACCATGTATGTACACTTGTCTAAGCTAGCCTAGCTCGGGCCCCAGCAGCTGAGGTACATGACCATCCTCAGCGACTCCTCGGCGGCACCGGGGCTGCCTTCGACCTTGCCGGCCGACGACCGGGTGATGACCATCGACAAGCCCCGCTTCGCTGCTGCCGAGCAAGGCTTGGCCACTTGCTCCTTCAGCTCAATGGCAGCCCCCAGTGTGACCGCCATGCATGCCTTGTTTGCCATTGCAAACCTCATTCTTCCTTGTTCTCTGGAGTTACTACTACCTGCAACTGAAGCTAATTAAGCACTTGTAGCTTGAGTCTCTCAACAAAGTTTGTCAAGCGTTGATGTGTAGATGGAGAAGTGACAAGTGAGCCATATATATACAGTTGCTGACATGACGTGGGATGTGTCAATGGCCAATGGTTTTGCAGGCAGCTGGGAAAACAGGTGGCTGAGTGGACCAATGGTTCCTTCAAACCGGGAGCTCATGGGGGCAGTGAGACCATGGTATGGCTCCTGAGCCTATCTGGTTTGGATTTGGACAGCAGTTATCGGCGTTTGTCTTCTCTGCAACAACCAATTGATCTTGCCTGTGCCTGTGCCTGTGCCTGTGCCTGTGCCTGTCTCTTACATCACTGTTTAAGTTGCGACGTTCAGCAAAATCCAGCAGCTCCTATTGTCCATATCGCTTCACACTGGTTGCAAAATTTTAAGAGAGTTGGTGATTAGAACTCGCTTTGATTCATGAAAACCACATGCAGTGATGAAAATGCAGGTACGGTTATCGATCTGGATAAGTTCAGAATGTGCTGATCTGGAACTTCAGCCCATCATGGCGTGAATCCGACCTTGTTGCTGCGTGTGCCCTTCCTGTATTCTTTTGTTTCTGACATTGTCAAAACGACGATTAGGATCATATAGCTTTGTACCACTCTACTACTGTTCAATAGTTATCATTGTGTCACCATACTCTGAAACAGTATCTGAATTAAGAAACCAGTGAGATAAACATCAATCGCCAATGGATATGCATATGCCAAACTTGTACGCCTTACTTTTCCACATCTCTCAGTATTTTGTATCCATCTCATATGCCGCTGCTTTACCGGACAAATTAGCTTATTAGCACATCAGGCTACGGTAATCTAAAATAAATAAATAAATCAACAGCGTCCATCTCAGATATAATTTCAGACGTCCTGTACGCATTGCTAGTTAACTAAATAACGATTAGTTGCTGGATCACCCATAAGGGACAATGATTCAAGCGACACAGGTTGCAGATAAGTGCAAAGTTTATAAGATCCATTGCAGATATTATATGGCTAAAAGATCTTCCGTATCTCATCTTGGAGCATCATCATTGTAGCTTTCTGATCACGTCCTACATTTTGCACACAAGTGGAGACCATCATCAAAATACTGGTAAACTTCCAGTGGTTTTATAGTACTCCGTTTGTTTACAAATGTAGGACGTTTTGCAGAATGTGTAGACAAGTTTTTTAAATTTTGGCGACTAATAGAAGTATATACATCTATATTGATTGATTGAAAGCTCACACTAGTAGATTCATCATAAAAAAATACTCTCAAAATACCTTTTTCAAAGCATTTTGGCAACATATTGTGATAGAGATTAGTGATCAAAGTTGCATATTATAGGTCTGTTAACAGAGGGAGCACATTAGGAGACAATCCACGCTGCTGCCAAGATATGATTAATGATTAAACTAGTAGCAGAGTAGTTGAAGGAACCGTTTGTGTGTTGATAAGGACGTGAGATCATTTGTTTTTTAGACCATTGTCTTTGACAGTGACTGGTATTTTATCGGATAACTAGTAAGCACCCCGCTCGTTGCCGCGGGCACAGTCGGAAATTACATTGCTACATATATTAATCTCATATCAGCATACTAATAATACCGTATGAGAAATTGATCGAGAACAAAAAATACAACCTGTCATATGCTATACATGACAACAAGTAAAATAGGTAAATTGAAAATTAAAAGTTGATCTTCACAAGGGAAAAAAGGGAGAATTAAACAAAATACCAAGTGAGTTTCATGCCGCGGAGGAGGAGACTTCCCTACCATGGTGTTGGGAACCGCCGGCGCCCTACGAGGCCCAAAGCCGAGCAATGGCCTCTCAACGCCGGACGCTCTCGGCATCCTCGGCGGCGGCGGACTGGCGGAGGAGCCAAGAGGACAAGCAAGAAGGCGAGCGGCGTCACCGCGTCAGGAGGAGGAGAAGTAAAAGTAAGGTGCCTAAACCTAGAGCATAAAGCCGTGTGCCTCTGGTTGTTGGTGGGTTGAATTGGATTGAATTGCTGAAATTTGACCAACCCAAATGCCAATTGCTCATACGTATACCTAGTTAAAAAAAATTGCACTTTTTTTTGGGGTACCTGTGCACCACAGGCACCCCCTGCCGCCGCGCCTGGAAAGGCATACAGAGCTTAGCAAGAACTTCACCTCATTGGGTTGTTCTTTATCTCTGTTTCGGTAGTGAACTTGTTCCTCGTGCTGTATTTCCAAAGTAGGCAGTAATTCCTTTGAATCTGTGTTGTATGTAGTTCTCTTCACTCTAAAAAAACAGAATGTCAGGGTAACTTAACTTGGAAGGATTGATGGTTTTAAAATGCGACACAGTGGCACGTGCTCAAGCAACCAAAGGTTGGGCAAGAACAATAAGATACCTCAAAATCTAAGGGAGGAGAGGACAGCCAGGTAAGTTCCTCTACTTGGCGTATGTCCACATTCCGTGGCAAGAACATGACGATATTAGGAGCTATTCCCTGAGCAGCTTGGAATATTGCATACCTGCATGCAAGGTTAAATATACATTGATGCATCCAAGTTATTTTTTGTTTATTACGTTGTCATGTCGATATAAATCAGTATGGTTTTACTTGTTTGCTGCAGACTTTCATGACCATAGCTAGAATGTGTGTCAGGATGCAAACTGTTTTAAAGCTGAAAACTGTATTGAGTTGTTGATTCTTCTTTGGGATTATTGATGATTCGCCATTAAATTGATGCGTAATTGCTATTTTGCCACTCTATGTCTCACTAACATGTAGGTCCCAGGACCACATGTCAGTAAGACATAGAATGACAAAATATCAATTGCGCATCATGGCAAATCTGCCAATCCCCCTTCTTCTTTTCCATCTTTCTGTGAGGGCAAAAGGGAACTCAATGAAGAGCATACCCGTCTTTTGGCTTCAGCATATCTAGGGTGTAAATTGGCGTTTGGTTGTATGATGGGCCTCCCCATGGTGGTGAAAGGAACACCAAATCTGCCTGGTGCAACAGCAGCAATCAGCAAACCGTTTGAAAACTGAAATGATATTCTCATTCTTGCTAACAATGCAGAAACTACCAGCATTTTTTTAAGAAACAGAAACTACCAGCATCAACTTAGAGATCATCAGCCTACTGGTATAAGGTAAAGGAATCAGAGCTCCCAGTTCGATCACTAATCATATCAAGCTTACATCTACTTTCACAAGAATGTTAGCGGAAAAAAAAGGTGTGACGTTTTCAGTCTTGTTCAGTGAGTGGCTGAATATGTATGTGTACCTTCAAGAAAGGCGCGAGGCGGAAGAAATCGCCGACCACGAACTCGATCCTGTCCTCCACGCCGTAGATCCTCGCGTTGTGCGCCGCGAGCTCCACCTTGCGGGGGTCGATCTCCACCGCGACCATGTAGCAACCCCTGCAGCGAGGACGAGAAGCCGCGACGGGATTAGCGCGGGAGGGGAGGGAAACGGAGACCGAGAGCCGGGGAAAGGGGGCTGAGCGGCACGTGCCTGGCGGCGAACTGGATGGAGTTGCCGCCGACGCCTGCGAAGGCGTCGACAACGAGGCCGGCGGGCGCGGCGCGGGCGGCTTGCGCGGCGGCGACGGCCTCCGGGGTGGCGGAGTACCAGCCCTCGGCGTCCATGCGCACGCCGCGGTCGTACAGGGAGAAGAGGCTGTGCCGGTGGGGCCAGTACTTGCCCGCCACGGCCACGGCCACGGCCTCGGCGGTGGCGGCGGCATCAGGGGTTCGCGCGTCGTTCTGCGGGTGTTCCGCCTCCGCGCGCTTCGGCTTCTTCGGTGTCTCGACCTCGTGGGGTGGGGAAGGAGTTTGGGGTTGGTTTGCATATTTCCGCTTCTTGGAGGTCAGGAGGGGTGGCGGAGAGGACGGGGAGGAGGCGATAAGGCTACGGCGGCGGGCGGCAGTTTTTGGATTAGTGGCGAGCAGGCGGAGGAAGCGGCGGGGGGTCCTGGGGAGGAACGGGACGGAGCGGGCTCGGCGGCGAGGGATCGGTGGTGTCGCACTTGTTTTTGCCATGTGCGACGCGTTCGCTGGCCTTCTCCACAGCCCTGGTTTGGGACTCCACACAGGCGGGAGGAAGACGATGCGCCCAACGTCAACACTGAAATTTGGAAAGTCGCCGACTCGGCTTAGAGAGAGAGAGAGATGGTTTGCTCAAGGGTTTGAGACTGAAGAGGTGCAAACTGGTTAACATCATCCGTCTTACAGGAAATCAGGAATTGGAATGATTAGATCCGTTAATGTTCTTACAGTAAACAACTTAAGGTTATAGACAGTCACGTTACAAAGAGTAGGATCAGCTACACATAAGACAACTCAATGCAACAGAAAACAACATACTATCATACGAGTTTCCCAGCTGACAACAAATGTGAAAATCCAGACGTACAGGTTTCTTCTTCGCGTCTTACAACCCTGGTGCGCAACTGGAATGCATTCGGTGCAGCGACGTCCGTCGAATCAGCTTCTTCGGAGATCAACCATGGGATCTGCATATTTCCAGGGTTCTCTTCTGCAGAAGATGTGCTAGGTTTATTAGTGTTGCATGCTCGAGAGTCTGGACAGACTATGCTCGTGACAAGAAAACAAGACGGCCGCCAAACTTCAACGAGGCGAGAAACAGAGCACATGAACTTAATACAGATGAAGTAGTCACGGTTGTTGCTCCCCTAGAGGAACAGGCACGCGATGCAGGGAAAAGACAACCACTGCTGATATGAGCTTCACAGATACTTGGACAACCAAGGAAGATCTGGGGATTCCTTCAGGGCAAAGGTTACATCGTCGCTGCCAAACAAGAAAATAAGGTATTAGTACGTGAGAAAAGATGTTTGAACAGGTAAGTTGTTTGAATTGAAAATTGAAAATTCTCGAATTTTAATTTGACGGAGTTTTAGCGGCTAGGCGGATGGGTGTCTTATTAAGCACTTAAGCTGTCCTGCCATGCCGGTTTCAAAGGTAAATGCTGTTTCGAAGGCTGACCTTGGGTAGTTAAGCTGCAGCTTCTGTAACTTGTGCTTCGTGCCTTCCTCGCAGAGAATGATCTTGCTTTCACCAAGCTTGCAACTGCGAAAGGAACATAACACAATTAGCAGAATTCAAAGTGAAGAGAACATCAGCATGGAGCATTGGGAGTTAAAGGTGCCATAAATGAAGAAAATGCTCAAGAGCGAGAGAGAATGCACACAAAGAATTTCCAGCTAACTAAGGCTGTAATTGCACAGCAGTACAGCACAAACTCAGGACTGACTGGACCACCTTTATCCCGTGTTACTAGGCAAACAACAAAAACAAGATTATCATTATTCACAAGCAGACATTCATTGCCTTCCGAATAACTACATACAGGGCTAAACTAATAAGGCAGAAAAACTAAAAGTGCTTGAATGAAACATAGCACCAATGTGATTCTCCTGGTGCCTGCATAATGTTTACAACAAAAGAAAATGCATGACCAAACTTACAGCATATAAATCTTCACTTGCATAAATTTGTTAACACATTAGTGATGGTAGGAAACAAGAACAATTCAGTGGGAACAAATATCGATGTTTTCACTTCAGTTTATATCAGAACATGCTCTAGTCCAATCCTTTATGTGCAAGCAAGAATATTTACCCTAAAATTCTAAGGAAATGGCATGTCCAGTGTGATACTATGACTTCTCTTGGAACAAGAGCATGCCAATGGAACAGCAATTGCAATGGTGTGCCTAAGCAAAGGCAACACCAACACTATCCACATCACAAATGATGGTACATACACATGAACTCGTGGAGCCAACCAAATGTAAAAGCAACCTTAGCACAGTTTCATGCAATGGGAATACAGATTAAATCAGAATCACTTACCAGATTTTCAGGAGAGTATCGTATCCGGGCAATAGTTCTCTATTGACATGGCACCAAGAGAGAACAGTTGTTGCCAACTACAGAATAAAAGGAAATCACGTCAGATTCTTCTTCAAAAGCACATATGCTATGGACATTCTTTCTAATTTCCAGGTGGGAATGACTTTCACAAGAGCAGGATTGTTAACATCTGGACAGTAATTCAGTAAAGGAATATTGGGACCCTGAATTCCTGAAAACTTCTGTAGCAAGCATAAGACTTTGTCTCAACTCTCAAGCCTCAATTCACATGGAAACTCAACAAGGCACGAAGCTGTTGGAAAGAACTATTCGATATATGGAAGGATAATTCAGTGAAAGACTGAATGACTAATCGGTGCATGGTTTTTCCCTGCAGACCACTATACTAATCCAGGGAAATAACCAGTACAGTACTCATGTTATAGTAGTTGAGTAGTTGTGAACTCGGAAGTCATTAAAAGAACACTAATTCACTGAATTCATGAAAGATACAGCTATAGTTAACCCGGCTTTCTCATAGTTAATACAGGTAGTGTAAAATAAAGTAAACCAATTTGACGGATTACCTACAGGAGAATAAGCAACCAATAAAACATTGGAAGATCCCAAGATGATATTTTTGAAGCAACTTTATATTGAATAAGATTATAAGAATATTGGAAACCATTGCACACCGGTAATGTTTCCAGCTTTAAGGCTGTAGCAGACACGAATACAGGAAAAGAGGTAAGAAAGGTGGGTAGCCTAAAACAGATACACAATGGACTCTGAATAAAGTATCGAATTTTTTTTTAAAAAGGCAATGAATGAAAAGGTTTAACTAAATTCAACATAAAATTTGACTTAAGGAAAAAGAGAGAGAATCCAAAAGGAACGATTTTAATAGTAACCTTTTCTTCATGATGCAATGCTAAAGGCCAACAAAGGAACCAAAGAAAAAACTGTGCTCACCTTATCAAACATTATTTCACCTAGTCCGCTTTTGTATAATTCGTGAACCATGGCAACCAATATGATTTTTCCAAATTTCGGGCAATTTTTCATTACCTGTAAGAGACGAAAAGTTAAAGGTAATGTAAGGTTGGATGGTCAACTAGCATTAGTAATTGATCTGGTTCGCGAGTCAAGTACATGTGGTTACCCTAACTGAGCAAATTGTATACTAGATAGCAAAGCCAACAAGTATTGGTTCATATAAGAGGCAATCATTATTCACTTACTTGAATGTGTGGTGCCTGAAAGACTTCCTGAATAGCGGTTTCTATATCACCCATGCAAACAACACCATTTCCTACAAGCATTGGATCAAAGTTCAATGGGCTATATAGAATTTAGAATTGAGTCTAAACAAATGGAGGGGTAAAATTCTACAACCATAGTAAAGGGCAAACTGGTACTAGTAGTCAAGTTGAATATAAGCATAAGGATAGAATAAATCCAAAGTAAACCCTTTTAGTGAATAGGTGATTGCAGTTGCGATACATATGTGGATGGTACCTCTATTCGCAAAAGGTTTAGTCTGCCCAGACTGTTGAGACTGTTTAATACGGTAGTCTGCAAACTCCGCTGCGCGTCTACAAATTTCTAAGGCTCGTCTAGCATCGCCTGACATAGCAGCTACCTGTGTGAAAAGGCAATCTAGTCAGCTGCATGAAAGTCCATGCCAACAGAACACCAGAAGATGGTCTAATCTTCACACTTCACAGAATAGAAAAATAATTAGATGCGAGATATGGATAAACAACATTTTCTCCCCTTTATTTTTCTGTTTGCTCCAGAGATCAACCCATTTTTCCTATACTATGGATTATGGAATGACAGTGTTCCCCTAGACGCCCGTCTAGACCACCTAGCTGATTTATCCCGCCTAGGCGGTCGCCTAGCCCCGCCTAGGCAGCGATTAGGTGCTAGGCGCTGGTCAGCCGTCCGACTAGCGCCTAGCGCCTAGGGGAACACTGTGGAATGATGAAACTCAGTTATACAAGAAGCAATGTTCATATTTAATGCAATAACAATTGGCAAATAATAGTCAATGGCACTACACTGCATTGCTGCAAATCTGTTTATTCCACTGACATCCATCAGTGTCAACTACACTTGCTTACTAATAGTGAATATTATATTTCAAGTAATGAGGTGTTCCATAATATGTATCTTCAGCCAAAACTAAGCACCCTATACAGCTCAAACAAGCAACTGATGGCCAAAAAGATTATTAGGTGTTTTTTACCATATTAACGGAAAAGGGAAAAGCATACACATGCCATTCATTCTACAAGTTTGATGTGGAACTCCAACTAACTTGAGTTTTGTTATGAAACAAATGGATGCAAAAGGTAGCTATGTCAAGGAGGATCTGTATGCGGTTAGGAGAAAATAACCTTCAAGTAAAAAACATGGTTTAAAATCATTTCTCGGCAAAACTCAGATTAGATGGACAGAGCAACAATCATGGATGAAAAGATACGATTATATAATAGCATACACACACACACACACACATGGTACTGCAACCCAAACCTTTCTAGAAGCAAATTCAATAGCTTGCTCTTCAAAGGCATTGATACCCTTAAGACGGCTTGTTATGATTTCCTGCAATTGCCGATAATTATAAGGGCCAAAACACAGTCGTTGAATACCCATCCGACTTGAAATACGAGGCAATAACTTTTCTGGAAGATCCATTGTGTTTGCTATACCTGCATTCAGTAACAAACAGCCAAAGAATAAGTAAAAGGCTAGACTAAAATCACATGTCAAAATAAAAGAATAGGTACCTATCACAACTAGGTTCGAATTTGGCTTGGTGGGCCAATCAAGAATGTTATACAGCACCTGATAAAAAAATAGCCCAAATGTAAATGAATATGAACATATATTGTAAAACAACCAGAAAGTCAAACAAATCGCAATATCAAACATTTTTTTCTAATTCATTTTCCAAAAATAAAGTATAAAGTTACACAACTACTTAATAGGTTCAGTTAAAATATATTACCGACTGATTTCTCGTCAAAAGAAGATCAAGCTCGTCAATGAGCAAAATAATTGGCTGGTTTGCTTGCTTTCCAATTTTAGTGCCATTTGAAAAGTGCTCGGTTAAATAACGAAGAGCTTTTTTCCATCCCACCCTGTGCCCACTCAACTGTTCATATATAACCTGCATATTTGAAAAACATGTAGTCATTATAATTCCCTTTTGGGGGGATGCACCTGCTATGCTTGAGTAGGACAGATTTGTCATTGGTTGACCAAAATAGAAGTTTGTATACCTTGTAGATATTCTCTGGAGAAGCTAATTTAAGACCATTAATTTCTATAAAACAATAGGGCCTCAGAGCTCCAGAATCAAGTTCAGATCTCAGCCTCCTCATAACTGCAAGTACACTCATAGTCTGCAGGTCGATAAAACAGGTGCAGAAAATTGTTTAACATTCAGCTACAGCAGAGGAAATCAAACTATCAAAGCAGCCAGGACAAGATGGTTGGTTACCTTGCCAGTACCAGGTACACCATGAATATAAAGGCAACGTCCTAGACATTGGTCATTGCAAATTACATCTTTCACAAATGCAAATATCTCCTCCATTTCTCTGACATAAGACTTCTACTCAGCGACAGTTTTCATAAGATGATGAAAATGCAGAAAAAATGAATAAGCATACTTATCCCTGCAAGGCAATGTCTTGGGAAGAGTTGCCAATAACAGGGTAGCTTTCGCCTTCTCCAAATCAGTCTTTTGATGACACCGAACATGCTCAGGAATTTTTTGGATCCCAATTTTTTGTAGGCCATATACCCTCCCTTTCCATGAATTCTACGAAAAAACATGCATGTTAGTAAAGCAATGCAACACTATAGAGGGAGAGGACAAGAGGAGGAAGAAGAGTTAGTACCGCAGCCAATTCATGTGATTGACTCTTTCTGGCAGAACAACATGTAGCTGGTTCTTCCTCCTCGTCATATTCTGATTCTTCATCAGTGTCACTGTTATAATCATTACCAGCATTGTAAGGCTCATCATCGGGATCTTCTTTTGTGATCTACAGAATAATAGAGCAGGAACAAGCTCAATCACTGACTATGGACTATACCACGATGATGGTCCTAACTTCTTAGAACAGAGTTTTGCATCTTTGAAGTTTTAGTAGATGTACCTCAGGTTCATCATCAATATCTGCCAGACGCTTAAAATTATGCCAATGTATATCATACTCATATTCACAATAAAATACATCATCTCCTTCATTATTAGCATCCCTAAATTCTTTCGGGCTCATGACGTAACAATGTCTGAGGATTGTTTCCATCTGCAAAAGCCATAAGCACAAAGAACCACAATGCATAAACATACATATGAAGGACCCAACCATACACACAGGAAAAAACTAATCACCTCAATGTCTGCAAGATCGTTGGTACGGTACAGCTCTCTCCGCAAATTATGTGGTTGCCTGCCTGCTGCAGTCTCTTCGGGGATAATGTACCACCTTACCTTTGCCCATACTGTTCCATGTGGCTCCCTCCATAAACTGTTGCAGCCAACAGTGTTGGTAAGTAAACTCGTGAACCACACAGCGATTGTTAGTCTTAGGTAATAGTAGCGAACTAGAAGTATCACTGTTAAAAAACAAGCATATACTATTTTATTGGGCACTTTTCCCATCCCAAATCGTTATTCTAACCCTTTTTGTTGGAAAAGGGGGATCAGACACATAGTAAAATGATGCCCTGCACCAAACTCACAGGTTATAATGCAAAGGATTAAGTACAGGTTTCGTCCCTCAACTATACCCGATGATTAATTTTCGTCCCTCAACTTAAATACCGGATATAACGACCCTCCAAGTATCAATACCGGGCAAACTAAGTCCCCCGCGCGTTCGAGCGCGGTTTAGTCCGACGTGGCATCCACGCTGGCCGTTGACTCGAGTCAGCCTCCCTTCTTTCTCACTTCATTCCCCATCCTATTTCTCCCCAATCTCTCATTTCTCTCCCCTGGTGCTCTCGGTTCCAAGAGGCCGCCTCACGGCTCGTCTCCATTGCTTGCCCGCCGCCCTTTGAGCCTGCACTTTGTCGATTCTTACGCTTCTTTGCCCTTGGTTCCAACCACTACCAAGACCACAGCGCCCTACGCCTCCCGCTCTGCCGAAACCTCGCCCATTGCGCCTCCCACCAATGCACGCGTCGCCCTGCTGCCACTCGCCGCCTCCTCGGTTCCTCTCCCTCCACGATTAGTCCAGTTCGCACCACGGCCAGAGCAGCGACGCGGCCGGCGCCACCAACGTGACGAGCCACTCGGCGGCCAAGCTTTGCCCCTCCACGATTAGTCCAGTTCACATGTTCTATGTTCTATGTGACATTATCACTGCTGCAATGAATGGAATTGATGGAAAAATGTACCAGGTGTTGTTGCGATGAATGAAATTGTTGAATCTCTAGTTTCCTTTCCTTTGCCAATTGTGAAAATTTGATGTCATCTGGTGCCTTGTCAATTGTGAATGTTTTCGCCTTGACTGGATTTAATAGTTGTTGAATGCATAATTATAATTTTAGTTTCAGTTGTTGTTGACTTGCTACTGCCGTGTGATCAAGAATAAGAATGTGAATGGAAATCCTGGAATTTTGTTAGTTCTCTTTGTCAATTGAAATTTCGAATGAGTCTTCCCCAATTTCGAATGACACATTCTCACAAACATTGCATTCTCACTTCTTCAGTTACCAACCATTCATAACACAGAAACATTATCCTGTTGCCTTGTCTCTGTTAGCTTAATATCTAAGGCTAAATGGATCAAATAGAATTGTTAACTACTAGTTTTGGTATAGTCTTTTCAGATTTTTCATCTAACATCTCCTCTGTTTAATTGGTCATCAAAGTCGCTAAGCAATCGACAAAACATTTTTAACTCATCGACTTGACTAACACATGTTAAACCCACTCACCGATCCTTTGACTTAGTATCTAAAGGATCGCCTCTTCATCAAAACAGATTTATACCTTGCACACTTCTTCGAATCAAGTGCTAATCTTCACACAAACCTTTAAACTTCAATTTTTGTTAAAACTCTAGAGTGGTTCGCTTACAAGATCAATTAGCAATTCGACATCTTACAAGTGGATCCTAACTAACAAAGGAAGAGAGAAATATACACAGAGAGTTCAAGGAGGCGGGATAGTGAGGCTCAGTGAAATGTGGCGGTGGTCGTTCTTGAGTCTAGAGTGGCGGCGGCTACATCTACTGAAATGGAACCGAGAGGTGGGGTGAACCGGCGGAGGTGGTGGCTTGACCTGAGCTAGTCGACGGCGTGCCGTGAGGTGATGAATCAGCCCCCGTGGAGGTGAAAGGAGGGCGACGGCGTAAGGTGGATTGGTTGGTATTTAGGAGGCGCATGAGCAAAAGGAGACCGAGTGGGACTTACCTGTGTGCTCGGAGGAAGCCGAGGCGACTTAGTTGGCTTGCCATGCGACCATGGCGAGACGGGTGCTCCAACAGTGGCGACGACCTGGAGAAGACAAGAGCACAAATCAGAGGTAGGGGGAGGTCAAGGGGTGCTAGGAGATGCTCAAGGCGAAAGGAATCGAGCTCGGGCTCGCTGGAGAGGAAGTGGTAGCGGTGGAGGCGGATGTGGCCGGTGTTGGAGAAGATGCCGAGTGCGCGATGCTCCAGTGGAAGAATCCTCGAATTGGCGGAGGGTATTTGTTGCTAGAGGTTGAAGGCACGCCGTGACTCGGTTGTGGGTGTCTAGGGCTCGCCGGAGCGGCGTGGGTTGTGTGGCGGTTGGGCGGCGTGGAGTTGGCTTTGCGCGCTCGGGCCCTCAGAGCTCAGTGAACATGGGCAAGAGACAAGAGGTGAGGCTGCGTCAACGGAGGAGGAGGAGGCGGCGGCGAGGAGGAGCGGAGGCGGTGGAACCCAATGGCGACGGAGCGGCGCTTGGTCGGGGAGCCGAGGACGGCGACGGTCTTGAGCGATTTAGAGAGACAGAGAGAGCATGGGGGAGAGAGAGAGAGAGAGCAAAGGTTTACCAACGTGGACGCTTGGCTGGCAGGGGGAACTGATTTTTTTTCCACGTGGCACGAAACACTGGTCAAAACCGCCCTCGAACGCACGGAGGGACTCCTTTTGCCCGGTATTGATACTTTGAGGTGCGTTATATCTGGTATTTCAGTTGAGGGACGAAGACTAAACTAGGGCAAGAGTTGAGGGACGAAACTTGTACTTAATCCTAATGCAAACTCTCCACAACTAAAAGAAAGTTATGTCTATGCATAACTCAGTACTAGCACACCAATATTATGACTAGGACACACTATTCCACGCCCTATCACATCAGTAACCAGTGACCACCACTAATACCCAATGCCACCTCGGCTTCAAATTCTGTAAACTTCCCGATGTTCATCGCAACGTGGCCAACCACAAGCAATTCACATGAATCAAAATGAGAAATCAACCAATTGACAAACTTTTGGTCACCACTTGGACTTCGAAAACCACTCCAAAGCCCAACCTCACTGACCTCTCGATGCGTGCAGCCCACAAATCACTGGAGAGAAGCTTCTCCTTGGCGGTCCTCGTCACGCGCTTCCCCTCGGGCGGCTTGGGCCGCTTGATCGCGCTCCCCGCGCGCTCGGCCTCGCAGTACGGGCATGCCCAGTCCCCTTCTGGCACACGCCGCAGCGGCGGGCGCACACACCGTAGGTGGAACCCGCCGAGGCACACGTCGCACTCCACCATCACCCCGCCGCCGGCGCGGAAGCACACGAAACACCCCTCCTCCGCCGGGTCGTCCGCGTCCGACTCCGCCCCCTCCCGCCGCTTGACGTACACGTCGTCCCCAGCAGCGAACTCCCCGCCGTCGTACACCACCTTCCGGTAGTATGCCCTCCTCTTCGGCTGCCGCCTCTGCCGCTTGGGCTCGGCCTGAGCCGGGGTTTTGGGCGACGGCGCGGCCCGCTTCCGCTTGAGGGTGGGCGTGGGCTTAGCCGGGGTCTCCGAGGGGGCCTTGGTTGGGGTCTCGAGAAGGCGGCGGGAGCGGCGGACGGTGGAGGGGGTCGCCGGAGACACTGGCGGCGGCGAGAAGGCGGGTTTGGACTTCCGTCTGGGCGTGGGCTTGGAAGGGGTGGAGAAGTCCATCTGGGCCGCGGTGGAGGAGGCGATGGGCTTCGACGGCGAGGATCTGGGCTTGGATTTGGATCTGGACGGGGTGGCGGAGAGATCCATCAGGGTCTCTCGCCGGAGGCGGGGAGGGAGGCGGTGGAAGTGGGGAGCCTAGATTTGAAATGGAGGGGGCTGATGGGATGGGATGGGACGGAACGGAGTTAGGGTTTGCCGTTTTGGCGCCTATAAGCGCTAGAGATTTTGGTTACGTTTGGTTCGAGATCTAAGAGTTGTGTCTTAAAAAAAATGGTGTTTAAAAGTAGTTTGAGAAACAGATAATTTTTATCTGATCAGGCAAACCTGGAGATATGATATTTAGTTGATAATACGTGTCTAAAGATAGAAAAAAAAAAGAGAAAGAATTAAAGAGACAAACAAAGGAAAGCTGCCTGCCAGGCCTTTAATTTTAACGGCTGGCTACCAGACTTAAACCTAGCATACGCCACGAAGCCAGCAAGCAAAAGTCCTAGCCAGGCAAATCACAGCAAGCAGCCCCTTCGCCTTTTTCCACCAGGGTCTCCCACCTCTTTTATCTCTTCTCCGGTTGAGTTCTACTAGAAAGAGCCTCGCGCCATCAAGGCGCCGCCAGGTCATTGGTCAATGGCCTCCGTGGCCCGCTTGAGACGCAAGCACGGCCTGCTCCGTTTCTTGCCTCCGCGCAACGCGGTCGAATGGATCGGACGGCGTGCAAAAACCACACACGACGATCGGTATACAAGCGTCCCGCAGACATTGTGGCGCGCTGCGGATCAAGCGCAGCCAGTGCGTGCAGGAGGTCGATCGGGCGGCACGGACGCATTTGCGGGGCGATCAAACGGCCAAAGAATCCCCGTCGACGTGGCCGCGCGGTCCTCCGGCTGTTAAATATGTCAATTTGCTGGGCTGTGGACTACGGCTTTATGGCGCTGCTGGTATAGTGAAACTAATCATGTAGCCGTCATGGATCTGCAATTTTTATACTCCTCTTACGTAACAGGGTAAGTGACAGCAGCAAGAGTATTTCGTTTCCCTCATGAAGCATGTTGTGCTAAGAGCCTAAGAATTTAGTTGATGTTTCCCTCGTGAAGTATGTTGCCCTGGGACTTCAATTTTAGTTTTTCAAAGTATTTGCAAGGATAGTCATATGTTAATTAAAGGTCTGTTAGTAGGTTGAGTGTGTGATATAGTAAAATGAATGTTGGTGTAATTACAAGCGTACCTATTGCGTTTTCGATAAGAAGTTAACAGTCATTTTTTCTTCTAACAAAAATATAAATTTTACCAGTCTTAAATTATGTATGTAATAAACTAATCGTCAGAATCAAAGGATGAGACAAACCTCAAAATTAACAACAAAGTTTAAGTGACAAATTGTCTTGTATAAAGTTATTCTTTCGCAACACAACTTTTTTTAAAAAAAAATTGCATTAAGGTTTCATGAACCAAATTTTGATATCCCCACGTGCATATCTATGGAGTGAGTATGCTTTGCAATTTCTCCATGCTGGCCCTTTACTTTATCTGTCCTATTTCTTGAATCTCTTAGTTGTATTTCTTACTTAAGTGCATGTCTTTTACACTTCTTTCGACTCACATGGGTGGAGCATATAAGTACATCCTTTTATTTTGCCTGTGATTGAGTTATTCCATCTGTACTCCCTTCGATCATGTTTACTTGATGCTGCCGCATGAAAAATAAAGTTACTTGACGTCAACTATTCAAAAACGGAGGGAGTATTTCTTTAGTTGAAAAACTCCCTATTTTAATTTTCCTCTTACCAATGGACTAACGAAAATGGTTACAAAACAACACCTTTTAGCTATGAAAAGAAAGTTTCACTTTGTCATTCTTTCTATATTATTTTCACTTCTCCCGATCGCTTATAGTAATGTGTACTGAATGGTTAGAAAAGGTTTGTCAAAGTGAATAAGAACTAAAATTTGTACTATAACAAAAAATCATCTTGATAGACCCTTCTCCTTTCATTTTCCTTTTGAATTCCTTCATGCCCTTTTTTCCTCCTTTTCACCGAAGTTCTGTAGATAACTACGTCGCTTGAGTGAGTAAACATACTTATTACTCCACCAATCTCTTTCTCATCACATCACTTAAAATCTTGGGTCGGTTCCTAAAGGTTGATGCGTTCTATGTATTAGCATTGTGGTTCTCACATGTTTCGAATGAAACATCTCCTCTCTTTGTAGCAATAGCGCTTCATCTATGTTTCATCTCTATGTCTGGGTAATGGTACATCTATGTAGTCATATACGGTAGTTATTTCTTGTTTTATTTAGTATTTATGTATGTGTGCCATCGTATGCTACAGAAGCCATGTATGAAGGTGTTTTTGTGCTTATAATGTTCTGCTTGTGCTAGCAATTTGTGTAAATCGAACTTAGCTCAATACTCGGAGTAGAACAACTTTTTGCATGTGTTGCAAGTATTTGAGGAACACAGACAAAATATTCTTATGAACACGTTATCAGAGTGCACCTCATGATTTCGTTTGGGATGCTTTGTTTTTATTTTATTTTTTGTTGACACATTCCTAACCTTTGTTTCATTTTTGGGTTGTTTAGATACATGCCACTACAAAGTTGTCAATTTTGAGATGTGCCACTACAAATTTCCTTCTTTGAAATATGCCACTACTAAGTGACCGAAATCGGAGGCATGACATTTTGGACGAAAATACCATAGTAAAGTTTCCAGATATTGAGATATGCCACTACAAAGTTCCTTGTTTCAAACATGCCACTGCTAAGTGACCGAAATTGGAGATATGCCATTTTGGACGAAAATACCCATATCTTCTTCTTCCACCCCTCCCATCCCCCGCCTCCTTCACCCCACCATGGTGGCCGCCACCATCTCCCCATCTCTCTTTTCTCTCTTCCTACCCATCTATCTTTCTCTCTCCATATCTCTCTTGCCACTCTCTCCCTCCCCCAACTGTGACGCCGACATCGAACTCGTCACCTTCTTGTTGCCTCTCTCTCTCTCCCTCATCCCTGTCGGGGTACTAGCTCGGGCCGTCCCATGGCCAATGGATCTAACCATCCTTTGCGCCACTAACTACCGGTTAGAGCTACCGACAAGATTGTGAGCAGAGGGGGGGGGAGTGGAGGCGATGATGAGGTGCAATGGTGGTTGACGGTGAATCTGATGTAGAGGTGTTTGTGGAGGAAGGAGGCAATGTGTTGCGGCAACCGGTGACGAGCTAGCCTGGTGAGTCAATGCCATGGATGAGGAAGGATGCAATGAGGAAGGAGGAGGAAGAAGTAACGGCATTATGGTCTTAGATTGTTTATAATAGCATATTTCAAAGAATTGGTACTCTGCAGTGGCATATATCGAAGACTGAAGTTTGTAGTGTTATATCTCAAAATCGAGAACTGTGCAGTGGCATATATCTATATAACCTTTTCCATTTTTAGTCCGATCCCATGTAATATCAATAATTATGTCCTATTTTCTCCAAAAGTCCCGTCAATTAAGTATTTTTCACCAACTATCGCAAAGCAAACAATTTAACTTTGCAACAAAGTTTCAAAAAATACAAAAGTTAAATTTCCACTTATAACTCATTGAGGTAATTACATACACCAAATGATACTAAGAATATGGATGTGAAATTAATTAAAGATCGACCCACGAGACACAAGGAAAAGAAATGATTTCAAAATAAACCAAATATAAGTTCGTTAAGATTTTGTCATTTCACACATTTGCTTTCAATAATATAATGTCTTTTGTTAAATATCATGCTTTGCTTTTTCTCCACATGCAGTTGTCTGCCCTATTTAGGATCCATTAAAATTTGTTTATGTGAAATTTATGCGTTCCAAACGGGATAAAGGGATGGCATTTCATTTTTTACATGTACTTGCCAACCTATTTTGGTAAACATGCCAATTTTCTTTACAACTATGCTCCTGGGGCCACATGCTTGCTGGGACAAATAAGCTGGGTGTACAAGTAGAATCCCTACTTTGTCAAACACTCGTTGCTGGGCCACATGGATCGTTTCAATATGACCTAGTTTGACATGCTCTGATGACAAAGCAAATGTTTAAAGATATATATTTACCAAGTTGAAAGCTTCTAAAGAAATAAAACTGTGAAGACATAGTTAGCAAACATTGCTTGTTCTTATGTTCCCTTGACATTTTTTCTTCTCATTTGAAAGGAAAATACCATCTTTAAATAGACAAAGCCAATTAAACAAAATGACAAATAATTTAGAAAACGGCTGCCATCAACTTACCTTTGTTGCGTACACACCACTAACAAGTAACAACAGACCAAACACTTTGATTGACATTAGCGGCTAAAGTCTAAAGTAAACTATCAAAACATAAGTTTCCAATTCCTAATTGCAAAACTACAAGCAAATCCAACCTCTCACGCCCATAAAAATTCAACAAAAAACCGTCCGAAAAACAAGGAAATTTCCCTATCAAAAGAGTGACCTCCCACGTGGTGACGTAGTAGTGGCCCAGAAACCTGCGAACACCTACTGGATAAGAAAGATCTCATCCCTCGCAGCCCAGACCAGCTTGCCTTTCTCACCCCTGTTCCTGCGATTACCATTTTGCCTCGCCGGCGGCGCCGACCTCCCGCCGCCGTAACCGGCGAAAGAACCGGTAGTAGGCCAAGGTCTCTCCCATGGCAGCCATATCGTCGCTTCCCTTTGCGGCACTGCGCCGAGTGACCGACCGGAGGCCGTCGACGGCGACGGCGGCGGCGGCGGCCATCTCCGGCGGCGTCGTGCTCAGCGCGAGGACTCGGCGGGGCTCGTGTTCGGTGGTTCGCTGCGTCTCCACTGCGGGCGGTGAGCTTGCTCGCGCTCTCTCACTCCTATTGCTTCTTGTGGCCTCGGTGCGAGACATGTAGTGCTTTGATTTGTTCATCTTTAGGTTAATCGGAGACCAAAGATTGCGAAAATTTGTTTCTTTTTGCGGATTTTAGTAGCAAAGTTTGATATTTGTTTTTAATTCGTGCCTCTTCTACTTGGGGATGTGAGGATGGGAGCTCGTGCTGTTCGGGCTTAACAATTCCCGCGTTTTGATTGGTTTGTGCGATGAAGTTCTGATTTACAGCAATGGTCCGTGCTAATAAGGTGCCGTTTATGCTACAAATGCCTGGTTTTCAGCCATAATCTGTGCCTGTGCTAAAATAGAAACTTTCTGGTGCGATAAGTTTCTGAAGTTCTCTATTGGAAGGCCGAAGATTTTTCGTGAATCGGATTTTTAAGTCAGGATCTTAGTCCTACTTCGTGCTGCTAGTGCTTTGGTAATGTAAATAGTCCCATGTAACTATGCAGTTTGCCGTGTTTAGATCCTGCGAAGAAGTTAATCTTATAGAATATAAGCACGAGCTGTTAATTATAGGATTGTACCATCCATTGTAGAATGGAATTCTGTGTAAGAACATACATATTTAATGATAGAGACATAGAGGTTTCTTGACTCACCTTCGCTACATAGTATGGGATTTCCCATGGAAAGTAGATTGTGTCGTTGCTTAGGAGGTGAACTGTTAATTATAGGATTGTGCCATCCATTGTAGAATGGAATTCTGTGTAAGAACATACATGTTTAATGATAGAGACATAGAGGTTTATTGACTCACCTTCGCTACATAGTATGGGATTTCCAATGGAAAGTAGATTGTGTCGTTGCTTAGGAGGTGAACTGCTGCACACAAATATGTTTTTGTTGTTGGAATTCTCGGCGTGAATGAAATAAAGCTGCCTAATGCTTCTTTGTGCAAAAATTTGATATATTATTCATATTTTCTTCATTTCATTCCATAAGTTCCTCATGTTGTTCTGAGGCTGGGCTTCTGTCCTTTGTTCTAATACTTCTTTCTGTCTACTTTCAAATGATTTGCCAATCACTTGTCAAGCAATTGCTATTGGATCATGGTATATCCGAATATTGTTGGGTATATTCTGATCAAACAGGTTGGAACCAACGTAGAACATCTTGCTTTGTGTGCATAGCATAGTGAAACAAGTTATTGCTACAGCCTTTTCATTTGTTCTAAATCTTGTACAGATATTCCACCTACTGTCGCGGATACAAAGATGAACTTCCTCAAGTCATATAAGCGCCCTATCCCAAGTATATACAGTACAGTCCTACAAGAACTTTTGGTGCAGCAACATCTAATGAGATACAAAAGAACCTATCAGTATGATCCTGTGTTTGCTCTTGGCTTTGTCACCGTCTATGACCAGCTCATGGAAGGGTACCCCAGCAATGAGGACAGGGATGCCATCTTCAAGTCATATATAACAGCGTTAAATGAAGACCCTGAGAAATACAGGTGCATATCATAGCTCGTATATTTCCTAAATTCATTGGTCCATGTTGAATTGTTATAATTCTCAGTTGTCAATGTTTCTGCATGAGTATATATATTACCCCTCAACTCTTTAAATGTGTTGATCAACCCTGAATTTTCGTTAGAAACCTATGCTCCTTACCTCTGTTAAAATTTCCCAGTTCACACTAGTTATTGCTTACATGCTTTGTATTTTTTGGGGTCATTACTTGCTCTGCTTTCTTGGCATCAATAAAAGCTCATGTATTATTTGGTTACTGGTTCATTTGCTTTGTTGGCATTAATAAAAGTTTATTTCCTCACAAAGTGATATTTATGTTTCAAACAATCATGTTTAAGTGTTTTGTTTTCTCTGTCCAGAGCTGATGCACAAAAGATGGAAGAGTGGGCACGTTCCCAGAATGGTAGCTCGTTAGTTGATTTTTCTTCCAGACATGGAGAAATAGAGGCCATTCTGAAAGATATATCAGAAAGGGCCAAGGGTAAGGGAAACTTCAGCTACAGCCGGTTCTTTGCGGTTGGCTTGTTCCGTTTGCTTGAGCTCACAAATGCAACGGAGCCAACAGTACTAGAGAAGGTTGTTCTTGCCATTATTAGTTTTGTTTGCACATTTCTATTAATTGTTGCTTTATTCCCAAATTATGTTTCCTATTCCCATTTATGTTTGTTTCACAAGTTTTTTTTGTCGAAATAACTTGTTTTTTAGTATCTGTTATTTTTGCCCAAGTACACGAAATTTAGCCTAAGAGGGGCTGATTTGCATCTTATCTGTAGTAACCACAATTTCTTTAGGATCCATGCAGTGTTCTTTTCGAGAAAGCATAGAGCCACTGATCTTGTTGTATTTACATAGCATGTACTGCTGTACTGGCTTTCCCCAATCCAAAATATTGTTCTTCAACGGTTAAGGTTGCAAATATGCTAATTGTTATGGCATGTGAGCGATCAAGTTTGTAATGGTTTCTATGATTTCTGATGTTTCTTAAGTCGAAATAGAAAAAAAACACACTTTGGGGGTTCAAGGTAAGTTTGCTTCGTAGCATGTCTCTAGGGCTATATCCAGATTTTTCTGTGGGCAGATCCATTGAAGTTACAAGTTAGGCTTTCTGCTACAAACGTTGCTTGACCTTTACATACTGTCGGTATGGTGCACCCTTCTACCCAGTACAGCAGGGTAGCCTTGTAACTGTTGACTTCACTATCTTGTTGTGTGGGCATGATAGACTGCTGTTTCTACACGGCCTTAAGTTACCATTTCGCTTTGTCATTTTTCTGCGGCTTACCTCCCTTTATTTATTTCTTGTCTTTTTTGTTTTATCTGTCTTTGGAGAACCAGAGGAAAGAACAGCTGCTACTAGCTTAATAATTTGGCATTGGGGTTGTCTATCTCTTTACTGTTCCCATACCGTCCAATAGAGAAATTCTAACATACAGGGTAATGCTTGAAAAGCATACGTGAGCCATTCTAGCATATATTAATGAAGTCATTTGTGCAATGCACAACAAACATTTCAGCAGATCATTTGAGATGTTTAGGCAGTGTTTGGTGATGATCTCAAGATGAAATGCACTCATCATTGTTAATTTGTTAAGATTACCAATAGGTACTGACTTTACTTCTTGCTTAATAGCTTTGCGCTGCTCTAAACATCAATAAAAGAAGTGTGGATAGGGACCTCGATGTTTACCGCAACATACTCTCGAAATTGGTTCAAGCCAAGGAACTTCTCAAGGAATACGTGGATAGGTAATCTCCTATCCCAGCAGTAGATTTCTTTCACTTTTCTTACTGTTCAAGTCTGAATGTGTTCAAACAATGATATTCTGCTAAGGCTTGTGAGAAGTTCATATTTTTGCTTTCTCACTAAATGCTTGATATTGATAACTTCATACTTGAAGTTTACCATTTACCTCCTCTTTTTGTAAGGACTGACAATTGCTTTGTTTCTATTGCCTTCTTACACATTTGTTAATGTGTTAGACTATTAATGAATCGAACTCACCTAATTTGAACTCTGTTGGCAGGGAAAAGAAGAAGAGAGAAGAAAGATCAGAGACCCCGAAGTCGAACGAAGCTGTTACAAAATTTGATGGAAACCTTTATTCCATGAGGCATTAACTCAGCCTTTCGCAGAAGAGAGCTTTGCCGAATAACAGATATTAACAGCTACATCTGGACTGCGTTGAGAAACTATCAAGGTTCCCCTTTCACTACACGTACATCTTTGGCTACTCTTCGTTTGGTGTAGTATTCTGCCGTACAAAAGGATCCCAGATTATTCTTACTATTGGGCTCAATATTTTGTGATCTCTCCTTTCCTGTGTTCAAATGTATCGTTTTTTCCACTTGTTTGACAATATGAAGAGGTATGTGGGAGAAATATAGTTCATCTGTATTTTATTGGCGAAAAGTTGAGATGGGCTTGGTGTTCACTTTATATGTTGTGGTGAAAATGATATTAGTTGGTGAGGTTGTTTATCTGAATCTGTATGTACCAGACTCAGTGAACCGGAAAATATCTGAGGTGGAAAGGATCAGGAACTAGATCATTCTGTGCTGGATCCAAGTGTGTGAAAATTTCTTTCTCTTTTTTTCTTTACCTAGATGAATAAAGCAACATAGCAGAAGTAAAATGTAAAGAAAATCGGAATTTTACATGATTTCAGATGCATGTATGAATGGTTTTAAGATAGCTGAAATAGCAAGTCACACTTCCATTCAGCAGAACACTGAATCAATGCTCCCCAAAACTGAACTACACGACTTTCAACGCAATGATTGGTAATTGAGAAACTAGCTTGGGAATAGTACTAGAAGTGCTGTGATTTGTTGTCGTTTTGTTGAAGTTTACTTGGATTGTGGATTGCCAATCTTTTCCTAACTGCTCAAACCTTATCCTGAACTGGTCCGTAAATCAAACTATACCTGTAATCAATTGCTGAGAGTATAGAATGTGTGCAGTCAAATCATACATATTTTGACTAAAGATATTGTTTAAATATTTGGTTTGGATATTTGAAAATTATACGAGTGAATTTGTCATAAAATACTTTCGTAATATCAAACTTTTACAATTTTTTCGAATATGTAATGAAATAATTTTGTCGACTTTGAAAAGTAAAAAACCTCGTTCTTTTGTGACGGAAGAGGAATGTAACATCCTAAAGTTCTGTTACCAAAATTTAAATTAATAAAGTTATTATTTTCTTGGATTTTCTGAGATTTAAAAGAGTTTTAATGCTTTTCTTGAATTTCTTAAATCTTAAAAGTCAAAAATAAAATTTATTGATTTTTCTGGGACTTCCTTGGTTTTAAAGTGAAAAAGGAAATTTTTAGTTAATTTCTTGAAGCTTCTGGATTTTAAAAAGTCTTTTCCTATTTTCCAGAAATTAAGATTAGTTTATGTGCAAAAATAAAAGCTAACTTTAGGTTAAAAATAATTTTATTAAGTTCAAAATAATTCAAGGAATTTCTATGAATTTTTGAACTCTATTTGGTATTTCCTAAAAGCCTATTTGAATTGTTATATTTTCTGAAATTCCAAAAGCTTTGAAAATCTGGAAATTTGATTTGGTAGAATTTCTTCAAATTTCATTATCCTTTTTCCCAAGACTCGACCCATTTCACTTGCATGTCTAAAATCACCCAAGCCCAATTACTTTCTCCTCTCATTCTCTCTCTCTTATAAGGCGGGCCCACCTGTTGCTCTCCTTTCTCTCTCTCTCTCTCTCTTTATCTCTCACCGCCCTGGCCCACCTGTCATGGCCTCCTTCTACCTCCCTTTCTTCTCCATCCCGATCCCGTGCGCCACCACCATTAACGGCCTCGCCAAACCTTCCAAAGACAGCCAAATCCATCCACGTCTCCCGTGATTTCGCGCGCATTAAAACACCGTGTAAATCCTGCGTCCATTTCGGCGATTTTATTTCCTTCTCCGCCCCGTTTTCCCCTAATTTTGCCGGATTTGCGTAACGGTTGCCACCGACTTTGCCGCCCGATCTCGTCCCCCCAGCCTCCTCCTCCCCTATAAAAGGGAGCACTAAGAGCCCCCTGTCCCCCTCATCCTTTCCCTCCCCATCCATCTCCACTCCTCTTTCCCTCTCCACCGGCCGCATTTGAAGCTCTTCACCGTCGGCCACCGCGGCGACACCGCCGCTTAGCACCACCATCGGCGAGCTCTTCGCTTTCGTTACCACCTCCGGTTCGCACGGCCAGGTTTCTACCCGCGCCTCAACGACGGTTTCTACGCCGCGAGTCTTAACGACACCGCCACCAAACTCCTTAACGCCGGCGTTCCCTTCATGCCCAACTGCCACTGTGGTGAGCGCCGTGTTCCCCACCTCCTCTTCCTTTTGAGCCCCTCGTCAGAGCTCGTCATAGCGCGTAGCACTGGCAAGCTCAACGCCGAGCGCTGTCGCTCACCAGGTGACGTGGCGCTGCCACGTCACTGCCACGCATACGCCACCTCAGCACAAAACACCCACGTAGCTGCTACGTGGCAGCCCACGTGATTGCTTCGTGGCAAGCCACGCCAGCCCTTGCGCCTGGTCCACCATGGACCAGGCATCATTTCATGGACCCGGTCCACGCACTACTACAAAAATGCTAATACTGGACACCTGATCATAGACGATTGATCAAAACCGTCTGTATTAAACACAATCACAGACAGTTTTTGTTTAGAGACCATCTGTGTAACTGGATGCACTAAAACCGTCTGTGAAGAGGTAATATCACAGACGATTCATATTTAAAACCATCTGTGAAGTATCACAGACGGTTAAACTATCTGTGAAGTCTACAATTATCACAGACGGTTTTCAATATGAACCGTCTATGATAATTGCAGACTTTACAGACGGTTCATATTGAAAGCCGTCTATGAAATATCTTCTAAACATGAATCGTCTGTAATAATTGTAGACTTCATAGACAATTTTTAATTATAACCGTTTGAGATAATGTCGCTTCAGCTCCGGTGAGTTTCTTCATCGCTGATGCGTCTCTTCGTTGCATCAAGGCCGCTTCGGCTACCCGATGTGTCACTTCGTCTCACGCGCCGAATTTATTCCTTGTTTTATAAAACGTATCATCCGCCATCGAAGATGATCATCCCCACATATAACTCTACTACTTCTAAAAAGCGTAAACGGATCCTCTTCTATTTCCTTGTCGCCGCATTGATGGTCTACCCGACGCATCTTGTATAAGCAACTCTCCGGTCAGACGCTATGACGCCGCGAAAAACACTGCTTTCAACAAGTGTCTTCACTCTCGTCCGACGATTTGCGGAAAGCAGTGACGCCACCTTCCGCCGCCTTGACATCCTCCTCCGCTGTGTTTTCCAGGTGATCTCCCACTTCCGGCGAGTTTACCGCGTCATCGACGTGGTCCTCCACAACGACATTGCACATCTATAGGAGGCTTGCTGTGACTTGGACTGTTTAATTGAGGCGGCGGGCGACCAAGTCGACCATGTCGAGACCCCTCAAGTAAGGGAAGAGAGCCTATGGGCTCAATTCTTTTTGATTCAATAATCCAAGGGTTTTCGAGAGACACTCGAACGAGTGCGTTAGCAGGTGGACGTATTTTGGGCTTCGTTCGCTGATCACGAACCGTCCGATGCCGACACCGCCGATTTAAGTTTTGAAGACAGAGATAGCGACCTACCTCGCCACTAGAAAAACTTTGTTTATTTAGGTTTCTACTTTTTAATCTTAATTTGTAATGTTTAACGCCATGTTGTTTGGCCATATGTGAATTCCAAAATGAAAAAAAATAGTTTGGAGGTGGTTACTATATAATTATATGTTGAATTAACTATTTATCACAGTCGACGGTTTAGTGGTTAACAAATTTATTATATCCGATCTGTGTGATATATGTATCGATCATAGTTAAAGCAAATTTATTTTTAGCAGTATTTCAATGACAAAATTGACATATAAACATGTAATTTCTTCATGTCATGTAAATGTATACACGAGAATATATATATATATATATATACTCAAAACATAAAACAACCATATCACAAACGGTTCCATGATAGAACCGCTGCTGATATCTCATATCACGCATTTTCATAATAGAACCGCTCAGGATATAAGATATATCATCGACGGTTCCATTATGGAACCGTCTGTGATAAGAATCACCGATGGTTCCATAATAGAACCGCTTATGATATGTTGTTATAAGTAGAGCCCGCTAGGTTTGCACCCTAACTCGCCGTCACTCCTAGCGCCTTATCGATGAACCCTAAGGTTTGATTTGTTAGCCCGATCTTTCGATGAGAACGATAAGTCCCAGAGGCGCCGCTCAACTCGACGATCTCGCTACGAACACGCAAGGCTCGAAACCACGCAATCGCCGAATCGATTGACAAGTCGTTATCAACCGTGCACGAATACCCGCTGACTCGACCACGAAGGTCGATTCTTGCATACACCAAGAAGCACGCAAGAACAAGATAAAGCAATGAAATTGCAAATAAAGATTGAAATATTGAAATTGGGATTTCGGCGGTATTATGGTTGGTCTAGTCGACACAAGCCAATACACGAAGTTGCAACAAGGCTAACTTTTAACTAAACAAAATCCAACTAAACTAGAGGGGGTGCAGCCTCCTTAAATAGGAAACGAGGAGCCACAAAACTAAAGAAATAGCGGGGTGGCACTAAAGGTCGTGGGATACTGTTCACATGAACAGTATCCACGCCCAGTGGGCCACGCAAGATATGGGCCATATTGAGTTCGATTAGAAAGCCCAGATTGGCCCAAACAGATGATATGACGTCTTCTTTTGATGATTGCAATCAGTCCAGAAGGAATTTGAAGGTGAGGCCAGATCCATTGGAAAGAGGACAAAATAAGCTTTCTAACAAGTACTTGTGGACCTCCAACGGACCCCGTATGTGAAAGTTACACCTGTTTTAAGTTGGTGCTGTCAAGTTGATTCCGGAGGCCGAACTGGATTCCAAAACGGGTCCCGCTCGAACTGCCTGCTTGTCTTGGACCAAAAGTGACATGGTGCTGCACATATATATATTTCATCATTAGGTAGCATCATATAGTTCATATAATATAAAGACACTCCTAAAAACAAGCTCACTTGATAATTTAAGTGAAGCGTACGAGCTCTTGTACTTGGAAAAGTAAACATAGCAAATATGGTTGTATCTATGGGGGTCATGTCTTCATCATCCTCCCTTTCTTGAAAACAAAGCCGCCTCGGCTTTTGATAAGCTTAAAATAGGGTAACAAAGAAGCCAAGGTGTATGCATGGTATATGTATATGTCATCTGCTTTTAACTGGTTCTTCGTTGTTGCACAATTAATGTTAGAAGACAAAGAACGATCATAAAAGATCATTGTATTATTAATCCAAAAGTAATCATATATGTGAATGATCAAAACAAAATTTCTCACACAACAATTATTGCAACTAGTTTTGCAAATGTAAGTGAAGCGTTTATGCAATTCAAATCTCTGAAATTGTAAACTTGCAGTGGTAGCACATATGGGCAAATATACAACTTTTGGAATCAAATAACATTCATCCATATAATCAGATTTCAATCGAGCAATAGCAAACTCATCTAGCAATGGTGAAAAGAATTGTAAGCTCTTCCGTACTTCAACATCATTATTCGGATTGTCAATACTAGCTGGTGCAATAAGGGATGAACACATAGGCATTGGATGAGCACTAAATTCATCCACATGATCACAAGTTATGCATATTCGATATACAAGAAATTGATTGTCTACACCATAATCTCCAATCAAATTAAACTTATACCCAAGGGTGTAGGCACTAGACAAGGATTTCGAACATGCGATTTCAGAAACTTTGTCCATAGCATGTGACAATTTCATAGGTGAATCCAACATAATGTAACATAAAGGATCAGGAGGAGAAATTCTAGTCAAAACTTCTTTATGTCTAACCAATTCCACATGATCATTAGATGTGATTAACTCATCACAGGAAGTACTCACAACTAGTAATTCAATTATTTTATCACATGTTGCACTCAAGTCAAGCAGTAAATCAACAATTTTATCACATGGTGCACTCAAATCAATGCAATCAATTCTCTACTTGAAACATGTGCAAATCGTAATTGTTTTCCACTAATTTTTGCTCTAAAATAGCATGAACAAAGGATGCTTGTAGTTCTTCACAAGCATACTCACCTTCAAAGATGATAGCACCATGGTCTTTACCTTTTGGCTCTCCTCAGATAATGTAGGTGCATCCGTCTCCTTATCTTCCTTCTCAACCAATGGAGTCGATGTCTCAATCAGCTCATTCTCCTCTTCGGTATGGTTCTCAACTTCCTGTAGGTTGTTAGTCATAGAAAAAGACACAAACACATGTTTATTCTTATGTTTCCTATCATTAAGCATTCTCAATTTCTCCTTAATCTGACTTTCAACCTTACAGGCAAGTATAAACAAATGAGGGAGAGAACCATATTCTTGGTGAATAAGAAGGTCCTGAATTGGTTGATTAAGCCCACTTAAGAACCTATTCTCTCAGTAGCTTCAGCATGTTCCTCTAAGCCACAACGCAACAAACACGTTTTCAATTCACGATAGTATTCCCTTACAATTCTACGACCTTGTTTGAAACGTTGTAATCTGGCTAATAAATAATCAGCATGATATTTAGGGACAAATTCATCTCTCAAGAATTTCTTTAACGCATGCCAAGTTTGAGGCACTCTTCCATGTCTATGTAAATACTTCCACCAAAGTATTGCATCCTCAACAAAAAGACTAGTGGCAGCTCTAATCTTTTGCCTATCAGACCATTCATAATATTCAAATTCTTTGTCTAAAGCTATCTCCCAGTCAACATAAGCATCAGGATCAAATTTACCAGCAAAGGATGGCACAGTGAGTTTAGTTTTACCAGAAGTACTGTCACGATCATATGCCTCCCGTGGTGGACGATGTTGTCTCCAGCGTTCATCTTCCTCACGGATTTTCTTGCGCTCCCGTTCGATGGCTCGAAGAAGACGTGGATCGATCTCGTAATCATCCCGTGAACTTGCCATAGTTAGTAGAAAACAAAGAACAAATCACGGTGTATATGTCCCTATGAACTACTAGGTTCGAGTTTCACAAGTCACTCACACTCAAACTTATACCCGCCTTACAAGTTCTTACCAATGCAAAGAAGGAAGTGGTACAACCGAAGGGTCGGTTCGTGATACTCTCACTTGCGATCACCCAACGATTGCGAGGAACGACACCGCCGAAAGTTAGTAGGAAGTGGAGCACGGAAGGCCAAGATGTAGCAAAGGAATAGCAATTATTCAATTCAAGATGCAAAATTGAAAAGCATTCAAAGTACTAGTCACAAGTGTCGGTCCTAGTCTAAACCAAGCCTAGTTAGAGCAACTCGCAAGAACGACTAGTAGTAACAAATGCAAGGCCAAACCGAACAATCAATGCCAACGAACAATGGATGACTAATGCCAAACCGAACAACAGTACTACAATAATAATTTTTTCTCTTTGCTTTCTTCTTCTGCTTTTTTCTTTCTTCTTCTCTGTCTCTTTTTTTTCTCTTTTTTTCGCTCTTTCCTTTTACCTTTTTTTTGTTTCTCTTTCCTTTTAATCCTTAAGAGCTATCTCGAAAGCTCAAAACCGAAAAGGTGGACTCGGTCCTCCTTGCTCTCCGAGCCATGACAGACACGAGGAGGCGGCCACGGAGCGTCGGCGAATGGCGTGGTGGCGGCTCGGCGCAGACGTAGGGATATGGAGGGCGGCGCGCGTCGAGGCAGAGGTGGCGGCGGTCTAAAGCACAGGTGTGGCCAGGTCAATGGCAAGGCGTTAAGGCGTGAAGCGTCCGGCAGCAAGTTAGGCCTTGCGCGCGTCAGCAGGCGCCAGCGGCAGGCGGGCAGGCAGGCGCTGCTAGGCCTGGAGGCGCGGCCGAAGCTGGACGGCCTGAGCTCGCGACAACGCAAGGCGGTGGGGCCGCGCGGCGTTATGGCGGGAAGCGGCCGGGCGCGACGGCGGACCGAGAGATGGTGACGGCAGCTTCGAGCCCAAGCAGATGGCGGCGGCGGCGGCCTTAAGCAACACGGCTACCGCTGCGACGATTTAAAAATGTATAGATTGGATCTCGCAAGATTTTTTGGTGTATGAATTGCTGCCGATGAACTTGGATCTCGCCGATGAACTTGGATCTGCTGTCTGCGCCGCCGATCGCTATGTGATTGTACGCGACTGCTTTTTTATCGCTCATGACCGGCAGAAATTTGTGTATGATCCTGCCGCCAATGTAGTTTCGCGATGGGGCGACCAAACTAAAACGAAATCATTTTGTCTTTTTTAAGAACAGACTAGACGATCGAACAAGAAACCCTAAAACGAGACCAATCTAGACAAGAAAACTAGCACTAAGACTCGACGATGCAACGACAATTCAACAAAGCAAAACTAAAAAGAAAAATTGCAAAGGCACAAATTGGCTTGGACGATGAACTAAACCTAATTTTTGATTTTTGGCTATATGGATCAGAGGAAAGAAAATTTTTCGCCGATGAACTCAAGCTCTAATACCACCTGATGAACCCTAAGGTTTGATTTATTGGCCCGATCTTTCGATGAGAACGAAAAGTCCCAGTGGGCGCCGCTCAACTCGACGATCCTGCTCACGAACACGCAAGGCTCGAAACCACGCAATCGCCGAACCGATTGACAAGTCGTTATCAATCGTGCACGAATACCCTGCTGACTGACCACGAAGGTCGATTCTCGCATACACCAAGAAGCACACAAGAACAAGATAAAGCAATCTGAAATTGCAAATAAAGATTGAAATATTGAAATTGGGATTTCGAAAGCGGTATTATGGTTGGTCTAATCGACACAAGTCAATACACGAAGTTGCAACAAGGCTAACTTTTAACTAAACAAAATCCAACTAAACTAGAGGGGGTGCAGCCTCCTTAAATAGGAAACGAGGAGCCACAAAACTAAAGAAATAGCGGGGTGGCACTAAAGGTCATGGGATACTGTTCATGTGAACAGTATCCACGCCCCAGGTGGGCCGCCGGCATATGGGCCATATTGAGTTCGATTACAAAGCCTAGATTGGCCCAAACAGATGATATAACGCCTTCTTTTGATGATTACAATCAGTCTAGAAGGAATTTGAAGGTGAGGCCAGATCCATTGGAAAGAGGACAAAATAAGCTTTCTAACAAGTACTCGTGGACCTCCAACGGACCCCGTATGTGAAAGTTACGCCTGTTTTAAGTTGGTGCTGTCAAGCTGATTCCGGAGGCCGAACTGGATTCCAAAACGGGTCCCGCTCGAACTGCCTGCTTGTCTTGGACCAAAAGTGACATGGTGCTGCACATATATATATTTCATCATTAGGTAGCATCATATAGTTCATATAATATAAAGACACTCTTAAAAACAAGCTCACCTGATAATTTAAGTGAAGCGTACGAGCTCTTGTACTTGGAAAAGTAAACATAGCAAATATGGTTGTATCTATGGGGGTCATGTCCTCATGACTTACTCTCGTTCGTTCCCCTCCCCACCTGAGTGCCTCCGACCTCGACGCCGCCGCTCGTGCCACAACTACGTTGACGCTACCTTCCCCTCTTTCTCCTCCCCCCAGCGTGCGCGACCCTGGCTACCTCTCCGCCGGCGATGTCGAGGTAAGACAGATCTATCACCTATTGGTTTGTGCTGTTTGTATTCATGTGAACCGAGCTCCTCCTCTCTCTTGCCGCCAACTCTCGCACCTTCGGATCAAGCTCCTCCTCCTGCTCTTGCCAGATCAAGCTCCCACCCTCCCTTGTCGCACCACCGCCTGCTGCTCCTCCATACGCCGCAACTCCAGCCTCCTCCTCCTCCTGGCGCGGCCTCTGCTCACACGCCACCTCGGACCTCCCTCGCGCCTCCAACCTCTCCAGCTCTCCCACTAATGCGTAAGTCCCCTTCTTATCTTCTTAATGTTGTCTAGTTGTTGATTGATGCTAATGGTGATGGCCATTAGCCAGAGCCCATATGCTAAATGTGTAATACATACATACATGAAGAGAAGTGTAAATGTGTAGTACATACATGTAGGGAGAAGTAGAGAAATCATAAATATAAATGAATGCAATAATCCATGCAGATGCTTGTTCTTATGCTGTCTTTTATTTAGCCTTGCTATCTTTTATTTAGTCATGTAACTTAGTACATACTAAGAGTCCCATGCTGTCTTTTATTTAGCATTGCCACTAGAATTTGATTTTGTTATGTAACTTAAGTTGAACCACTCCTATGTTGGGCTGTTGGCTAGTGGCACCTTGCTTTTGGTTGAACCCTGCATTTAAGTTTCTATGTTTGAAGTTTGAACTTGGCTTCTGGTAATGTTAAATCTAGCTTTTGCTCTTTCTGCATAGAACGTGAACATGAAGTTAAGCACATTTTAGAAGCAGTTAGAGCTAAATATGCCAAGCTTAAGGACACAATTGAGGCTACACCTTGTGCCTCATGTGCAGCCTATAAGCTTGAAGTCGCTCATCTTAAGGAGAACTATGCTAGAGCCATTAATGCCAAGACTTGTGAATCATGTGTTAACTTTGGAAAAGAAAATGCTTACCTTAAGGACACATTAGAGAAATTCTCTAAAGGTAAGAAACAGCTAAACATGATTCTGGGCACATCTAAAACTCCTTATAAGAAGCAAGGTTTAGGATACAACTCTGCTCAGGACACATCCAAGTCTAATGTCATTCAGGTCTTGAAAAATAGCTTAGTTGTATTCAAAACCCAACCTGCAAAAATTGTTTTTAAATCTGCAGGGTTTGTCCAACATTCTTTTGAGGCAAAAGGTGTTTCTCCCAGTGGTACCAAATACCATTGCACCTATTGCAACAAGAGTGGACATTTGGTAGAGTTCTGTTGGCGTAGGTTGAAAAATGCTAGGAGAAATATTGCTAGAATTTCATCTCATCAACCTAGAGCTTTTATGAGACATGGTCACTTAGAAAATAAGAAACCTGGACTAGGATTTGTTTCACATGCTCATGTTCCTAGACAGGATGCTTCTCATGTTAAAGTAACCATTGCTCATAATAGAACTCCTAATAAAATCAAGGATAGCACTTCTACTTTGTATACTACTCGCAGATGTGTGTCTCAGTACTGAGTTCCCAAGTCGCTTTTAACTAACCTCAATATTGAGACACATCGTTCTTTTGTGCCTTGATTTTTCAGGATCGCCGCGGAAGGAGAAAGAACACGTGGTTCGTCGACTCCGGCTGTTCACGCCACATGACCGGAGACTCAAGATGGTTCACTTCCTTCACGCGGTCGAAGGGTGATGACTTCATCACCTTCGGAGATGATACACAAGGGCGGATCGAAGAAACTGGATCGATCAGGGTGAACGGCAAGTTCATTCTCAAGGATGTCATTCTTGTGGACAAGTTAAGGTACAACTTGTTTTTTGTTTCGCAGCTTCTTGATGATGGCTACGAAACTCGTTTTAAGATAAATGCATGTCGTGTGCTTGATTCTGCCGGTGAGCTTGTTTTTGGGATTTCTAGAGTTGGTAGAATCTTTAGAGCTGATTTTTCTGAATCTCTTGACGGATCTCTTAAATGTTTAATTGCATCTTCTTCTAATATCTGGCTTTGGCACCGACATTTAGGGCACATTGGTTTTGATCATCTGACGCGAGTTAGCGGCCTTGATCTCATGAGAGGTCTGCCTAAACTCAAAGCCATCAAGGATGCTATATGTGCGCCCTGTAGGCATGACAAGCAAGTTGTCACCTCACACCCTTCATTGACTATGATCATGACTGACGGACCGGGACAGTTGCTTCACATGGATACTGTTGGTCCCGCTAGGGTTCTGCCAGTCAGTGGCAAATGGTACATTCTTGTCATAGTCGATGATTTTTGGAGATATTCTTGGTTGTTCTTTCTTGCTTCAAAGGATGAGGCTTTTGATCATGATAATGATCTTGTTCTTCGTTTGGCTTCTGAACTTCCTGGTGCCTTGAGAGCGATCCGCAGTGACAATGGCACGGAGTTCAAGAATGCTTTTTTGCCTCTTTTGTGCCGAAGGCAGATTGAGCATCGGCTTCTCTTCTCCACACGCCCTCAACAAAATGGCGTTGTGGAAAGGAAGAACAGACCCTAGTCGAAATGGCTAGGACGATGCTAGATGAGTATAGCACACCGAGGAGGTTTTGGGTCGGCTATTGCTACTGACTTGCCATATTTCAAACCGTGTCTTTTTGAGACCGCTTTTAGGCAAGACTTCTTATGAGCTTCGATTTGGCGTAAAACCCTCTGCTTTCGTGATTTTCGAAGTCTTTGGATCAAGTGTTTCATTTTGAAAACAGAAACCTAGATAAATTTGAATCAAGGATTTGTGATGGTTTATTTCTGGGTTATCCTGCTCATTCGAGGGGTTTTCGGGTTTTTAATGTTGAAACTAACCTTGTCCAGGAGACATGCAATGTCACTTTTGATGAGACTAGCCCTGGAGTTAGATCCGATGTTTTAGGTGACTTACAGGTGACAGAGAGCATTTTTGTTGAAGAAGATAAGGATGAACTTGATACTGCTCCTCCACCTATTGCTGATGTTCCTGTGCAAGCTACCTAAGTTCCAGAACTCGCCACGATCGCTTCACCTCCAATTGAGGTTCCTGCTGCGACTTCTTCATCGCTAGCATCATGGAGGTCGAGGAGACGCTTATCTCCCCAGCGCCCTTTGCACATTCGTAGCAACACCTCCGAATCGATGATTGGTAATCTCCATGAGCGAGTCATTCGCTCCAGGTATCATGATCCGAGTCTTTTCTCTCACTCTGCATTTGTAGCTTCTTTTGAACCTAAAGATATATCATATGCTTTATCTGATGCTAGTTGGGTCAATGCTATGTATGAGGAGTTAGAGAATTTTGAAAGAAATAAAGTTTGGAACCTTGTAGAACCTCCTAGTGGTCATAATGTTATAGGAACCCGTTGGGTGTTCAAAAATAAACAAAATGAGGATGGTTCTGTAGTTAGAAACAAGGTTATGTTGGTAGCTCAGGATTTTAGCTAGGTTGAGGGGTTAGATTTTGATGAGACCTTCGCTCCTGTTGCTAGACTAGAAGCCATTCGCATTCTGCTTGTATTTGCTGCATCTAAAAGTTTTAGGTTGCATCAAATGGATGTTCAGAGTGCCTTTTTAAATGGTTTTATAGAGGATGCCGGTTTTAAAGGCACAAGTAGCCACTGCTTGGAGGCTTTATAGAGAAGAGTCATCACAGACGGTTTCAGCCACAAACCGTCTTTGATGTATCAGTCATCATAAACGGTTTCAACTAAAAACCGCTCAGGATATATCGCCCATCACGCATAATTTTAGCTAAAACCGCTCAGGATAAAGATACATCATGCATAGCTTGAAAACCGCTCAGTGATGACCTCATGTCATCATCGACCCATAAACTCGCATTTACCACGAAACCGCTTTGTGATGACGTTGTTGAACCGTCTGTGAAGACCTTTTTCGTAGTAGTAACGAGACCTATGCCCACATGTCAGTGAATCAAGCTGTTTTTCTTTAGAAAAATATTTTGGCCAAAATTATTTTCACATCCGCTGACGCAATAAAGCGATTTTTCTTTAGAAAATTAATTCCTTCAATTATGAAATTCTGATTTCATTATTTTACGTGATTTCAATCTTCCAAGAGCATGTTCTCCTTCGTTCGAGCTCCGATTCAAGTGATTCAAATTTCTAAATTCATATAAAAACAAGATCTAGCAAACTAAACTAAAATTTCTTAGTTTGGAGTTTATTTGAATTTTGCTTATTTTCACGTATAGATTTTGACGACTTCGGAGAGTTAGATTTCGACACCGTATCAGAACAACGATTAATCAAGTAAGACAAGTTACATCCTTGATCATATTTGAAGCCCAGTATTTGAAATTATTTAAAATTTTACTGCATGCTTATTTATATCTAGTTATTTAAATTCCTATTTTAATTTTATAGTTATGCCTAAATCCTTTGTAATGCCAATGTTGATATTGAATCAAACATATTGTCACCCTAGATAAAACCTAGTTGATACAATAGTATGAACTAGGACCATTTGGAAAAATATGCTTAGTCGTGCTTAGACCCAAAAGTATTTGATTTGGGGAGTTTTCAACCAAAAATCAAATATGGTTTAAAATGTGTTTATGGCATCGGTGTGCCAGAGAAATTTACAAATGATTTTGAAAATTAAAATAAAATAAATTGGTTTAGACTTGGGCGAGATGGATAGTTGGTGGGTGTAGATTTATGCACAGGCTCAATTCAGGAATGGTTGAGGCCGAGGGGTTATTTTGAAAGTCACCCAAGTTGGTTAAGGACCGGTCTTCGAGCCGCATCTCGCAAAGCTCCACTGTACTACCACAAGTCTGGAGTGGGACAGATCGGGCTAATTAATTTGCAATGTTCCCATGTTAGTTGTGCCATTTTAATGTGTGGGTGTCGATTAGATAATATTCCCACTTGGCGCAGGAGGGGACTTCCGACGGGTGGTTAGCCCAATAGAAGTGAAACCTTAGCGGTGCAAGAGGAGGCTTCTGGCGGATAGTTTGTCCAAAGGAAGTGAAATCTTAGCGGGCATGATATTACGAGATGATTATTTCTTGTGGGTAAAGTTGTAGAACCTCTACAGAGTGTAAAACTATTCGAATAGCTGTGTCCATGGTCATGGACATGCTGAGCAAAGCCACTCAACAGCTTATGACATGGATGGGTGTCTACGAGAAAAGTTATGGGTTGAAGCCCCAGGTTGGTGCCTGTTTTTAAGTTAGTGTTAGGTTGGTGCTTACACTATCTTTATTAATTCAGTTAAAACTCAATTTTAGATATTGTAAAATTTGAGCTTTTAAACTTAGCTATTGTATTTAACTCTGTTATGGGTGTAACTTGTGGAGCACAGTTGTTTGTGCTCACCCTTGCTTAATGCAAATAAATTTTAGAGGAGAAGAACTTCGCTACCGGTGTGGATCTCGACGACTAGGCCGCTTCCCCAGTCAATTTCCTGTGGCAGATCAGCTGGACTCTACTACTTCTTTTTCGTCTTCCGTTGTGTTTGTTTATTATTGGCTTGTAAGCCTTTCTTGTAATCAACTCTGATATTTATTAATAAAGTTGTGTGATTTATGGATGTTACCATATTTGTTTACTATGTGAACTAGCTACTGATCATGGGACTAGTTCAGAATACACAGAGGATTTATGGGTGTTACTCCCAGGTAGGGGTGCAAATGGAGTGGATATGGTCGGATATCGCTCATCCCGTATCCTTTTCCATATTTTTTTCTCGGATTCGGAATCGGACACGGACAGTGCCGGATACGAATACGAATGCAGATAGTCTCGGTCACGAATATGGAGCGAATACACGCCGAACCGAATACGGATTGTCTCGGTCACGAATACTTATTCAGATATTGCGTGAAAACATAAACCATATATATCACACAAATAAAGATCAATCAACCATACTACATGTCCAAAATGCAACTAGATTAGTAGTTTAACTAATAAATTTAAATACATCACATTATAACATAGGCTATTTAAGCAAGTATGTGGAGACCATACTACGCCTCTCGTCAGGACCCCCTCAAGCCGTCGGGGAACTACAATGAGACGAGGAACTAAAACGACATAGTATTGCCTTAACTAGAATCTATCTTCTCATCTTTCAGCGTAGAGCATACATGATAGAAAGATGTCAATTGATCAATGAAACATAAGCTAAGCTACAAGAGCATACCTTAACAAAGGTCATCGGCCAGGGGGCCTCTCTACATCACACAACTTCCCAACAATATAAGAAACCAAATAGTTCTCTGTCATTGCTCCATACTCTCCCAATACCCAACATATTATCTGAAAGTAAAACGAAACAATATAATTTAACCCAAAAAACTTGCTATAGGATAGGAATGAAAGAGGAAACATGTAACTACCTGCAGAAACAAAGAAGGAAGCTTTGGCTCCCCCACAATCTGAAGATAGGAATCTATCTGTTTAAGAAAAACAGAAATGAGTTACACTAATAGATCAAGTAGTGAGAAAGTTATGCTATTCAAAAGAAGATTCAATGAGTCAAAAACCTAAGTGCTAGTGGATAAACCATCGATGTTGTTTCAAATTGCAATTTCTAGCATCTTAGGGTTTGGGAAAATGGATGAAATGCAACATATGCACTCGCTTCGGTATACACACCTTCTGAGCATGAATGAGATCATAGGTACGAGGATATGTCGAGAAAGGCTCACACCTGGAACCAAAGGCATACGATCAGCATATTTCAGAATCAAGAATCATAATGATAAGCATCAACATGCAAGCATATCAACTATTAGCTATCGAATACTTGCTCAATCTATTGAATTAACAAGTAAAGTAGTCAACATATAAATACTTGATAGTTGAACAAACAAGTAAGACTTTAAATTTAATGGATAGTACAGTGACTAGATCTTGCACAAAGTGCCAACATAAAAGCCACATAATGTCTGAGATCTGGGCATTTTCCAACTTACAAGAGTCAAATATCCAATGTATCTCAATACTACTCAGATAAACAGTTCATTGTGGCTACAGTAGGTCTAGGCATTTCCCCAGCATTATATGCAACTAGCCAACTTAAAAAAAATGTTGCTAACTTGCAATTTCCCAGGTCCGACAGAAATAGTATCAGAGCCATATCGACTGCAGGTTACGACCTAATTAGAATGGCCGTTAGTTGAAAAACTTTAAAACTTATTTTATATAAGAAGAAAAATAAATCTTTCCCTTGAGAATTTTTGTAGTCAACACGTTTTTACCATTACGTTCAAGACTACAAGACATGAAGCTATCAAGAGAGCATCGTCATCATCGAAGACCGTGAATCGAAGATCGTGATGTCAGCCCAACCATATAGCTTAAGTTTACTAAGACTCATTCTATGTATTGAGTCGCTCCATCAGATTAAGAGTCTCGATCGAGTAGAGCGTTGTTTAAAGCTATTAAAGTTTTTCTGGAAAGCTTTTAAGTTGGTTGTTTCATTTGGAGTGTTGTTTTACTCTATCCCCTTAGTTCTTCTTCTTTGTCTCTCTCCTAACCTTTGTTCCTTCCCTAAACCTTTGGAATAACCGGCAGATGGTGAACATTCGTCGTTCCAGAAGTGGAGCAAACCAAGACATCAATGTCCCTAAAAATGGAAGTACCCTAATTCCCCCACCACCAGCCAATGGATCAAAATGACAACAAATGATGGCCAATCAGAACTATCTGATCGAACTACTTGTTCAATCCATCAACAACAATCAAACTCAGGAAGCTGCAACTTTCCGAGCTCCAACTCCACCTCCGCAGTCCAGATTGTCAAAGTTCATGATAACACGACCTCCTACCTTCTACAGCAGCACATAACCTATGGACGCCGATGATTGGCTCTGTACTGTTGGAAAGAAGCTGGACATCTCGCAATGCAGTAATCATGAGAGAGTTCTATTTGTCTCTCACCAATTGAGTGGACATGCTTCTGAATGGTGGGACAACTTCAGCGTATCACATGACAATGATCAAGCAATCAGCTAGAATGAGTTTGTGCAAGCTTTTTGCCGATATCATATCCCATCAGACATGATCACCTTGAAGACAAAGGAATTTTGTAAGTTACGCCAAGAAAGCTGCTCGGTGACTGAATATCTCCACAAGTTCAATCAGCTGGCACGGTACGTACCGAAAGATGTTGAAACAGATGAAGCCAAGCAAGAGAGATTCCTTGAAGGACTCAATGATAATTTGTCCATACAGATGATCGCCCAAGACTACGCTGATTTTCAGTAGCTAGTCAACAAGGCAATCCATCAAGAAGGCAAGCACCAAGAGATAGAGAACCGCAAAAGAAGAATGGTTGCACAGAAGATCAACCATGGGAGTTTAACTAGAGCTAGAGGGACTCCATCACATCAATTCAGATTCCAGTCAACAGCTTCAACCGAAGCGCCAGCAAAGAACAATCCAGTCAGCTTGGAGACCTCCAACACAACTGAGGGTGGCTAATCACAGAAGGACTCGTCCTATGCTGTAGGCATCACATGCTTCAACTGCCACGATGTTGGGCATTTTGCCAGTAAATGTCCAAAGAAGCAACATACAACAAATCCAACCATCAATGACAGCTCCAGTTGAAGACCTAGTGTTTCCCAATTTTCTTTCTAGCCTATCTGAATCTCAGGGATGATATTCCTTTTAACGGGGGTAGTTTGTAACATCCCAAAGTTCTGTTACAAAAATTTAAATTAATAAAGTTATTATTTTCTTGGATTTTCTTATATTTAAAAGAGTTTTATTGCTTTTCTTGAATTTTCTAAATCTTAAAAGTCAAAAATAAAATTTATTGAGTTTTCCGGGATTTTCTTGTTTTTAAAGTGAAAAAGAAAAAGTGTAATTAATTTCTTGAAGTTTCGGATTTTAAAAATACTTTTCCTATTTTTTAGAAAATAAGATTAATTTATGTGCAAAAATAAAAGCCAACTTTAGGTTGGAAATAATTTTATTAAGTTCAAAATAATTCAAGGAATTTTTTGATTTTTTCTAGAATTTTTTTTAACTCTATTTGGTATTTCCTAAAAGCCTATCTGAATTGTTATATTTTCTGATATTCCAAAAGCTTTGAAAATCCGAAATTTGATTCGGGCCGAATTTCTTCCGCCAATTCTCCTTTTTCCCGCACTCAGCCCATTTCACCCGCAGCCCAAAATCACCCGAAGCCCACCTGGCCTTCCCTCTCACTCCCTCTCTCTTACAAGGCGGGCCCACCCTATCACTCTCCTCTCTCTCTATCTCTCACCGCCCTGGCCCATCTGTCATGGCCTCCTTCTACCTCCCTTCTCCGTCCTGATCCCGTGCGCCAACGCCATTAACGGCCTCGCCAAACCTTCCAAAGACGGCGAAATCCATCCGTATCTCCCGTGATTTTGCGCGCATTAAAACCCCGTGTAAATCCCGCACCCTTTTCGGCAATTTTATTTCTTTCTCCAGCCCGTTTTCCCATAATTTTGCTGGATTCACGTAACGGTTGCCGCCAACTTCGCCGCCCGATCTCCTCCCCTAGCCTCCTCCTCCCTATAAAAGGGAGCACCAAGTGCCCCCCAGTCCCCCTCATCCTTTCCTCCTCCATCTCCATTCCTCTCTCCCTCTCCACCGGCCGCATTTGAAGCTCGTTGCCGTCGGCCACCGTGCAACACCATTGCCTCTAGCACTGCCATCGAAGGAGCTCCTCCGCCTTCGTCACCTCCTCCAGATTCACACGGCCGCGCTCTACCCGGTGCATGCCTCCTCGACGACGAAGCCTCGCCGCTGCGAGCCCGAACGGCACAGCCGCCAAACTCCTCACCACCGGCGTTCCCTTCACACCTAACTGCCATCGTGGTGAGCGTCGTGTTCCCCACCTCCTCCTCTTCCTTTTGAGCCCCTCGTCGGAGCTCGTTGTGGCGCCGACGAGCTCAACGCCGAGCGCCATCGCTCACCGGGTGATGTGGCGCTGCCACGTCACTGCCATGCATACGCTAGCACAAAACGCCCACGTAGCTGCTACGTGGCGACCATCGAATCATGCGTGGCAAGCCACGCCACCACTGCGCCGGCCCACCGGACCAGATCATTTCGTGGACCTAGTCCACAAGACCCGGGCCCACATGTCAGTGAATCAAGCCGTTTTTCTTTGGAAAAATATTTGATCAAAATTCTTTTCACATCCGCTGACATCATGCTGATGCAATTAAGCAATTTTCCTTTATAAAATTAATTCCTAAAATTCTGAAATTCCAATTTCATCATTTTATGTGATTTCAATCTTTTGAGAGCCCGTTCTCCTTCATTCGAGTTTCGATTCAGGTGATTCAAATTTCTAAATTCATATAAAATGAAGATCTAGCAAACTAAACCAAAATTTCTTAATTTGGAGTTTATTTGAATTTGGTTTATTTTTGTGTATAGATTTCGACGACTTCGGAGAGTCAGATTTCGATGCCGTTTCAGAACAACGATTAATCAAGTAAGGCAAGTTACATCCTTTGATCATATTTGAATCCCAGCATTTCAAATTATTTAAATTCTATTTAAATTATTACCGTATGCTTATTTATATCTAGTTATTTAAATTCCTGTTTTAATTTTATAGTTATGCCTAAATCCTTTGTAAGGCCAATGTTAATATTGAATCAAACATATTGTCACCCTAGATAAAATCTAGTTGATATGATAGTATGAACTAGGACCATTTGAAAAAAATGTGCTTAGTGATGGTTAGACCCTAAAGTATTTGATTTGGGGAGTTTTCAACCAAAAATCAAATATGGTTTAAAATATGTTTATGACTTTGGTGTGCTAGAGAAATTTACAAATGATTTTAAAAATTAAAATAAAATAAATTGGTTTAGACTTGGGCAAGATGGATAGTTGGTGGGTGCAGGTTTATACACGGACTCAATTCAGGAATGGTTGAGGCCGAGGGATTATTTTGGAAGTCGCCCAAGTTGATTTAGTACCGGTCTTCGAGCCACATATTGCAAAGCTCCACCATACTACCACAAGTCTGGAGTGGGATAGACCGGGCTAATTAATTTGCAATGTTCCAATGCTAGTTGTGTTATTTTGATGTGTGGGTGTCGGTTAAACAGTATTCCCACTTTCCGTAAGAGGGGGCTTCCGACGGGTGGTTAGCTCAATAGAAGTGAAACCTTAGCGGCGCAAGAGGGGGCTTATGGCGGATGGTTAGTCCAAAGGAAGTGAAACTTTAGCGGGCATGACTACTTTAGAATGACACATTGTAAAGGCCTCGTGATAATCACTTAGTCGCACACATACAGAAGTGTGTGAGACGAACATTATAAGATCATTAACTCTTATGGGTAAAGTTGTACAACCTCTGTAGAGTGTAAAACTATTCGAATAGCCGTGTTCATAGTCATGGACATGCTGAGCAAAGCCACTCAAAGTTAGACTTTGATTTGTTTTAAAAAGGTTTTGTAAAACAGTTTATGACATGGATGGGTGTCCATGAGAAAAGTTATGGGTTAAAGCCCCGGGTTGGTGCCCGTGTTTAAGTTAGTGTTAGGTTGGTGCCTACATTATCTTTATTAATTCAGTTAAAACTCAATTTTAGATATTGTAAAATTTGAGCTTTTGAACTTAGCTATTGTATTTAAAATGTCAAATATTATTTTTGCACAAATAACCATATAAGCCTTCATTTGATAATTTCTATGTATACATTAACTCTGTTATGGGTGTAACTTGCGGAGCACAGTTGTTTATGCCCACTCTTGCTTAATGCAAATAAATTTAAGAGGAGAAGGACTTCGCTACCGATGTGGATCTCGACAATTAGGCCGTTTCCTAGTCGATTGCCTATGGCAGATCAGCTAGACTCTATTACTTTTTCTTCGTCTTCCGCTGTGTTTGTTTATTGTTGACTTGCAAGTTTTTTTTAATCAACTCTGATATTTATTAATAAAGTTGTGCGATTTATGAATGTTATCATATTTATTTACTGTATGAACTATCTACTGATCATAGGACTAATTCAGAATACATAGAGGGTTTAGGTGTGTTACTCTCGGATCCGACAAGAAAGTTCTTTTGTGCCGGAAGTGGGAGTATGTGTTTTCCCGGAAGGACTGAAATGCAACCCCGCGTATATTCCGGGTGCTAAAACCGCAGAATTGCCAAGATTATTTTACCCGATATTTTTCCGGGCCCATGCACCCCGAAGGCCGCAAATCACAAGCATTCCAAAGCCGCACTATCCAATCCCAGCCCTCCACGTGTCACCAACGGCCAATGCAAGCTCCCCCATCCATAGGACCGTGTAGATAAGACCCGGATAAGGCAGAGCCGATCGGGTCCGTCAGATAGATCACAGGCGCCCCGCCGCCGTCCGATCTGCCACGCGGAGATAACACCGGGAATTTCTTATAAGCACCCTATTTGTACCCCACGGCGAGGCCTCACCACGGCACACACCACTGCCACCGAGCAGAGCACCACTACCGCAGCACAAGGACACGCCGAGAAGGAGGAGGAGGAGAATCCATGGCCTCGTCGGTGGCCGCCGCGGCGAGCACGTTCCTCGGGACCCGGCTGGCGGACCCGGCGCCGCAGAACGGGCGCATCGTGGCGCGGTTCGGGTTCGGCCGCAAGAAGGCAGCGCCGAAGAAGGCGGCGAGGACCTCGACCTCGGACCGGCCGCTGTGGTTCCCCGGCGCGGTGGCGCCGGACTACCTGGACGGGTCGCTGGTGGGCGACTACGGGTTCGACCCGTTCGGGCTCGGGAAGCCCGCGGAGTACCTGCAGTTCGAGCTGGACTCGCTGGACCAGAACCTGGCCAAGAACGACGCCGGAGACATCATCGGCACCCGGTTCGAGCCCGGCGAGGTAAAGTCCACCCCGTTCCAGCCCTACACCGAGGTGTTCGGCCTGCAGAGGTTCCGCGAGTGCGAGCTCATCCACGGCCGCTGGGCCATGCTCGCCACCCTCGGCGCCCTCTCCGTCGAGTGGCTCACCGGCGTCACCTGGCAGGACGCCGGCAAGGTAGGTCGTCTCTCATGCATGCATGAATACCTCAGTCATTCCCCATTGATGAACGATCTGCGTATGACGATGCATGGCGTGCGTGCATGCGCAGGTTGAGCTGGTGGACGGGTCGTCGTACCTGGGGCAGCCGCTGCCGTTCTCGATGACGACGCTGATCTGGATCGAGGTGCTGCTGATCGGGTACATCGAGTTCCAGCGCAACGCGGAGCTCGACTCGGAGAAGCGGCTCTACCCCGGGGGCTCCTACTTCGACCCGCTGGGCCTCGCGTCGGACCCGGAGAAGAAGGAGAGGCTGCAGCTGGCGGAGATCAAGCACGCCCGCCTCGCCATGGTCGGCTTCCTCGGCTTCGCCGTGCAGGCCGCCGCCACCGGCAAGGGCCCCCTCAACAACTGGGCCACCCACCTCAGCGACCCGCTCCACACCACCATCTTCGACACCTTCTCCTCGTCCTCTTGAGGCTCACCGATCGATCGACCAATGTCTGTCTGCAAAATGGATGATGAATGCGTCGGTGTACGTACGTGTCGGTGTGCGTGCGTGGTTTAGTTTTGTGATGAGCGAGGGTATGAAAGATCTATCCTTTGTTAATGGAGCGAGGTCTGATTACTTAGGAGAGCTGCTGGCATGGGACTTGGTGATTTGTAATATATGTTGAACCAATGGTGAATTAATGAATCCACTCTTGTACATCGATCTTGAGGTGATACATCGTATATGCACGATAGTTAATCTTCTTAATCTTACTCGATTAATTTTCCTTATGGTTCTCCGGCTAACATATCCATCAGTGTATCTATGCGTGCATGCGTGCAAGTAGACTTGTTCATAGGAGAATCATCTCTCGGTAAGGTAGGGTAATGAAATTGTGGGTGTGCTACTTCACTCGTTAGAGTTTAAATCCTGATGCACAGAGGCGGAGCTAGGCCTCGGACTTCCGGGACAATGGCTTGAGACCTAGACTCAAATTCCCGCTGCATTCTACGTAGATAACAACAAATTCCCACGTGAATTCTTCGTACCCTGAGCCAGACTCAAGCTCCACGACTGGGCCGGCCCGAGGCTTGGCCATAGGCCAGCTATGCTACTACGGATGCACATCTTTACGCATATGCGGGTGCGGATGCACTTCTATAAAAACTTTGTGAGGTCACGGATATCTTCCACCCTTCGTATGTCTGCGTGTGCTAAGGGTGCATTCGCACGTGTGCGCATGTAGCGTAGGTGCGTGTGTGTAGGGGTGTTAATGGCTTGGGTTCAAAAGGGTTAAACATGTTAGATCATTGTTTGGGTTGGTTTTGGATGGGTAGCAACGGGTTGAAAGAGCAAATGGGTTGGGTTGGATTGGGTTTCCTCTTAGAAAGGGTTGGGGTGGAGTGGGTTGGGTTCAGAAATATGAGTTGAAAACGGGTTGAACCCATGGATGTTACAACAGGTGTGCTCCATGGGTTGGTGGCTCCCCTCCTCCCAGTTGCAAATGGGGTTCCATGATTCGCTCCATGGAGTACAGCAGGGAGCCACCAACCATGAGCGACATGCAATGGCAAGGGTGAAGCGAAAGCAAAGAAGAAGCCATGAGCGAGCACCAAAGAATAGCAGGAGAGCACCGCGCCATCAAGAGGAGGCGGCAAGGCGGAGGCGGCGAGGCGGCGGCGGCGGCGGCGCTGCCGCGCAAGGCGTGATTGGGGCGTCTACGATCGATCGCCAGCGCTATTCGGCGCCGCTTCCCATCGCTGGCGACGCGGCGCCTCGCTGAGCACCTTCCGGCCGACCGCAGACGGGCGCCGCGCGCTGGGCGCGGCTCCACAAGCTCTCCGTCTGCGCTCGCCTCCGCCACGCCGAGTCCTCCTTGAGCCCTCCGACGACTTCGCCTCAAGCTTGACATCGGCCCGACCTTCCTTCCCCACCCTCGCCCTCGCCGTCCGGCGGAGGCGGTGGCCGCCTTGGACCTTTGGTTGAACAGGTGGTGGGCAATAGTGGAGGTGCTTGCGCTGACCGTATCAACAACCAAAATGGCTGGATCTGACGCCTACGTACTCATGAAGAACCGAGATCCCGGAGCTGAATTTCCCCCAAAATTCTTGGCCAGGCCTCTTCAATCGGCCAATGAACACATCAAGCAGGATTCGTTGGAGGAAAGGTACGCCCACCTACTCATGAAGAACCGAGATCCTGGAGCCGAATTCCCCCCGAAATTCTTGGCCGGGCCTCTTCAATCGGCCAATGAACACATCAAGCAGGATTCGTTGGAGGAAAGGTGAAGGACTGAAGGAGCAAGCGAGCCAAGGAGGATGAGGTACCGGGGTTGGAAATGGGAGAAATGGGTTGAACCCATATTAAGGGAATTGGGTTGGGTTGGTTCGGGTTAGAGTTGCAGATGGGTTGTGTTGGGTTTTAGAGGTGGAGTAGTGGGTTGGTTTGGGTTGAATTGATGTGTTGCATTGAAATGTGTTGGGATGGGTTTAGATTGGGTTTCAACCCATTAGCAGGCCTACATGCGCATCTAATTGTAGGGGAAAAAACAGTAAGCCTGTTCGTAGGCAGGCAGCCCAACCCGGTCGGGTCTAGTGCATGAAGTGTGAATCAAACTCCATATCCATCCAATTTAGCCCATTAAAAAAACAAAATCGCTATGAGCTGCAATTTCGTCCTCAACATTTCATTACTTGGCAATGAGACGTACACTTCTTTTTTTTTCAGGCCTAAATGATATCGGGCCAAGCTTTGAGCAAATGATGTATTGCTGATCAGTCTTGGCGGAAGCTATGTTGGCTTCCTTTTTTTTGGACTTCCTTTGGCAGCTGGTTTCCCCAACATACTTTTTGGCTGTGAATTAGCTGTATCTTCTTATATGCTTTCTATAAAAGCAGGGTCTTTCCTCTTAAAAAAGAGAGTAAAGAATCAAAGAACTGAAAGAAGAAAATACTTATTGCTCCGGTCGGCCGGTCCTACTAGTCTGGAGAGTGCTTGTAACATCCCAATTTTCTGAGCTTTAAAAATCCTTTGAATAGTTAGTAGGGAGAAAATTCACCATTTGGTTTTATTTGAATTTAATTCAAAAGTTTAATATTGGATTTTGAGTAACAAAACAATTTAATATGACTAAAACATGAACAATGGTCAAAACTATTTTATTTGGATTCTATGTGCTTGGATATATTTTCTAGAATTTTTCCAAGTTCATTTGCTAATTTCTATTGCTTATTTGAATTCTCAGTATTTTCTTAAAAGGAAAAACTATTTAAATTCTCAGATGAATAGTCGGGCCTAATCCCTCCTTCCTTGGCCCATCTCTCCGCCTTCCTACCAGGGCCAGCGTCGGCCGTTCATTCATGGCGTGCGCGTCAAGATCCAGTGACATGTGGGGCACACAGAGTTGTCGTCTCCGAGCCTCCTTATTCTCCGCTCGTGCGTGTCGGACACCACCATGGATTTCCTTCGGAGCTCCGTCCGGCAAAAGCAAACGACCCGGATTCTTCGCGGGACCCACCTTCTAGAAGCCCTATCTCTTCCGCAACTAACTCGGGATCGTATCTCCTCTGAACCCTTTCAAATTTCCTTATCCCCTTTGTTCTTACATCAGCTTCGAGAAGGACTCCGCCGCCATTACGCCACCTTGAGCCCATCCGCACCCTGTAAAAGGGACCCCAAGGATCGCCTGGACCTCCCAATCCCGAATCCCTGCTCCTTTGATCTCCTAAAGCCTCGGCATCGTCGCAATTTGGAGTTCTAGGGTTTTGGAGCCGCAAGCCAAAACTTTGAATTCCGCCGCCGTCGATCGTGCCCCGTCCCGGTGGTCTTCGCCATCGTCTTCCTTGTCGCAGCCGCAACCTCGTGCACCCCCTTCGTTGCTCCGGGACGTCTCGGGTGGTCATCCCCGACAATAGCCGCAGTCGTCCTCCGCTCCGGCGCCGATTCCGGCCACCACCGTCGACCTTCCGTGCCAACTCCGATATCACCAGGTCCGCAATAGCACTACCTGCCCGATGCGCACATCCGTTGTGAGCCCTACGCCTCCGTTCGTCGTTGTCGGCCGAAGTAGTAGCCTCGTTGCTGATTTGACGCCAACCGCTGATGTGGCATCCCACATCGCCGCCCAGCCTTAGCTGCACCACCTCGGTTCCCGACCAAGATCTGGGCGTGCGTGTCGGCCACGAGGCGCCGACACACGCCACGCGCGTCTTGTGCGCCCACCACACCGAACCAGATTCCAAGTCCTCGGTGAACCCGGTCCATGGTGCACTATCCCTATGACAGTGGGCCCCACTTCCAAATATAATTCTTTTATTTATTTTCAGCTGATATTTCCTTTGATGACGTCATAAATCCGGTTTTTCTTTTAAAGAATAATTCGGATTATTCTGAAATTAGGGTTTCTTGTAGATTCAAACTTCCAAAGCTCATATCTTTTGCATCTGAACTCCGATTGAGCCCATTCAAATTTCTAAATTCATCTAAATTCAAGATCTATTTATCTGTGATTTTTATTTAATTTTTGGAGTTTGTTTTGCCTCTGTTTTTATTTGTTTTATTTGTTTACTTCGTTTACGAGTAAACGTTGATACTTCGGGAGGTTTTGAAGAAAAAGGGGCACCTCAAGAGCAAGATCAGTACCTAGACCTATTTCAACGCAAGTTATACCTTTGATCATATTGAACCCAGTTTTTTTAAAATTATTTTGATTCAAATTATTGCATTTACTTTAAGTATTTATTTAAATGCTTTTGGGGTGTAGTTATTAATCCCATTTGTTATATCCTCCTTGTTTAATTGTTATGTCTTAATCTTTTGTCACCCTAGATTGGTTTATTTAGTTGATATTATCATAGCACCAACGTGGGTTGGTTAGATACGATTAGATTGCTTAGCCATGCTACGAGTCATCATCTCATGTAAGTTGCAAATATAAACCTGACTAAGTGACTATGTGATAAAAACTGTGTGTACTATGTGCTATTACTTGTTGATAGCATATGTTGCACTTAACCAATAGGGTGGGAAAGGATTTAGACTGATGCAAGTGGTGGATACTGTGTGCTACTTTTGGTGGATCTGTGTGCATGGGCTTAAAAATCTGTGTGCATAGGGATTTGTAGTAAACTAGAAGTCTTGCTTTGGTCAATTAAGGACTTAACTTTGTGCGCCATTGAAACTGAGCCTCTCGTACAACCACATGCCTGATGGGACGAGCCTAACTTAGTAAGTTATGGATTCTTGACATTGACTACTCAGGTAGTAGGTTAGACTGTGTTGTATGGGTGGAGGTGTGTTACCGCTGTGGTTTGGGTGCACATCACGGGGCAGTTCACCGTGTCCCTGTCCAACGGTGCGTGTTATGCCAAGCACTGTGTAAGGGTTGGTATAGCATAAAGCACACTGGGAGTGTCAATGCTTGAGATGAAGTTTTTGAAATATTTTGTTATGATTAGTGCTAGCTACACTAGTTGTATCATGTGGGTAAAGTGTACAAACTCTGCAGAGTGTTAAATCAATACATTCGAATAGCCGCGTCTGCGGTCATGGACATGCTCGGGGATTTCACACGAGGGGTAGATTTTCATAAAATGTTTGGGAAGGGAGCTATGTGATCTAAGTCATATGGCTATGTGAATAATTTGTTTAGGCTATGTGTCTTTGTGAAAACAACTGTTAAGTTATTATTGTCTATTTGTTTTGAATTATGCTTTCAATCTATTATTTGTATTCAAATTGCAAACGCTGCATTTCCGCAAAAGAACCACAGAAGCCATCCCTTTGGAATAAGCCATCATGTATAATTGCATTTTTGTGGTATGACTTGCGAGTACGGTTGTGTACTCATGTTTGTTGTAAAGCATGCAACAAAAGAGGAGGAGTCATCGTCTGCTTTCGAGGAGGAGTTCATCGAAAGTGCTTGATCGTAGGGTCTTGATCCCAGTCAGTTGCCTATGGTGAATTGATGGGATGCCGCTACCGTTTTTGTTTCCGCTGTTGTTTATTTTCTTTGTTAGCCCTTCGTGGCTTAATAAGTGTAAACTCGACCATAAGGTCAAACCCTTATTTGTTAATTAAATTGCTCGTTTATGTTATTAATCGCTTGTGTGGATTGATATTCACCTGTGTTGACACTGTGTGTACTAGCGTGATCTTGGACTAGTGCATTATACACAGAGGGTCCAGAATTGTATTTTTGCGTCCCGACAGTGCTGACCTGCTAGGCCAGTGGGCCAGCCTCTAGTGCCCTACATACTACTGCATACATGGTGTTGAATTTTTTTCTCCTAAATTGTTGGGGGGCCACAACCCACGTTGGTCCAGCTGAAGTTACGTCCCTGCCCAACCTAGCCGTAGATACCAGGCCAAATTTCCTCAGGTTGGACGGAAGTGGTATGAACTCGTATTTATAAGCCCAATGTATTTCTGTCACGTAAATCCTATCACGTCACGTATTCGCGACTATACCTGCCAATACGTATTTCCGCAGCAGTATCGGGGTTTTTTTGGTCGTATTGGCATATTTTCGTCTCGTATTTATAGGAGCGGTTGCAGCCAACAATTATTTGCAAAAATAGCCCCTGCAAGACGACCACCATGCAAAGAATTTCAGCCCCTCCCCGCCCGCCATGTGCCTCGTTGTCGCACGGTGGCCGTGCGGTGGCTCGTTGTCGCCACAGCCAGCGGCGGCAACCCTCCCCGCGCCACGTGTGCCCTTCCCTCCACTCCCCTCCCCACGGCCCTCCCTCCCCCTCCCACCACGTGGAAAGCTGTTCAGTTCGGTTATCTGGAGAAACAAAAAACCAAGGAAAAATCGCCATCTGTCATTGAGAGATGCTCTGAAGCTCAGGACCCTCTCCTAATCCCATCGACCGTTCTATCTCCTCCGCACATTTGTCGTCTTGTCCAAAATTTTCGGCGCCAACGCTTCGAATTCCCAGCGCCTACGCCGCGGCTCCTCCCTCGCTCGGCTACAAATACCGAACTCTCGTAGTCGCTCTTTGCTTATCTCAATTGCGTTTCGATTCTCGTTTTGGCACTCGTCGCTAAGAACTCAGAGAACGTAACATAATTAATTTTACTGGGAGATTAAGTATTTTCTTGCTTCTCGTCGCTCGTCGCTTATTTGATTAATTTCCCCTGAAGGGCGGAATTTGTCAAATGCTTTTGTCGTTATTATCGTAGTCATAGTTAATTAGTCTTAGTCAGCTAGTCATAATTAGTAGTTTAGTGGTAATTAATTAGTTAGTTTACTGGTAATAAAATAGTTTAGTGGTAATTAATTAGTCATAATTAGTTTAGTAGTCATCATTACGACATATGAAATTAGTGGAAATGAAGTATTGGTAATTTTTTTAGTGGTAATTAATCAGTCGTAATTAGCTAGTTTAGATGTAACTAATCAATCATAATTAGTAAGGTTAGTGGTAATTACTTACTTTTCTAATAATAAATTAGTTCAGTGGTAATAAATTAGGCCTAATTAGTTTAGTGGTTATTAGTCTGGCATATTAAATTAGTGGAAATGAACTACTCGCAATTTATTTAGTGGTAATTAATCAGTCGTAATTAGTTCAGTAGCAATTGGTTAGGCATAACTCTTCCAGTGCAAATTATTTAGTCGTAAGTAATTAAGTGGCATTGAACATGTGCTTTAATAGTGGTAAGCACGGTAGTAATGAATTACCAACAATTTTCCAAAATTTTTGGTAATTAATTAATTATTTGTATTTAATTACACATATATAATCCATCATTTACATGCAATTTGTCGTACTTATTTACACATATGTACCGCGGATGGGGTTGTTGTGGCTTTAGGTAATTTCAAACATGTAAGACTTGTTAGTGTTTTACGACGATGGTCTCGTACTGGCCGAATCCGATGGGTTGGACCTGACGAGATGCCAATGCAATGTGGTCTGGGCGGAGGGGCTCCATGTGATGAATATTCACGACCTTCGAAGCTACATCCAGATGGAGTTCGTCACCGAGGCAACGACGAAGAAAGTTGTGATCGAGGGGATCACGTGCATGAATTATGTGTGGGGGCTCGTCAAGGTGAATGGAAGCACTGCATGGAGGCAATACATGCAGATTGCCTCCCAACCCGAGGCGGCCATTCACGAGAGGTCGATGGTGTACGTGAATTTCGTACGCAGGGCGCCGGGAAACCTTGATGATGCCAGGGCCTGTACAAGTGGGCAAGCGCATCCCGAACCTGAAGGCGGTAGCACGGAATGTGCTGCCTCGGAGGGAAGACCCGCACATAATTTTGTGCAAAATGAGGGGGCGGAAATGTGGTGGTCGGTCCGCATTGACTGCCACGAGTATCTACCGGACGAGCCTCTCGAGTTGGAGTCCGACGAGGACGCCGACCCAAGCTCGGATGGTAGCGACGAGGACACACACCAGGCCGGTGGTCCAATGAGGGGAATTGTGTCATCGGAGGTGCCTTACATGGCATCGAGACTTGATGATATAGCGGTGCGTTTGCTCATACTACCGCAAGAAGAAGACTCCCAGTGGGGGCTTGATGCCAATATCCTCTTAGTTGGGCAACACTTTCCTAACAAGGCGGTTGTGTAGCAAGCTATAGCACGATATGCCTTGTCCATCAGCCGTGTGTACCGAAAGTGCACCGTCCAACCGTGACATTACACGTGAAGTGCGAGGGAAGGCTGCCTGAAAGGTCAACGCTCAATGAGCAAAGATCTTCAGCTCGGTCTTTAGGGTCAAGAAGCTGATCAGCCACACTTGCGAGCTTAGTGAGCCCCTGCGACAATATTGGAACGTGACTTCCGCATATGTTGTAAGTCTCATCAGACACCTATTTGCAGCGTACGTGTCCATCACCCCCAAGATGCTGATGTCGAAAGTCACCAATCTGGCTGGCTATCCAGTCAGCTACAGCAAGGTCCGATGAGCCAAACAGAAGGTCATCGAGTCCATGTACGGGACATCCGAAGAGACGTACAACCTTGGGCCGAGATTGCTTCACTAGATTGTCGAATCGAACCCCAGCACGTACATAAACAAGCTTGACCGTGAAGATGCTAAGAGAGGGCCCAACTGCTTCATATTGGACCGAGTGTTCTGGGCTTTCACTTAGGCCATCGGGGGCTTCAAGTTCTGTCGTCCCGTGCTAACGATGGATGGCACTTTTCTTAGTTCGTTCATGTACAACCTTGTCTAGCATATGGTACAATACAATATTAAAGAATATCATGCACATGAAACTGTTAAATTAACAAAGAATGTCCTATTTGATCGGGCAACATGTGATAATACCCCCTCCTTCTTCATCCCGATTGCAATATACCAACTTCTGTTATCTGGATGAACCATGAGTTCTAGTGTCTTGTCTTTAGTACCTCTGTATGATGTATGCATATCCAATGTATGGTGTATGCCTTTGCAACATTTGTTGTACTCCTCTGTATGATGTATGCCTTTGCGACGTGACCCAACAAGGGAGCTTTGTAGAGCGTCGTGACCAAACGATGCAGTTTTGCGCAGCGTCATGACCCAATGAGGCAACTTTGCGCAGCGACATGACCCAACGCTACAATAAGATTCCTCCTCCTGGACGCAAATTTGCTTCAACCGGATTGCACTTCGGCCGCTATAGAGCCGCTATAGCTACGTCCGCTCCTGCTATAAATACAACGCTACTCGGCCAGGAACTCCACACCAACAATACTACCTAGAAAACATGGACAAAGAGAAGGAATGGGAGCACATCCACCAGCTTTTGAAGGACTAGGTGTCTCCCCAGGAAACCGTCGTTCGCCACACGACGTTTAGTCAGCAACCTTACACTCACCACCCACCCCCTCAATAGCCACATCCGAAGCTCATCGATCTAAGGAGGCTACCTCGTAGTACGCCCAATGATTCCTAGTTGAGCCGTGCCCCCACTCCTATGCCCACTGAACGCCCTCTGGAAGGGCCCCCGAGGGGGTTGGCGCCACCTCTTTGCTGGTGTCGGGACGCCTGCAAGTGCGTCAAATCAACCGACGAGTGGACCATTGGACAACGCTATTGATGCTGCTCAAACTTTTGCGCAGACTACCTCGACCGTAGGTTTGACGCGTCGAGCCATAGGCAGCTGGTAACGAATCGCATTTAAGTGCACACCACTATTTTGCTTCCCGTTACGCCGTAACCACGTCTCTCTTCCCACCGCGGTCTCTACCGCGCCTATACAACTTCAGCCAGTGGATCGACGATAAGATCCACCCATACGACATGTGGATGCTACTGGCATGGAAGGGGTGGGCCAGGGAGGACTGCGAAGGCCGTGAAAGGCGCCTCGAAGAGCTGCAGACTAAGATGGAAGAGAAGAAGAGGCGGGAGAGGCTGCACGAGGAGCAGGAACACAAGCATGCCATGCGACACGAGGTCGAGAGGGCGCGGAAGAGGGCCATCGCGGCGAAAGCTAAGGCGCAAGGTGAGGAGTACAACATCGAGCTGGGCCGCAAGGGCAAATGACAACGTTCTACGTAGTAGTTCGACCATCTTCGTCCATATGTCCCATGTATTTCTAATTCTCTAAAGGCATGTGTGTGCTGTCCTTGGTTCGTTAGCCTATGTGTCATGTAACCCCCTTGTCGGATCAACTATCGTGTTGTTATCGTTGCGCCATTTTTCCAAAGTTCTCCATCGTGTATGAAATCCCTAGCGCATCACAATATCACTTACCTTCATATTTACAAATTATTACTACCTCAATCGTCCTCACAAAATTCTTTAGAAATTTATCGCACTACAACAACATACGACGATAAAAAATTCCTAATTTTTTTCCATGCATTCCAAGTCGCATAAAATCATGAAACCCTAATTGCCGAAACCTAAAATCCAAATTTATGCGACCTAAATGCAGATTTTTTGAGACAATTCCAGAACACATATAAAATTGCCGAAACATTACACAATCAAGTCCACTGCGTGAGGAGCCTTCAAAATAAAATTCAAAATTTTTTAAGCCTATTTTCTACATTTACAAATTCGTACAAACAGTACACTTATATGAAATTACGAGAAAAAAATCTGAAAAAATAAAATTATAGAAAATTTACACAAGCAAGTACACCGTTTCGGGAGGCTACACATAAAATCTCGTAATTTTTTGAACGCATTTGCTATATTTTAAAATTTGTACAAACAGCGCTGAAACCCTAATCAACTTAAGCCCTAATTTCGGCCGAAACCCTAATTTACACACGTGGCACGAGAGGGTTTGCCGCCTGGTGGTCAAAGCAGGCGACTTAGCGGGCGGGAGGCGGTTGTCAGCGTCACAGCGGTGGCCGTCTGAATCGGACAACTGCACGACCACCATGCGGCAGCGCAACGAAGCATGTAGCGGGCAGGGATAGACTGTCGTACGGGCTATGCGGCAGACAACTATTTTTACAAATAATTTTCGGCGACAGCCACTCCTATAAATACCTATAAAAGGTGCCACGACAAATTTTTTTTTCCAGTATCGGGCCGCTTGCTTCCGCCACACACGGACACATGCCTCTCCACCTCTCGCTTCCGCCGCACCGCCACCTCGTCCGTCGCCGCTGCCGGCTGTTCCCCCCGCCGACGCCTCCTCCCTCCCGTCTCTCCGTAAGGTGACCTCGCAAGCCTCCAGAGTCCGGACCCTAACCCTACCTCCGCGGATGTGAGTTCTGACAGCCGCCGCCTCACTGGCTCATCCGTTCTTGTTCTTGGACAGGGCGGCGGCCGCGGCGGAGGCGTACGGGCTCCCCTTTCCGCCGGAGCGCGCTTCCCACCACCGCGAGCTCGCCGTGGCCGCCGCCACCGTCGAGCGCGCCTGCCGCCTCTGCGTGGACGTGAGTTGAGCTCATCCCCTCTCCTCTTGATTTGCTCGTTTGGAGAAATTGGAGGATTTTTAGATTTTTGCGTGGGATTAATTGCCGTTCGGTGGCATCGTGCGATGTTATTATGTAGTAATGTAAAATGATGCTCTTGATGTAAAGCCCGAGTCTTGTTGTGTGGGGGAGTTTGACCGTTCCAAATTTAGGTTCTTGGCAATACAATTGAGACAGATTTTAGAAATGATCAACTAATTTGCATAAATTTTGCTTTTTGAAGTAAATACTGTGTTGGTTTTTCTTTTGAAGAAAGAGTTAAGAGCTCTGTGGAGCACCAGAGTGTCACCACAATGCCAACATGAAGAAGCTTTGATAAAGCGTGAAACTTGTTGTGTGTAAAGGTTGCTCTCTCTGGGGGTTAAAGTTTGCCACTGGAAAACATTATATTTCAGAGTGAGCTACCGATATGCTGAAGCAGCGTGTTAAACTCATAGTCACCCTATTCACCACAACCCCCCGCGTACAGGATTCATCTACCCGGGTACGATTCGTGGGACATGGTACACCATTCCTATGGAATTTAAAAGGAAAAGTGGTGTACCGCGTCCCACGACCCTGTTCCTCGACTCGGTCGACCCATGTTCCCGGTGACTACTTAAACTCCCGGAATCTGCAGTTAATTGAAACCCAATTGCATTAATTTTCGTGTACTCGGTAGCTTTGGTAAAGCCATCCAATAAGTTAAAGTCTTGTCTAAAACACACTTGTGGTTTGTGTTTACCATGTGAGTATGTGATCTCCATCGCAACTCCTTGATTAATCAACTTTAACCAAAAGAGAGTAAAAGGATGATAGCCTGCTTAGTATTATTTGGGTTTATTAAAGGTTTGAAAAAGAATATTTGTACCTAGAGCATTTTCGTCATTCAATTTTCCATTAGTCAAAATAGGCAAAAGTTCATTGCAAAATATAACATGTATGCCTGGGACAGGAAATCCAAACCATGTCCATAACAAGAATTCAATTACAGGATTACTTAAAAAAACATAAAAAATAAAGGTACAATGAATGCAATATACTCATTAGCGAATTATTCTTGTGGGTCAGGTCTTAGTTTATGTTCAAATTGGCAAAAACCAATTTTGGTCTAGTCAGGTTTGGTGAGATTACTGAAAGGGAGCATAAGTACAGCTAAACACCAGAGGCTTTAGCAGCAATAGACTGGACCTAGTCCAAATGTAAACTTTGTGAGTTATCAACTAATTGTCCAGTTATGATGTAATAAATTTAAATGTTTGCCTGACATCTCACTAAAAATTTATTTGACGACCTGAGCTGCATTTTGCTTGTTGAATTGTATGCCTTGACAGGTGAAGAGATCACTGCTTTCAGGTGACGGGAGGATTCTTGAAAAGAATGACCAAACTCCTGTAACAATTGCGGATTTTGGAGTGCAGGCCCTTATTAGCCTCGGTAATTCATAACACAGCTACTCAGTTCAGGTTATCATATGCACTTTGCACCTTTGTCTGATGCCATCTTTTACCCCGGTGCTATGGGAAGAGCTCCAGCAATTATTTCCATCAATATCTCTGGTGGCAGAAGAGGACTCAGCATTTCTAAGGTTGCTTAGTACTGATGATAACAGTAGTAATGTACTTGTTGAGTCAATTTCAAGTGCTGTCGCAGACAAAGTGAATAACAGCGATTCACCTTTAACTCATGATGATGTGTTGAGAGCTATTGATAGAGGAGGCAAGGATGCTGTCTTCTTTGATTCAAATCCTGCTACTTATTGGGTAAGCTGCCAAGTTTCATTAATTATACATCCAGATCTGCAAAAGTTGGTTCGATTGAGTAAAGATGATGCTGTGGTTTTGAAGGTACTTGATCCAATTGATGGCACTAAGGGTTTCTTGAAAGGAGATGACACTATGTATGTGGTATGGCTCTCTTTAATTTCATTGTAAGGCTCGTTATTGGATATCGTTGATCACGTCGCCATTGAAATGCTTAATGCCGCCATTGTTAAAGGATGTATAAAACTGCACAAGCATACACCTTTGTTATATGCAGCATATTTCCGCATGCACAAAAATGTTTTCTCATTGAACAAACATGGACTCCTGAGTATCTTGGTAGCCACATTTCTGTCATCCACGTTCACTTTTTGAGGATTATCTGTATTGGACACTATATTATATGAGTAGCTCGTCTCAGGACTTCCGTCAGTTACTACCTGTAGCATAAGTGATCCAGATGCATGCTTCAAAAGCCATAATCAACATTATGAGGTCCATTGCACGTTATGGTTTGTGGCTTGAGGTTTTTTAGATAGTCCCTCGTTGAAACAAATCATATACAACATTGCAATATCATCATTGATTAACTGAGGTGTAGAATGTATGCGCAGTTTTTTTATTAGGCACATTTTCTTTTGGACTTGTCATCTTTGGTAATACCAAGTTTGACAAATTTGCATGCCTGAATACCAAGTTTGTTTGCTCTTATGTGGTCGCTGTTCAATGTGGATTTGCCAAGTCAGGCTTCCTCAGTAATTTCTGAGCATTAGATCTTGATCACTTTGTTTTCATACTCTTTTTCTTCTGATATGAAGCCTTTTCCTTTTTCTTAAGGTGGGTTTGGCTCTTGTGGTCAATGGAAAGGTAGCAGCAGGAGTGATGGGATGCCCAAATTGGACCAATGGTACCATAGCCAGCAAGAAAGACAACAGTCCTGCTGCCTGTCCTGGCCATGGCATCCTTATGGTGTCTCATGTAGGCTGTGGTACTTGGTCTAGGCACCTGTCTGTTGAGATTGACCAGTTCACAACAGCACAGGATGTTTGGAAGAGATGCTTTGTTGATCCCTGTTCAGTTGTACATTTGGCACGCTTCTGCATTCCTGATAGCCAAACTTGGAATATGATACCATTATCTGTTCTCTTTAGCTCAACGATGGAAGAATCTGGTCCTAGAGATGAGAATAAAATTCTTCTCCTATCTGCTTGCTGCGGCAGGTTTGTTACACTTTCCATTTTACCAATACACTACTTATGTATGCATGTGTCTCTACATTCGTAACCAGTCTAAACATGGTGCTAACGAATCAGCAAAGGGCATTTCAAGCACTGAGATTTTCTCCCAATCCTAACAAGTTGTCAATGGATACTATGGTTTGTTGTTTACCACGGGTTTGTCAGCATAATCTAAAATGAGAAATATCCTTTTGCTTTCTTGTGCTGTCCTGCTGTCATATTACTTTGAGAAGATTTCCTACAAAAGTATCTGACTTAGGTTGATAGTGTTGGAGAGTTCGTATTAGATCCTAATAATGAGTTGTATTAGATTAGGACTCTATTTTGAGACTATAAATAAAGGGTGTGGGATCCTACGGAAAAATACACAATTATTCCCTAAAAGATAAACATGGTATCAGAGCCAAACCCTAATACCTGAGATCCGCCGCCACCACCCATCCACAACCGCCGCCACCGTCACACCCACAACCGCCGCCACCATCGCCGGCGTGTCATGCAGACGATCACGCCATGCCGTCAGGGGGCCGCCGCCTCCGCCACGTGGTGCGTCTTTGCGTGAACGCGACGCCGGTTGCAGACGGGTTTGCTGCCGCCGCGACCACGCCATGCGGCGTGAGCCTCGTCGTCGCCTCTCTAGGGGTGGCGGAGGAAGAAGAAGAGAGAGAAGCCGCCGCCTCCTCTAGGGGTGGCACGAGGTCGCCATATTCTTGTGAACGCCGCCAAGCCTTTCGCCGCCGCCATTGCCGCGAGAGAAGAAGCAAGAGGCGGGTTTGTTGCGGGCTCGGGAGGAAGGAGGAAGAAGCATCGGCAGAAGAAGATTAAAAAGGAGCGTCGGCAGAGGAGAAAAAAAGGGAAGGTTCTGCTTACGCTTAAATATGTTACAGATCTATATGATTTTGGTAATCGTGAAGGCAGTCATCGAGGCTCGGCAGAACGTTGATGCGTGAAGAATTGTCGTGATCGTGGAAGATACGCTGGCATATCTTAGCGATGATTGGCATTACTCGGTTGTTAGAAGATGACCCCGAGGAAATTGAGGTCAATGAGGAAGGCAGAGGAAGAAGCCGCAATAAGGGTGGTAAAAGAAAAAAGGAAGACAGCTTGTTGAGACTACTTACCGCTAGTGACTCAAGGTGATATGAGGAGCATGTTACAGACCTCTTTATGCATGTATGATAGGTTCAAGGGTTAGTGCAGGTCATCGACTTAAAGTGGAGCCGATGCCGAGTGATGTAAAATTGGAAGGAAGTAAGAATTATCTCGAGTTAGTCTAGAAGAGCTCACTAATTACGAGGATGAAGGGTGGAGCATTACTGCGGAGACTTGTGTTGAGCTCGCAGACAAGGCGAGTATGGATTGGAGGACGTGGAACACCACCAACTCGTGGTGGTAGCTTGTTGTTAGCCGATGTCCCCATCCATCGCCTGGGATGGTGGAGATGATGCAAAGTGCACCGATGATATGGAAAACACTAAGCAACATGTACTCCGGGCGAAATGTGATGATGATGGTGGAAGTCAGAGGCAAGGTGAAGGTCTGAAACAGAGGAGAAGACCGCCCAGAGTATGCTAGTGAATCGCAAAGAATCGTGGGCGATTTAGATCACTACGATCCACCGCAGCTAACATGTGCGGTGATATTGAGACGAAAGCAGGTATGGTCGCAACGCAGACGGGTTACACACTTTCTAAAGGGACTGAACTCAAAGTTTGAGAGTAGAAGAGCTGCCATGTTTCACTTGGCAAACTTGCCTACCATGGAGGAGGCTATTTCATTATGGTGCGCAGAGGAGATTCGACTACGAGTAATAGGGGACAACAACCCGGTTAGATCAGCATATGCCATATCAGATGATAGGGAGTGCTACAACTGTGGGGTGAGAGGACATCTGAGCCGTGCTTATCCTTCTCCACAGTATGGAGGTCGAGGTGGAGATTATCGAGGCCGAGGTGGAGATCGTGGTGGTCATGGGAGTGGAGGTCGAGGAAGAGGCCGAGTTGGTTCCAAGGCTAATGTGGCCGCCCTGACAGAGGAGATCAAGTCTGTCACTCTGACGGGCGAGCAAGCTATGCAGTGGGAGAAGTGGCAGCAGGGAAAGACATTGGAGACTTCTCATGAATCCACCTCCTTTGGTAACTTTGCAAACTATGCCCACGTGGGCGAAGGTACGCAGGCACATGCACTTGCATCCACATATAAGCACTCTCAGATTGATTGGATCATAGATTCAGGGGCATCCAAGCATGTTACAGGTTCACTGAGTGCTTTTGCATCTTACACCCCATACACTCATTCTGAAACTGTCCAAACAGCTGATGGAACCTTCCAACTTATTCAGGGTGTAGGATCTGTAGAATGCACACCATCCATTGCTTTATCCTCTGTGTTGCATGTTCCCTCCTTTCCAGTCAACCTTCTTTCAGTCAGTTCTATTATTGACCAATTCAAATGCACTATCACATTTGATGAGGATTCGTATTTGTTCCAAAAGAAGAGAACTGGGAAAAGGATTGGGACCGAATAAGACGAATGGGTCAGGGTACATTGATCAAAGTTGATGCGGCATTAGGCGTGGCTATAGGAGGAATCGAGGGAGAAATTTTATTACATCATCGTCGCCTAGGACATCTATCATTTGAGAGTTTAAGTCAGCTCCACCCTAATTTGTTTAAAAGGGTAGACATGAGTAAACTTGTGTGTGATGCTTGCGAGTTTGGAAAGCATACATGGTCTACATATAGTAGCATTGGTCTTCGGAGTTATGAACCTTTTATATTAATACATTCAGATGTTTGGGGTCCGTGCTCAGTTACTTCCATGAGTGGTTTTAAGTGGTTTGTCACATTTATTGACTGCTATACTCGTATGACTTGGATTTATATGATGAAACACAAGAGCGAGGTCCTTCGATGTTTTCAGGACTTCCATCGGATGGTTGCTACTCGGTTTGACGCAAAGGTTCTTGATTCTTCGATCCGATAATGGAACTGAGTATGTTAATAAGGAGGTTGCAGCGTATCTATCAAAAGAGGGGATACTTCATCAGACTACTTGTCCAGGAACTCCACCTCAGAATGGAGTGGCTGAAAGAAAGAATCGACATTTGTTGGAGGTAACACGTTCACTCATGATTCAGATGAATGTGCTAAAGGGATTGTGGAGCGAGGCGTAATGACGGCAGCAGTATCTCATCAATCGCATGTCGTCTCTGGATACTTGGGATGAGATCTCCAAATTAACTTCTTTTGGGTCACGGAGTTCAAGGTGCCTCCCAAGGTGTTTGGTTGTGTGTGTTTTGTACGGGATCATTGACGGCGGTTGGCAAGTCGGATCCACGAGCATTGAAATGTATCTTTATAGGCTATTCATCAAGTCGGAAGGGCTATAGATGCCGGAACCCGCTTGAACGAAAGTTGTTCGTGAGTATGGATGTGACATTCCGGAGTTTGAGCCTTACTACACGAGCGGAGATACTCTTGATCAATTTTTGGAGTTCTCTCCTATCACTGAGGGTGACAGTCGAGAGGGGGAGAACAAGGAGAGTGATAGTCAATGAGTAGTCATTGTAGGAACGATTCCGTGCCCAAACCTAACGGAATACGAGAGATGTGATAGCCCCAAAAGAATTGAAGGTTTATCAACGAAGATGCTTTGGGAAACAGGGGGAGAAGCAGAGAGACAAACAGTCAGCGCCTGAGCCATCAATCTGAGTCAGAACAACCGAACGATCCACCACACAATGAACAATGGCCTTGCCAAGTGATCCAGTCCCAAATCCCTTCTCGGGTCTCTCTCCATCAAGTTCCTTGCCTCCCCTTGGGGCGAGTGGTAATGTTCACTCTAATCTAGAGTTACCACTTGCACAACGAAGGGAAACTAGAGCTAATGCAGGAAAGCCCCCAGTCCGGTATGGATTTGAGCATGACATTGCAAATTTCATCTCGTATTCCCATATCTCACCTGCATACAAAGCATTCATTGCATCTCTTCAGACAGTGCATGTTCCAAAGAATTGGCGAGTTGCTAAGTAGGATCCTAAATGGAAGGATGCCATGGAGGAACTTAGTGCACTTCAGAAGAACAAGGCATGTGATCTTGTTCCACTTCCAGCAGGAAAAAGGGCAGTAGGATGCAAATGGGTATTTACAATTAAGCAAACTCTTGAGGGCAAGATAGAGAGATACAAGGCACGGTTGGTTGCAAAAGGTTATAGTCAAACATATGGGATAGACTATGATGAGACCTTTGCACCAGTGGCGAAGATGAGCATGGTAAGAACGTTGATCTCTTGTGCAACTAACTTTGGATGGCCTCTACATCAGTTGGATGTGAAGAATGCTTTTCTACATGGTGATTTACAAGAGGAGGTATACATGGAGATTCCTCCAGGCTTTGAGAATAGGCAGACTGAGAGGAAGGTGTGTAAACTTAAGAAGTCTATACGGTTTGAAGCAGTCTCCAAGGGCGTGGTTTGATAGATTCAGGCGTGCAATCTGTAATATGGGTTATTCTCAGTGCAATGGAGATCATACTGTGTTTTACAGGCATAGAGGATCACATATCACCATATTGGCAGTCTATGTTGATGATATTGTGATTACTGGAGACGATGCCGAGGAAATCAAGACCTTGAAGAAAAAACTAGGAGAGACATTTGAGGTGAAAGATCTTGGACCTTTTCGATACTTTCTTGAGATTGAGATTGCCCGTTCTTCGAATGGTATAGTTCTCTCCTAGAGAAAGTATGTCCTTGATCTACTGGCAGAAACAGGTATGCTTGGGTGTCGCCCTATTACTTCACCTATTGATAGGAATCACAAGTTATGTGCTGAGTCGGGAGATCCAGTTGACAAGGAAGCTTATCAAAAGCTTGTTGGGCGTCTCATCTATTTGTGCCTTACAAGACCTGATATTTTATATACAGTGAGTGTGGTTAGTCAATATATGCATGATCCCAGAATAGGACACATGGATGTTGTTTATCGAATCCTACGGTATTTGAAGAGTAGCCCTGGGAAAGGCCTTTGGTTCAGGAAGAATCAACATCTGAATGTGGAAGGGTATTGCGATGCCGATTGGGCGAGCAGTGTAGATGACAGGAGGTCTACCTCTGGATATTGTATCTTTGTGGGAGGTAACCTTGTGTCATGGAGAAGCAAGAAGCAGGAGGTTGTGGCTCGGTCTACTGCAGAGGTAGAGTACAGAGCAATGGCGTTGAGTGTGAGTGAGATGATATGGATGAAGGGGTTATTGTCCGAGCTTCGAATATGGAGGAATAATCTCTTGGTGTTACATTGTGACAATAAATCTGTAATCAACATTGCTAACAACCCAGTTCAGCATGATCGTACCAAGCACATTGAGATTGATAGGTTTTTCATTAAGGAAAAGCTCGATGGCAGAATATTGAAGTTGGAGTATATCAAGTCTGGTGAACAGTTGGCTGACTGTTTTACTAAAGGGTTAGGTCCTAGTGAGGATGCTACAATATGTAACAAGATGAACTTGATTGATATCTTCGGCCCATTTTGAGGGGGAGTGTTGGAGAGTTCGTAGTAGATCCTAATAATGAGTTGTATTAGATTATGACTCTACTTTGAGACTATAAATAAAGGGTGTGGGATTCTACGGGAAAAACACACAATTATTCCCTAAAAGATCAACAGATAGTGACTATCTTAGATTGATTACCAATTGGTCGGTGCATGAGTGATCGTGATGAACTCTTCTTGTTGCTGTTTTGTAGCTTGTGCAAGTATCTAATGGTAGCTTCTGGGAGAGCCTCAGTTTTTGTCCAACGAGCACGGGTGAAAACTCTAATCAAGGTGCCCACTTGCTTGCAATTCCCCTCGTACGTTATGACCAGTTAAACAATTTGTTGACTCAGTTTGCACTGATCCTTTCCTTTCCTGCCTGTTTACATAGGCTTGGGATCACGCTGTTGGAGTAATTTGTGTGCAAGAAGCTGGAGGTCAGGTATATACCTCACTTTCTAAGACAAGACTCCACGAAATGTTCACTTGTTCCATCAATTCGCCATTATAACCATGGTGATGTTGTAACTTGTTGAAACTGCCAGATCAGTGACTGGAGTGGGAAACCGTTGGATCTTGCAGCTGACCTAACGGGGCGCAGAATCATCTACCCTTCGGGTGGTATTCTCGTGACAAACGGTGCTCTGCATGACAAGCTTGTCGAAATGATCTCAGCAAATTACAAATAGTTGCAATGTCGCATAGCTCCACGCACCAACACATTTTTTTTGTAACATTTTACCTCGTCGGCCATCAAATTGTATTCGGTCTCGCATTTGAGAGAGAAACCGCAGACTTGTTCAGTTAACTTTCCATGTCATTACCACAACAGATATACATGAATAAAATGGCACTGTTCCCTTAAAAAAATGAGTACCTGAACTTCTTAAGCAGCTTCGTTCAGAAGCTATACACGCCAAACGTGGTGCTCGTCTTGTAAGTCGTCCTGGTATCATATGCTTGCAAAATTCTAGAATCTTTTTGCCTTCACAATGTGTGAATCCGTTGGATAATCATGAAGTTTGCATGGTCGTATAACGTCCACGCGCACCTGAAGCAAGCTTGCAACGGGGAGAAATCTTGGACCAATCTGACAGCGCTGGGCCATGTAAGATGTTTGGTCACCAATTCAATCCGAAGGAAAAGACACCCAAAAGATTGCAGCTCTGGCTCCATGCAGAATTGGCAGGACTAAGCATGATTAGCCTAACAAAATCCATCATAAGGGCGGACTTTACTGCTGCTGTATGGTCTGCACATTTTGTTCTCCAGTGACACGTCTGCCTGCTGCGAATTCAGTAGATGACTTGTTGGCTTCTTGTCGTAATCTATGTTGACTTTATTAGGCATAAGATGGGCTACTGATCATATGTTTGTTTTTCTGCTTGTGCGAAAAGTCGTATTTACGCGTCTTCGAAATAATTCTGTTGTGTAAGCAAGCACGGTGAAAATTCTTCAGGCACGAAGAGTTTATCTTGATCTGAAACCCTGCTGAGTATCTGTCGCTTGTTGTTGCAGGAATCGACCATGCTTGCTCAGAGTCAACGATTTCGGCAAACCTTGCCTGCTTGACGAACGGAAATCACATGTATTGGATGTACAAGTGGGCCAATGAATGGAATTCAGACATTGTAGCAAACGCATTGAACAGTTGAGAGCTTTCATTCTTGCCCAAGAAATTATGTAGCAGATGCTGAAATATATGTACTTATCTGACAACTCAGTTTTCAGAGTTTTTTTTGTCTTTTACAATCGAGAAACATCACTGCAACACCGGGAAATCATCTTAATTTAGGCGCCTTAGTGAGAACTCAAACATGCGACATATATCCTTTACAACAAGTAGTAGTTCCAACCATTGAGCTGAGCAATGTTCTTGAGTATTCTCAGAACGACCAAACCAACGTATGAACAGCTGAAAACAGATGTCAAATGTTCCTGAATAATTCAGAATTTTTTTAATAAGGCACTGTCCTCAGCACATTTGAACATTTCTTCTGCCTTTCTTGTCAGAGAACTCGGGAAGCTTTTCTAAGGTTTGATCATGGGCGGATCTACGGTAAACTAGCAGGGTGCACAGAACACCGGACTCAAAAATCAATTTTCTTTAGATATAATCATATATATGTAATATAGACACTCTTAACCCAACATAAGAGGATACCCCAAACCACAGCTCAGTCAATTAGCCCAGCCCAGCGTAATATATATTGGGAGTGGAAACTTCCGTTATTTTCGTTTTAGATCCGTCACTGAGCTTGATGATCAAGGCATGGCACACATGGCACAAGTGTGCTGTCTGCGCCACCAACTTCCTCATACAGATGGCAATAATGCCGCATAAGATACACTCGCAGATGTTCTAACCGTTTTCAGGCCATGCATGCACATAAACAAATGCAGGTAGCAAGTACTTGCTCTCATCTCATGTATGATGTATGCATGGGCCATGCATGAGGTGACAAGCAAATTATAATGCTTTCCCGCCACCTACTCTCGCTAACTACAGGCGCGCGGAGGCGATCCAGGTCACAACCGCACACAACCACAGGTGCCTCATCCCAGCTCCAAATCTGAATATTGTTTAATTTTGTGGAGTGTTTGATGCAACAAAAGCATAGGAAACAGCTTGTGCGTTCAAAGTTTGTTGCTGTTAACTAGAGGTGGTCAAACAGGCCGTGCTCTGTTAGGCCGCCCGAGGCACGACATTGTAGACACAGCACGACCCACATTGTTCATAGATCGTGTCGGCTAGGCACGACAGTTCGTGTCGTGCTTGGGCTGCTACCCTGGCACGGTGGGTCGGCCCGGGACAACACGAACAGTGTCGGGCTATGCCATGCCAGGCACAGCACGAGCCCGACCAGCCCTGCAGTCCATCTGACTCGCTATGCATGAACTGATGAACATCAGCCAACAGGCATCAGCTCAGAAGTCAGAGAAACAACTCAACAATCACATAATCATTTCATCCGAAATCAACAAGCACATAATCATATCTGAGATAAAAAAAAAATGCAATCAGAATCACAGTTCACACCATTTAATCATTCATTCACAGTCATAGTATCAAGAACCGGAGAGGAAGAGGGGGAGGAGAGGCAGGGCGGGGCGGCACTAAGGGAGAAGGTGGCGCGAGGGAGAGCTGGAGAGTCGGAGATGAAGGGTCGGAGGGGAGGCGGCGCGACACGGGGTGGCGCTGAGTGGAGCCATGGAGGGCGCTGTCGGTGTGGAGGGCGGATCCAGTAGAGGAGGAACCGCCGGCGTGGAGGGCGGAGCCGGTGCGGCAGCGACAATGAGAGTGGGAGAGTGAGGGAGACGAAGGGGTAGGCCGGCAGCGGGGCAGGGGAGAAGAGGGGTCGGGCAGAGCAAGCAGGCCGGGCAAGCGTCGGGCAGGGGTAGGCCGGGTAGTGGCCTCGGGCCTAACGGGCTAAATGGGCTACGCTGGGCCAAACGAGGCTCGTGCCGGCCCGGCATGGCACGAACGGCCGATGGGCCGCTCCTGGGCTGCCTCCCCGGCACATGGGCCGGCACGGCATGACCCATCTAATAGTCGGACCGAAATGGGCTGTGCCGAGATGAGCCGTGCCCTATCGTGCCCATGCTGGGCTAGGCCAGGGCCGCCCATTTGGCCAGGTTTGCTGCTAACTAGGTACACTTCATCCACGTACGTGCTAACCCACCATGCATACATATTACATGCCACATGAACAGTAGTCACAAATACCAAAAAAGAGAGTATAAGAGATCGTCACAGCTATTACATTTAACTAAATCATGCCTAATCACCAGATGAATGTTCTAGCAGCATCGGTTGCAGATAAACTAAACTATGCATGCATGCCCTAGCTAGAGATCGATCTTTTGTATACTTGTTTACTATTTTACCTTCGTTGATCTCATCGCAATCGCATGTGACTTTCACTCCAATGTGGCAATCCTTATCCACTATCGCACAAGTGTTAACCCAAAAAAAAGGCGATTACAAGTGTTACAATTACGGCTAAGTCAGAGTCGCCTTTAGCGCTAGCTGATCTACATTACTCTATAGTATCTAGCTAATAGACGATTCGCATTGCGCCATTAGCACTTTGACTCGGCGAGTCACGATGTCCACCCAAATTTTCAAACCATTCATGGTACCTTTTCCCTCTAAACAAACCCAAAGCAGAAACATAATTAATGAGGCGTATAAACACACAGGATTTGTATATTCGAATACGTTAAACGTCAATGTTAGGATGAAGCAGGCGAGACCGGTGACCTCATGGAGATCTTGCGAATCACCGAACCGCGAATTAACTATGCGTGGATCAGGGGCGTATGCTCGCGGCGTAGAGGACGCCGTGACGCTTTGATTGTTGGAGGCGATGGACACGTAGGGCCAATCAGGCGTGTGAGTGTCGCATTATTCGTAACAACTCCTTGCCATAAATACTCATGGGGAGAGGGGTCAAATGGGCGATGTAAGCATACTCCGTTTTTGGGGAAGGAATACGCCATGGAATGCTAGCCACGCGCCACGTTAGGCACCCCTAAATTGAGTATTAGGGCAATAGAAATTTGTGTTACATAGTGTTTTGGTGATCGATGTTACTTAATTTGGGAGTGTGCTAGCTTAAAATGGCTAGATTTGAGTAGTGCATGAAAGGTGGCTGGTGTCTCCATGGCAAGAGACATGGATGCACTATTAAAAGTTACTACCGGATCTAGCTAGCCAGCTAGTTTATCTTGTGTATAGTATAAAAATAAATCTAGCTACCTAGGTAGGTTAATTATATACGCTATGTGTATGTACCAGTGTATCTGTTCACTACTCCAGGCTACACTTTTCGTGTCGGTTTAAAACCGTCAGAAAAAAGTGAATAACCGTCGCGAATAATTTTTCCAACGGGTAACCGTCAGGCATTCGCCGTCAGGAGTCCTCCGACGCGAATGTCTGAAATGCCTGACGGCCACCTGACAGGAAAATTATTCGCGACGGTAATTCCCAACGGTGATCGACGGGGAACCAACCCCGTCGTCGGGGTTGGCCGTTAGTCCCGACCCGTAATCCGTGTCGGTGACCCGACGGGAAAATACCGTCGTGGATATATTTCGCGATGGGCTTTTAAACCGACAGTAAAAGTCAATGTTTAGTGACGGTCTAAACCGACAGGAAAAAAACTTAAACAGTAATCGCTACTTTGCGTAGCTAGTGGTTGCGTCAGCGTCCGAAAAAATGTTAAACCGTTAGGAAAATTGACCGCTGGTTAGCATAGCTAGTACTACATCAGCGTCCGAAAAAATATTAAACCGTTAGGAAAAATGGAAATAGCTGATAACAATAAATTCTATATCAGAAGCAACCTCTAGCATTTACAGTAAACATAACCAATCTCACACAATGAAATATAAATCAACCAGGTATATAACACATTCACAATTCAATATAAACCATTCTTCCATCAGAACCAAAATTTATCATACAATCAACTACTAATAGTAAATTACAAAGCTGCTAGCAAATTACAAAGCAGTCATGCGTCGATAAGTTTGCATGCATGAGTAGGTTCACAATACAAGCTAGGTTGCGTAATAGGCCTCATGTTGAGCCAAGAGACAAGTCTTTCATCTACAAAGTTGCTACCATATTAAAAGACCGAAAGATAAGTCCAAAAGCCACAAAGCAAAAAGCGAGTTAAGTTGTGGCTGCAAGTCTAATGGCACTAGTGGCATGTTTCTTAGGAAGTTCCATTGTTAGCTTGGTCTGCGCCCGTATTGTCGGCTGTGTCGTTGTTGGGCACATGAGAGATGGTGTTGCCATTGTCCTCGCCGCCCACATTGGCATCAACTGCTTGTGTGCCCCCAATCTCCTCGTCGAGGATTTCATGGGCTACTTGTGAGCCCACATGCGAAGAACCAGTTCCCTGTAGCAAGCCATATGTACAATTAGTAAAAAGCTACCATGCATGACTCATGTCCTTATGAAATGACAAAAACCGAAAACAAGTAGAAGAATCCACCATCCCTTGCTTCATTTCTATCTCTTCTGTCTCATGTCTCCAATCATAGCTCTCAAGCATTAAATGTAAACAAACAGTGATGAATTGCCAATCATAATAGTGATGTAAACAAAAATATATTTCTTTATGTAATTGTCAAGTTGACACTTAATATATTTCTTTATGTAACTGTCTAATTGCTATAAGCTAGGAGGTTATGCCCAGGTGGCATTCCTTGGTACCTTACCATCAACATAGAACTAAGAATGTGGTTATGCCCAGGTGTTACATTAATCAACACGAAGCTTGTGAACTGCTGCACTGCTTGGTGGTATTCCGCCATACCAAAAATAATTAGTTCTCTAGATGAACATTTCATCCAAACGACAAAAGATGGAAGATTGTTTGTTGGAATATTGGTCTGGAGACAATAAAATATTCTTGCAATGTAGTAAGTCTTCTAACCTGAACTTGACTTGGTGGTTGACGACACATCATCTTGGCGGGTGGTTCTTCTCCGAGCTTCTCGAAAAGCATCTGCATTTCAAAGACAACAAATTGAAGATTGATTATACATGAAAAATTCATTGATATATCTTCAGTTAAAGTTGTTACCATTATCATCCGCCCTTGCATTTCTTGTCACTGGTGAAGCTGTGCATTCTCTTGGAGCAAAGCTTGATAAGATGGGGTGTTGGATGGCCTAATGTTTCTTCCTTTAGCAGCTGCTATAACGTCAGCCTTCTTCACAGCACCATTACCTATAGGTAGGTAGCCATGGGGTAGGCCCCCACCAATAGTGTACAGAACTTTTCCATCCAAGTCGTGCTGCTCTGAATCTTCTTGGTCTTCAGAGCTATTTAGTGCTGCTTGGTAGTTATTCTACAAGTCAATTGAAATATTTAAGTTTGTCGAAACACAATAGAAATAAACCGGTCAATGCATATCTGAAACTACTTAGGAGAATAGCAATAAGAAAATCAGCAATACATGCTCTTACAATAAATAAGGATTTGCAGTTATAACTTATAAACATTGCTTAAAGAAATAATGATAAGTACAAAAGAGTAGGTATCTTAACAAAAACACAACCAACAGCAGACAGGCTGCATGCTACCAGTAGCAAACAGTCCAGCACAGGGTAAAATTCATGTCATCAGGGCAAGGAGGGGCAGGCCACAGACAGCCACAACTAGAATAATGCTTACCATGTGTTGTTGTGCCTTTTGGCTTGTGACTGCAGTACTACTTCCGCTGCTATCCACATTTTTTATTCCTGACTTCATTACGGCATATGTGTTTAATCTAGTAGCCTTGTCAGGGCCAAACTTCTGTTCCTACAAGAATTAGGAATTCATTAAGCACATTGTATTTCACTAGTGGATTATATTCCAATTTTAGGATATAGTGTGTTGTTACTAGACTCTAGGATATAATGGGTTGTTAGGCAGAGATGAAAAGATTTGATTTGGTGGTGGAATCTATGGTTTGCATATTGTGTTGTACCCAACAAAATAACACATGGTTGTCAGTGACTAGTTTAGGTTTATCTAATATTGGAAATGACATCTGTGTTGAGCTAGAGAGTTTAGCAAAACATGATATATATATTTATTTATTTGATCTCTACAGAGGACAGCTGATTCCAGTAGTCAAGGCCATGGTATGAGAATATTGAATATTGAATATTCTATGAGAATTCTACCCAGGCCTAGTTTATAGCTGTCTGCATAAAATATGATAAAACGTGTAATAAATGCTTAAGTAATGGATAGATTTCATACTAGAAATTGTTGTGTCTCTGCAAATGGTCGCGACCCTCCTCTATTTTGAGCAACATCTTTGGATTCCAACCATGATTGTTGGTCTTTCCTTCGTTTTTCCTTGAAATGCTCGGTGACCCAATAATGGCAGAGGTTAGGCCAATCTTCCTCTTTGCACTAGTCAAGCGTGGCCTACAAGTATTGTTCTTCTGAAAGCTCTCTTCGATGGGCTAGAGCATCATCAAGTTTCTCTCCATGGTTCTCGTAGTACTTTTTGACTATATCCACACGAGCCTGGTACATCATATCTCGTACTCGTTTCGCTGCATACCGTTCGAAAACACGGTCAACCTCTTCCTTGTCCCCATCATCCACAGAAAACAAAGCCTGCATATTTATGTAGGAAATGCATAGTTAGATAAAAAATGTAACAGTCGACTGTATGTAAACTAGGAGTACCAATCTTACCTAGAACTCTTGCTTCACTCGATCTGCATTTGTCTCTCCAATGTCATTTTCATCCAGATAATAATCTGCTCACATGGTCGCCGGGCGGATATTAATGGGATCACCTTTGTGATCCAAGTCCTTCACGGTGCTTGGGTATTCTCGTTCGAGAATAACTCCAAGTTGTGTGCTGTACTTGTAGTCTTTGGGGTGGTAATTTACATACTTGAATTGCCTGTACACAATTAAAACAAAACGAGTAAGCGGTACACAAGTATATTAGTGTATTGCAAGGAAAATGTGCCCACTGATGGTGAGGTAATATCACTTTTGCAAACTGAAAATCCTTAATTAAAACCTAGCATCAATTGCAGCTTAGTATGTACATATACATATGTCTGCATCAAACCTTTACTCGACATGAATGATTGTAAGGTGAAAAATTATACCACAGTGAATGAGTATTTGGATACACTAGTTTAGAAGATTTGCTTGATTTATATCTTGCTCATAAACAATACCCTTTTGTTTCATTGCAGTGGAAGTCATCAGTAACTATATAGAATTTATGCATGGTTCTCCAAATATTTGAAGCACTATATAATTCATTGCGAAGGAAGTCATACATATAATTCATGAGTCGCGATACTTACTCATCACCCTTAGGTTCAAGGCCAACCTTCCGACCTTGAGGAGGTAGTCTCAATTGGGTCCGTGACCTCTTCTTCCTCCCTCTTTGTGCAGATCTCTCATGACAATAGAAGTCACAGTTCTTCGAGAGGTACCACCACCATGATTGCTATTGTTCGAGGACTGATTGGCTGCACATTGTCTTACCGCTAGACCGCTGTGACGAAGGCCGTTCATCACCTGCATAGCAAATACATATTCAGTTCTCATCAGTGACTTTGTGTCATAACTGCAGGGAACAGTTAACATTTCATACAACACCATATAACAAAGACATAAAATGACATCAGGAACTTAGTGCATGTACAACTATTTTCACTTAGGTGGAGTACAACATACTACATACAACAAAATGAAACAATATAGTTTGACAAATTTGACAATGCAAGCAACACAAAGTCAGAAATCATCTGGATCATAGTGAGGGGGTTGAAGCTCATCGTCTTCATCTTCATGACTGTCTTCATCTTCTTGACCATCAATATTTTGGTTGGCCAGAAAGTCCAAGTCTTTGGGATCGATTATCTCATCTGAAATGCATGGCATCACAATGTCTAAGTCATTCCCTAAATCTATAACAAAATGTCCTTCCAAACCATCCTCTTGATAGAATGATATATCTTGTGGTGGCCCTTCAGGAGGAATAGAATCATCATTGATGCCGCTAGGAAGTACGCATCCATGTGGAGAAATATGATACACAACCCACCAATCCAATAGATCTTGTCTAGACTTGCATGGATAAGATAAATAATACACATGTTTCACTTGACTTGCCATGACAAAAGGTTCAAAATTCAAAAGCCTCGACGTGTACTTAATCTCCATCAACCCCAAATTTTTAGAACGCCTAACTCCGACAGGGGTTGGATCAAACTAATGACAATAAAATAAAATCATCTCTAGTTTCATGCTGCCTTCCCAAGAAATTTTGATGATGTCCTCAATGACACCATAGTACTCAAGCATATTATCATCTTCGTCAACACAAGACACACAAACACCACTATTGACAGTGGTTAATCCTGATTTTGCATTCTCATACTTCTCGGACCAAAATCTATATCCATTCATATCATAGCATCCATAAGTGGTTACCCTTTTGGAGAAACCATAACAAATTTGGCGCAAGGCATTGTCAATGCTAGATATCTTCATGCACTGCATATTTAATTAAATATCTTACTTTCTGGATGATGTAAGAAGGCTAAGAATATATAACTTTAAGTGTTCAGCAACATTACTTGGGTTTTAAACCAGTCAAAAAAAATAGGCCCATGGATGCCGCGATGACCAGATTTCCAACCATTTAATCTTAATTCGTGAAGTTGATTCTCTGTTGGTGTAATTCGGCTCTTCCATTGCTCTAGATCAAATTTTCTAAAAGAAGAGAATAAATTTGTCAATAGACTCAAAGAGAATTTTTGGAAAATGACTTAGAGTTTTTAAATTGAACACATACTCAATAAAATCACCCATCTCCGGTATGTTCATCAATATGTACAAGTAAGCAGCCTTGTACTCCTCGTTGGTGAGATCACGACAACCCTGACGGCTCATGCATCTACCAATGAATTGAAAAATTTCAAGATTGCATGAACTTTCGAAGGTACATACACCAACATCGTATCGAGGAATCTTGTTTCTAACTGATCTCACATTGGGATTAAAATAAAGTGAGAGAAAATTTGTGGCCTCCTCTACTAGGTACGCCTCAACGCGAGCCTTATTTCGTACATTCTTTCTTAGCTTTCCAATACATATGCAAGGACAAGCCCAAGACTTTAGGAAGAGCCAATATAAAGTTAGAAGGCTATTGAAGACATACTAATTTTACCTCTCGTATGGACACATCCAGCGGTTCTGGACAGGACCTCCAAGTCATGCCTCATAAGGAAGATGTATAATTAGAAGTTGCATAGGATTGAAGAAACATGGAGGAAATATCTTCTCTAATTTGCATAGAAGAACTGCAATGCTCTCTTCAAGTGAACATATGACATCCTTGCTCAGTTCTTTAGCACACAATTGTCTATAGAAAAAACTAAGCTCAACCAAACACACCCATATATTTTCCGGAACGAATCCACGGAATGCAACTGGGAGTAAGCGTTCCCTGAAGATATGGTAGTCATGGCTTTTTAGGCTAAAGATCTTCCTTTGCAAGAGGTTTACCCCCTCCTAATGTTGGCTACATACCCATCGGGGAACTTGAGTTCTTGAAACCATTTAAGTATTGTTGTCTTTTCATTTCTGTCAATGCAAAATGCTGCCCTTGGCTTGTGCCACTTCCCATTGTGCTTCAACTCCAAGTGCAATGATGGGCGGTTGCAAATTTATGCTAAATCTTGCCTCGCCTTCACATTATCTTTAGACTTATCGGGTATGTCAAAGCATGTGTTCCATATAGCCTCAGCTACATTTTTCTCATTGTGCATGACATCAATGGTATGTCGAAGAAGTAATTTGTCAAAGTATGGAAGTTGCCAAATGCAGCTTACGTGGGTCCAATTGTGTGTTTTACCGAAGTTTTTTTTTTGTATCAAGTACTAATGCATTCTTTTGGGCTTGGACTTCCTCTCTCGTTAAATGCCTAGGAGCTTCATCCAACGCCTTTGTGTTCTTTCGAATGCGTTAGCTTGGGCTCTGAATGGATGGTCCCTAGGTAGAAAACGCCTATGACAATCAAACCAGCAAGCCTTGCGACCACTATGAAGTTGAAATACTTTGCAATCAAACAGGCATTGAGGACATGCTAACACACCGTGGGTGCTCCATCTAGCAAAGTTACCATAAGCAGGGAAATCATGAGTGGACCATGAATAGGTTGCCCTCATTGTAAAGTTTTCCTTCAGTGAAGCATCCCATGTTTCTACCCCCTCCCACAGCTTGAGCAACTCATCAACTAATGATTGCATTAGAATATTCGATTTCTTTCTTGGATGTCCAGGACCAAGGATAACAAGGGTAAGGAATATGTATTCTGCCCTCATGAGCTTGCCTAGTGGAAGATTTAATGGAGTGACAAAGACAGGCCAACATGAGTAAGGAGCAGCACCCAGACTGAAGGGCGTGAAACCATCAGTTGCAACAGCGAGTCACACATTTTTGAGATCTCTAGCAAAGTCAGGAAAGTCTATGTTGAACTGTTGCCATGCTAAACCATCACAAGGGTGCACCATATTACCAGATGTGGATTGTTTGTGCAACTGCATTAGCTTTGATGTCTCCTCATGTGCATACAACCTATCAGCCTATTAGTAATGGGCAGATACCGCAAGACTTTACGTGGAATTTTATTATGGCTTTTCTTGTAGCGAGGGGTACCACAAAAGTCACACTTATCTTTATGCTCATTATCTTTGTAGTAAAGCATGCAATTATTATAACAAACATCAATTTTCACATATGGCATACCAAGGCCCTCTAACAACTTCTTTGAACGGTAGAAATCCTCAGCCAAATTAGAGTTGGGAGGCAGTAGTTCATGGATTATCCGTAGAGTATCATCATACTGTGTAATGGACATATTGTACTGTGATTTTATAGCAAGAAAACGGGCCACAACAGATAGAGATGAGTGTGTTGTGTTGTCATGGACCTTTTCATCAGCACTAGCAACCATCCTATAGAAGGCACGGGCTGAAGCCGTTGGCTCCTGACAAATTGTTGGTTGATCATCACCAGCAAGGTCAACCAACATATTGTCTACATGATCAGTTTCATCAAATCCCTCATGGTTTATTGGCAAGCTAGATTCGCCAAGCCTATCAAGTCTCTCTCCATGTGAAGTCCATGTTTTATAGTTCTCCCTAAACCCATATCTACACAAGTTCATCTCCACAACATCCCTTTTGTGCCGAAAATAGTTCCGACACATGGCACATGGGCACTTAATGGTACCACCTTGAACTACGCCATCCATAGTGAAGGCACGGTCTAAAAGTACATTGGTGCGTTCTATCCATTCATTAGAGGGGCACTACCACGATGCTAATCGGTATACATCCATTCACGATCGACCATTAAATTTTTCTGTGTGTATAACAGAATTAACGTGTTAGTTCTACATATGTGTCATCCCTATGAGAAGTTGTGATAAGAAGAGTATCCTAGCTAGTAGCTACACAACAATTACGTACACACGACGTAGATACAACGATTCAAACATTGCAAGTGCTTCAGCATAAGAAATAAAATACATTTGCAAGTAGCTTAAATTTATATCAAAACTGTCATTCCAAAAATAGCACAACATGCAGACAAGCAAATAATTATTACATCACAAAAGGTAGCATCACATTGAACATAAAGATAGCAAGGGGATCTACAAACCGAATAATGTATCCACAGAGCCACGGGGAGACTTCACCAGACTTCACCAGGGTGTACGCTGCCAGGAGGGTGCACGTCACGATCCCAACGTAGGTGATCTTCTCCCACTTGGCCATCTCATCTGCGAGAGAAAATCAAAGGCAAAATCCAAAACCAAATCAAGAACCAATGGGGGATCCAAATCAAAAGCTCACTAAAACAGTGAAAAGACAAATCTGGGGCGGTTTTGGGGCGGAGACAGCAGTGGAGCTGGGTGTCGGGACTCTGTGGCCGGACCTAGGGAGGCGGGCGTGAGGCGGACTGGGAGGCGGGGTGGAGCTGGGCTTTGGGCGGAGGCGAGCTCTGGTCGTCAGGCGGCGGGGATCTGAGGCGATTTGAGATGGTGGGGGACCAGAGGTTGCCAGAGATGAGGGTGAGGGGATGGGGCGGAGGAGGTGGGCGAGGGAAGGAAGAAGATCGATGGGTGCGGCGGCTGCTGTTGTGTTCATTTAATTTGGGGAGAATTTTGGGACTTAGGGTTTTAGGGTCTCGTGGCGTCTTGCAAGAATTCATTAGGCGGTGGGAGGAAAATTTACTTAATTTTCTTGGCGGTTCATCTGAGACCCGTCACAATGGACGGCACCGACGTCGGGGTTGGGTTGAGTTAAAATCGGTTTGACCAACAAGTAGTAGATTTTACCAAGCAAGATAAAATAGAAAATAAGTTCGAAAAATTCGAAATTTTTTTGTGGGTGTTAAGAGAGTCAAATAGGACTTAGGAAAAATAATTTCTAAAATTAATTTCTAAAATTTTTATTAATTCATTATAAATAATCTAGTATTTGAATACATTGTTTCCAACTACTTTTAATCACGCAAAGTTCTAAAATCATAATAAAGCTTTGAAATCAAATTGAAAATTTGAAAACTTCGGGTCAAACTTTACTACAACAACCAAAGTTTTATATTAACACATAATTTACACACATAATACATAACACCATTTAGTTACATGCTTTATGAGATTGATCTTGCGTACAGAAGGGGAGACTACCGAGGTACAAGCTTCTCTGCCGGTGCCTAATGGTAGAGGTGCCTCACACTACCCACATAGAGTGTTCTACAGGAGGGCGTGTAGGATCAAGGATAACCGACTAGAACGGGGTGAATAGGAGTTTTTTAAACTTTTTGACTAAATAACAAATTAAGCCAATTAAGAACTAAGTCTAAACTAGATACAATTCTAGCTAAGCAATTCAACACAAGATAAATACTAGAATTGTAAATGCGGAATAAGTAAAGACAAGAAATAACCACAATTGAGACAAGAAAGTTTTTCTCATGGTATCGAAGACTTGCCGGTCTTCACTAGTCCACGTTGAGGAAGCTTGACAACTCAAGCCGGCTCCACGAATTAAGCCTTCCCTCGATCACTATTGGTTGTTCTTCCTCCACTCCGAAGATGGCGAACACCAAGCCACTCACAATCTTGGCACCGGGCCTCTTCACAAGCTTCTTGAAGAGATCACCGAGCAATCACCACCAAGCCATCTAGGAGTTTGGCAAACCTCCAAGAGTAACAAATCAATGGCCTTCGCTTGACAGCACTCAAGTGCAAAAGGATCAACTAGAATGAGTGAATGCACTTGAATGAGCTCAACAACCTCACAATGAATGCACAAGAGTGTTTTTTGTGTTGAGAGGATGCTCAATGCTGTATAGATGATAAATAAACTCTAGCACTCTGTCCTTGAGCAAGTGGAGAGGTATTTATACCCCCCCCCACCAACAAATACAACCGTTGGGGAGGAATTCTCTAATTTTCAGCAAAATGCGGTACTACGCCAACCAAGGTGCGGTACTACCGTATCCCACCAACCGCTTTGTAATGGCTACAACAGAAGCATTAACTCCCTCTGACATAGTCGTTTTAAACGTGGCGCGGTACTCCCGCCAACTATCATGCGGTCATACCGCTAAGGCCGGTTGTACCGCATGTTGGAGCGGTACTACCGTTCGCAGGGTTTCAAACTTAGTCGAAAAGAGGTACTCTCTGGAAATTACGTATCGCCTACTAAGAAATGGTACAACCGCGGAGCGGTACTACCGCTTGACATGGGGCCAAACTTGCCACGTGGATGGCTCAGATGAATTTGGGCCATTTGGACCAAGGTTTAAACCGTTCGATCAAAGGTACGTTCGGACGGTCCGAACAGCACGCGGTAGATTCTCCAAATGAAATGCGATCACACCGCTGAGCGGTAGTTCCGCCAAATAACTTCCAGTACTACCGTTTGCCTAGAGAGGCACCGAACCAAAAACAGTGTCTTACTGTTTTAAACGTACCGCCAACTATTAATCGAAACGACCGGACTGCGGTAGTACCGCACCACGAGCCGATCGTACCACTGAGCAGTAGTACCACCGACTTAACGTCGGTACTACCGTTTTCCTTGAAAGTTCAAAGTTGGCTTTCCAAAACCAAAATCAAATGCATGCATGATCCTAAATTGATCCAATTTGCACAAGAACAAGCTACAAGCTACTAGTCACGATCCCTCTTAATAGTACGACATTTAACCTATAATCCGGTCTTCCAACCAATTCACCTAAGACCGGTAAAACATAAAAAGGATACTATACTACTCGTACCTTGTCTTTGAGCCATGTAGATCTTCATGTTGCCCTTTAACATGCATCTTTAAGTCATCAAACTCACCCGTGGGACTTAACCTTGTAAATATTCAATAAACACGTTAATCCCATATTCACATATTATCATTAATTACCAAAACAATTTTTAGGGGCCTAGATGCTTTCAATCTCCCCCTTTTTGGTAATTGATGACATCATAACTAATATGTGAGAAAGATTGTTTTGGATATACTAAGAGTGTATATTCTTTTGATGACTTAGCAACAAAATAATTCTTGCAATAAGCTCAAAAGAGTTTTGAGAATTATTTTCTTGTTAAATCCAATTTAAAGAAAGCTCCCCCTAAACATGTGCATATAAATAAGAGAATAATTTAGCAAGCACATGTAGAGATTTTTGAAATTTTTGGCGGAGTTTCTTTTGCTTGTTGGAACTAGAGGGAAATGCTATTGTCATATGACAATAAAAGAGATTGCATTTGAAGAGAATATCATAAGCATAACAATATCCATCAAGTTCAACATGATATAGTAGCAACATAGTTTCAAGCTATTACAAGCAAAAAGGTTCAACAATAATAACACATTACAAAACACATAAGCACATATATGATAGTAGCAAAAGTCTTGCTCCCCCTAAATCTTTCTCCTATGCTTCTCTTCTTGCTTCTCCCCCTTTGGCATCAAGGCACCAAAAACATATCAAACTGATGGGTCCTGAGGAGGAAGAGTAGCTGGGTCCTGAGAAGCTGGGTCCTGAGGAGCTGGAACTGGAGCTGGGGCTGGAGCTGGATCCAGAGCTAGAGAAGCTGAGGCCGGAGGAGCTGTAGCTGGATCTTGAGAAGAACAAGTGCTGGATCCTCAGGCACTGGAGCTGGGTCCAAAGAGGCTGTAGCTAGGGCCAAAGGAGGAACAGCTAGAACAGAAGAAGTCGAGGCCCCTGAAGATGGAGGAGGACGACGACTGTAGCATTGAGGAGTCCTCAAAATCTGCTCCATAGAGTCAACACTCTCTAACAAGGCAGCTAGCCTGTTGTGAGTCTCATGCTGAAACTCTATCTGTGCTGTTTTCATTTCTTGCAAAGTGTTGAGAATCAACTGCTAATTTTGGAGAATCTGTGCAAGTGTACCTTCAGCAGGAGCACTCTCCTGAGCAACAGTAGCAGCAGCTGCATCATCCTCATGACGAATAGGAGGGCCTTCTCGAGGCTTGTAAGCCTTATGAGGAGACCCAATCCTCCCTGATATTCAATCTTCTTGAGTATCAAGGCCATGATGTAGGGAGTATAGTAAATCCTTTTTACCCTATCATTCTTTGAAGAAACTATGCCCCTTAGAATGACATCCACTACATCAAATCTTCTCCCAGACATAATATTATCAATGATATTCCAAGCATATCCTCTTACTGCATCAAAGTTTCCACTCTTGGAATAAAAGGTATGATTAATAATCCTATTAATCAAACTTGGAATGGGCTTAAGACCATGTATCTTTTCGGGGGTATACTTGACAGTAGGATCATAAAAGTCTGTCCAAGCAGGAGGAAGCAAAACAAGACTGTCAAAGAGTTTCTCCCATGTGCGAGACGGTGTTCTCAAGACACGCTCAAAATCCTCCTTAGTGCTCTCCACATATCTGGTTACTGTTACCCATTTAATCATTGTCAAGTCTGGAGAAACATGCACTGTGGCGTAAAACTATTTGATAATCTTGTCATCATAATTATTTTTTAGAGCCACAAGATCATGAATACTGACTTGCTGAAAGAGCCGGTACACACCACTGTACTTGTCCAAGGAGTTTATGTGAGGCCACTTAATCCACTTATGATCTGCAAAATTTCTGTGGTTTCCATACACCTGTTCATATACTTGCTCCTAAAATATTGTATGGAATCTTGGATTGACTGAGTTGGAAGGGAAAAGGTATTGATTAATATGTTGCTTGATGGCATACTCATTAGCTGTAATGAGTCTCAAATCAATTGGAGGCTCTGGAGGTTCTCCCATTTCCTCATTTGATCGAGCCTGCACTTCTGGCTCTATCTCTGTTTCAAATTCAGAACTTGACATTGCATGGGAAGAGCTTTCTTTACTTTCTTCAGACTCAGGGTCATTAGCTGCTGGCCTTTTTCCCTTGCCATGCACGACCTTTTGACGATGTGATCGAGTTCTTTGAGATGGAGCTGCAGGAGGTTGAGATGAAGATTGCCCTCTTCTATGTGGTCCATGCGACTTACGAGTCACAATTCTTGTCCTAGGCATCTTCACACAGAGAGGATAGGTTACAAGAGGTTCAAATGATTAATCAAAATAAAATTAATTTTGAAAGGGAATGAATTTTCTGTTTTTGTCAGGACAATCGGTAATACCGCTGTTCTATGGCCGGTACAACCGCACAACGGTTGCACCGTGCTCAAGAAACGGTAGTACCGTTTGTCCTCACTGAGTTCTAGGGCAAGGATTTGACTGAATCCATGGTATGGATGCGCAAGCATCATGAGACATCAAATTTGTAATTTTGCCCAATTAGGACTAACTAGATCATCCACATTTCAAGATTAACCCTAAAAGGAGACCTAGGGCTGTAATTTGCGATAAAACTAGAATCAAAAGAGGTTTTACCTTGAGAATTGAAGGGGATGAACCCTAGAGATGCAGGAATCAACAAGAAAATGAAGAATCACCGAAGGTTTTTGTGGATTTGCGAGGGGATTTTTGGGTGTCTTCAGGTTGGAGAGAGAGAGAGAGGCCGAAAGGAAATGAAGACTGCGGTCCAACCGTTTAGAGGTAAAAAGGATAAAGAGGTAAAACCGCAAGGCGATTCTGACTCAATTTCAAGCGATCTTGTGATGTCGCCTTGATATGCATTGGTAGTACCGCCAAGCGGTAATACCGTGGTTATAACGCCGGTCATACCGCACTGCGGTTGTACCGCGCTTAGTCCGCTGATAGTTCCGATTTTCCTAGAACTTCAAGGAATTTTCTTTGGATTAGAGAATTATGCAAATGATCCTTAGTTTTGCACTCAAAGAAATATCATTTAAGATCATTATGCATTGAATAGACTAATGTCTATCTAAGAACATAGTTTTTATGAACATAGTAATCTTTAATAAAAGTTTTGAAAATACTTTCATAAAAGATCTCAAATAACACCAAATGGAGCACAATACATGAGACAAGAGTTTAACCAATATTTGAATAGTCTATGACATTTAAATCATTCCTCAATTTGTAAAACCGGCCTTCATCTAGTGGTTTGGTGAAAATATCCACTAATTGGTCTTCGGTTCGGATGTGGCTAATTTCAATGTCTCCCTTACTCATATGATCTCTCAAGAAATGGTGGCGAATGTCTATATGCCTGGTTCTTGAGTGTTGCACAGGGTTATTGGCTATTTTCACCGCACTATTATTATCACACAAAAGAGGCATTTTATCAAATTTAATTCCATAATCCATCAATGTTTGCCTCATCCATAGCAATTGAGCACAACAACTACCCGTAGAAACATATTCAGCTTCGGCGGTGGATAAAGTTACGGAGTTTTATTTCTTAGATGACCATGATACTAAAGATCTTTCTAAGAATTGACAACTACCCGAGGTGCTTTTTCTATCCACTTTACAACCCGCATAATCCGAATCCGAATCCGAATATCCAATTAAATCAAATTTAGCACCTTTGGGGAACCATAGGCTAATGCTAGAGGAATGCTTGAAATATCTTAGTATTCTTTTTACAGCCATTAAATAGCACTCTTTTGGAATTGCTTGAAAATGTACACACATACAAACACTAAACATGATATCGGGCCTAGATGCGGTAAGATAAAGCAAGTTACCAATCATGGATCTATAAAACTTTAAATCTACCGGTTTACCTCCCTCATTTAGGTCGAGATGATCGTTGGTTGCCATACGAGTCTTGTTGGGTTTTGTATCCTCCATACCAAATTTCTTAATCAAATCTTTTGCATACTTGGTTTGGCTCATGAAGGTTCCCTTTTTGAGTTGCTTGATTTGAGGTCCAAGGAAATAGCTCAATTTTCCGATCATGGACATTTCAAATTCGCTAAACATCATATCACCAAACTCTTTGCAAAAATATTGATTAGTAGACCCGAAAATAATATCATCAACGTAAATTTGATAAACAAAGAAATCATCATCTAAGACTTTAGTAAATAAAGTTGAATCAATTTTTCCGATTTTGAATCCTTTTGAGACTAGAAAATTTCTAAGGCGTTCATACCATTCTCTAGGAGCTTGTTTAAGACCATAGAGCGCCTTAGAGAGTTTATAGACATGATTTGGATTCTTTGGATCTTCAAAACCGTGAGATTGTTCAACAAAGATAAGTTCGGATATTTTATCATTTAGGAAAGCACTTTTAACATCCATTTGAAATAATTTAATATCAAAGCATGATGTAAAAGCAAGTAATATCCGAATTGACTCAAGCTTAGCTACAGGAGCAAATGTTTCACTAAAATCTAAACCTTCGACTTGTGAATAACCTTGATCGATTAATCTTGCTTTGTTTCTAACAACCATACCATTCTCATCTTGCTTGTTCCTAAAGACCCATTTAGTACCAATGACGTTGTGTTCCTTGGGTCGATCTATCAATGTCCAAACTTCATTTCGGGTGAAGTTATTTAGTTCTTCATGTATTGCATTCACCCAATCCGGATCATTAAGTGCTTCTTCTACATGCTTTAGCTCAATAGAAGAGACAAAAGAGTAATGTTCACAAAAAGAAGCAATACGAGAGCGAGTTTGGACACCCTTACCTACGTCACCCAATATTTGGTCTATTGGATGATCTTTTGCAATTGCATTGTGGATCCTTGGTGGTAGATTAGATGGTTGATCATCTTCTTTATTATCCTCTTCGTCAATTTGAATTTGATTCGTGGAAGAGGTTGGAGGTTCAACTTGAGTGGAAGAAGATGGATTGTCTTCAGGCTTGATGTCGCCTATTTGCATATACTCCATTGCTTTAACTAAGGCTTCATCACCTACATTATCCAAATTCTCATGCTCTTCTTGAGAGCTATTAGTTTCATCAAATTGCACATCGTGCCTTTCTTCAACTAAACCGGAGTTTTGGTTAAAGACACGATAAGCTTTGCTATTTAAAGAATAACCAAGCAAGAAACCAACATCACAACGACTTGCAAATTTTGAAAGACGAACACCCTTCTTCAAAATATAACATTTGCAACCAAATACATGAAAATAAGAGATGTTCAATTTTTTTCCTACAAGAAGCTCATAGGAAGTCTTTTTCAAAAGACGATGCAAATAAAGACGATTTATGGCATGAACAACGTTGTTAATAGCTTCCGCCAAAAAACTATCGAAAGTATTGTACTCATCAAGCATTGTCCTAGCCATTTCAATTAATGTACGATTTTTCCTTTCTACAACTCCATTTTGCTCCGGAGTGTAGGCTGTGGAAAGTTCGTGCTTTATTCCAAGTTCATCACAAAAGTCTTCAACTTTAGTGTTCTTGAACTCGGAACTATTATCACTACGGATTTTCTTTATTTTGAAATCAAATTCATTTTGAGCCCTTTTTGCAAAACTTTTGAAAATACCGGAGATTTCACCTTTGTCATCTAGGAAGAATACCTGTGTGTATCTAGAGTAATCATCCACAATGACTAAACAATAACTATTTCCCCCGATACTCTTATAGGTTGTTGGCCCAAACAAATCCATATGTAAGAGTTCCAATGATCTAGAAGTTGACATGATACTCTTGGAAGGATGAGAATTAGCGACTTGTTTACCGACTTAACAAGCAGTACAAAGTCTATTTTTCACAAACTTCACATCTTTCAAGCCAACAACTAAATCATGTTTGAAAAGTTTTTTAAGTTGAATCATTCCAACATGAGCTAGCCTTCTACGCTAAAGCCAACCCAATGAGGTTTTTGCAATTAAACAAGATTTTAAACAAGATTCATTTGAACTAAAATCAACCAAATAAAGATTTCCAAATCTAAATCCTTTGAAAACTAGAGAGCTATCTTTAGAGAATGAGCAAATTAATCCAAGATCACATATTTGAGCAACCGATAGCAAATTAAAATTCAATGATTCTACTAAAGATACATTGGAAATGGAAAGGTCATTTGAGATAGCAATTTTACCCAATCCGATTACCTTTCCTTTGCTATTATCGCCAAATGTGATATTGTCTACTCCTTTTCCATTCTCGAATGTGGTGAACATCTTTCTATAACCGATCATGTGTTGAGTGCATCCACTATCAAGCACTCAATATTTTCCACCGGTTTTTATAGTTCACCTACAAAACAAGAATCAAGTTCTTTTAGGTACCTAAATTTGTTTGGGTCCTTGGAGGTTAGTGACCAAGGATTTAGGCACCCAAATAGCATTCTTTTTAGCGCCTAAAATTGAAGTTCCAACAAATCTAGCAATTACTTTACCATCCTTAGTATTCTTAAGCATATAACATGAATTATATATACCAAGGGATGGAGTCTTACCAATAGACATGCTTGTTTCAAATGACCTATTTCCCGGCACTTATGGCTTCACAAACCTTGTGGACTTGTTTACCGGTTTCTTACCTTTCTTGGGCACACACCCAAGTTCTTATTTGTTGAATGAGCACCTTTGCTCACTCAAAAGCTTGTCAAGGGTGGCTTTACCCTTGAAGTACCTTTCTAAGCTTTTGCTTAGCTTGGTCACTTGCTCTTTTAGCTCATTGTGTTTAACAACAAGCTTTGCATCATTATGCTCAATATTATCATGATTAGTATTAATACTAGAGCAACGTGGCATAGCAATAGGATCATTACATGAAATAGATACACTAGTTTTAGTAATTTCTACACTAGGCATACCATCAATAATATCACATGTAATTCCTACACTAGAGCAAGACTTGTTTGAATTTTCTTGGATAAGCAAGTCATGAGCTTGCTTTAGCTCCTCATAAGAATCTTTTAAAGAAATATGCTCTTTCTTCAAGACCTTATATTTTGGGGGGATTTTAGAATTTGCCCTCATGAATAGATGGATTTCAGATTTTGCCCCCCATGTGTCTATGACATGTCATAGACACATAGGGGGGCAAATTCTGAAATACATCTATTCACTAGGGCAAATTCTGAATTATTCCTATATTTTGATATTTCTTTTCCAAGACATTTATTTTAATCTTCAAGCATATCCATTAATTCATCATAAGTTGGTTCATCATTATCGATGGATTTTACATTATCTCCTTTTTCCATGAGGCAAGTAGGAGTGGAGAATAGCAACGGAGCTTCCTTGATGGCGATGCCAACGAATCCCTTCTTCTTTGGGGACTCATCCTCATCGGAGTCGGAGTCGCATGACTCCTCATTGGAATCTCACTCCCCAATGTGGGTTTCATGCTTGCCATCTTTGTGAAGCTTCTTGAAGAGCTTTTTCTTGCCACTATACTCCTTCTACTTGAATGACTTGTCCTTATCATCCTTCTTTGCAGGGCAATGGGAAGCAATGTGCCCCTTCTCTTCACAATTATAGCACCGAATGTTGCTAGAACGATTGTTGTCACTTGAGAATTGCCCTTTCTTGTTCTTGTCAAAGTTGAAGCTTCTATGTGAACGTTTCTCATGAATTTCTTTATTCTTCTCACAAGAAATGCAAACTCCTCTTCGGAGTCTCCTTCTTCATCCTCATCATCACTTGATTCCGCTTCGGCCTTGAAAGCAGTGATCTTCTTCTTTCTGGAAGACGACTCCAAGAGCTCGTTCTTGTCTTTCTTGAACAACTCATTTGTGATGAGGTTGCCCAAAAGTCCCGTTTGCGTCATTCTTGGCAACTCGGGAGAGTTGAGAAATAACGTCACCAACGTCTCATATTTGTCTGGAAGGGCCCTAAAAATCTTGCGCACAATGTCTACATCAAGAAGGTTAGTCCCAAGGCCTTTGAGTTCATTCACAATGTTGTTGAATCTTAAATACATCTCATTGATGTTTTCATGCGGCAACATTATGAAATTCTCATATTTGATCCGAAACCTATGCAATTTGGCTTCTTTGACCGTGGATGTTCCCTCATGGATTTCTGAGAGGGTGGTCTAAATATCATGAGCGGTTTCCAAATTGCTCACTCTATTGAACTCATCCGTGTTCAAAGCACCAAAGAGAGCGTCCATAGCTTGGGCATCTAAATGAGCATTACGCGTTTCTTGATCCGTGGGAATTAGTGGATTAAGAGGCATGACGTAACCGTCATTTACGATTTTTCAAATGCTTGGACTCAAGGGCTTTAAATAAATCGACATTCTAATTTTTCCAATAAGCATAATTAAAGCCATCAAACAAAGGAGACTTTTCTATAGCAAACGGGCATGCCCACATCCGTCGCTAGCTGGCGGGCATGACAAGAAAATGGCTGGCGGGCATGAGTATGGGTGAGCTTCATTCATGTCCGCTGTGTTTGATTGTCATCCCTAGTCTGTAGTTTGCAGATGAGATCCCGATGTCCTAAAACAACAAAATGAGATGCATATGTACATTATGTGCTTTATTGCAGGCAGCATATATGGTGAACATGGGCAATTGTGGACATATAGACATACTCAATCGTGGCCATCCAATCTGAAATCGGCAGGCGAGATCGAGGCAGACGGTCCACTTATGGCGCTTTTGTGAAAATCCCTCTGTGACTTTTCTCCCTAACCCGTCCCCTCCCTCCCCCATCGATCGACTCCTCTCCTCCCATTCAATCTCCCCTAAACATGAGTAAGGGCTAGGGAGAGCCGCCGCCACGCTGCCCATGGTCGCTGCCGCCTGTGCGACTCCTCCATCTACGCGGTCGCCTCCACCGCACCACCGTCCTCCATCGGCACGTCAAGGCCCCCTGCTCAAAGCCGCCCCTGCTCTCCGCCACCCCCTGTCATTCGCCACGCCCCTCCCCTGTGCCAACCCCCCCTCCGCGCCCCTACTCTCGTGCGCCATTCCCACTCAACGTGCCCCTCCGGGGTGTGCCCCGACGACATGCCCTCTGAGCCTCACCTCCCCCGATCGGCCACGCTGCGCCCCCTCTGCGGCCCTCCCCATGTGCCACCCCCCTCTGCTGTGGGCCTTCCCATGTGCCGCCCCCCTGCTCGGCTGCCCGCAACCGCAAGTCATGGAGGACAAGTAGGAACATTTTGTGAGATGAATTTGGCATGTAATTTTGTTTTCAAGTATTGTTATTTGTAGACTATTTGGCATGTAATTTTATTTTATAAAATATCTTGATGTATGTGACAACCATGCAATCATAAGAGTTTTGAACATTTTGTGAGATGAATTTGACATGTAATTTTGTTTTATGAAATATCTTGATGTATGTGACAACATTATGTGAGATGAATTGGAGGTGAGTAGTTTGGAGAAGGATTGAGTGTCATCACAAGAGTTCTGAAGTTCTTGTTGGTAATTGCATTTCCTTTTATGTCAAGTTGTGCCAAATTCATAGATTTGAAGAACAGTACGCAAAAACTGAAACCCATTTGTAGAAACTGAAGGACACAGATGATATCACCGTGAATTCTCCCTCTGAATTGTAGTTTGAATTCTGTATTTAGAAATGTAGTTTGAATTCTGTATTTTGAATTGTAGTTTGAATTCTGTATTTGCATGATTGAAGTGAATCGGAGTCATGACTGAATGTGAAGTGATCATTCTGCATCTACATGGTAGAGTGGTAAAGTCTGTTTGGACCACTTTACGAGCTGTCCACATGCTTTACGAGCGCCCACTGTGTCTTGAAATGTCACATGTCCAAATAGTTGTCTGAAATGTCTGATTTGGTCTTAACTGCTTTCCAAATGTGGTCCAAATGCTATCTGAATTTGTGAGTCCAGAATCCAGAATTTGTGAACAACATTTCAAAATTTGTGAATCCATCCATACTGATTCCCAGGATTTCTAAACAATATTTCAGAATTTGTGAGCCCAGAATCCAGAATGTGAACAACATTTTAGAATTTGTGAACCCATCCATACTGATTCCCAGGATTTGTGAACAACATTTCAGAATTTGTGAAACCAGACATCCAGAATGTACACAACATTTCAAAAGACTACATATATCTAGACATCCATAATGTACACAACATTTCAGATTTCAAAAATCAAAATTGAGACAATTGAGACACCATTTCAGAAGTCAAAATTGAGACACAACATTGCCAATCTTTCACATTTCAGTTTAACAGACCCTGTGATAAGCACCACTGTGTTACAGGGAAGAGCAAAATTCCTTTTTTTCAGAAAACAATGAGGGTACTGTAAAAGCTCCAGGCTAAAGTAAATTTAACATGTACACATAAATAATGGTGTGGCTTGAGCTCAGTTTTGGGCTTCAAACTCCTGCTTGCTCATGAATATTGCAACCGGCTCACCAGGGGAAGGTGGGGTCTTGTTCATCACAGAAACATGGCCGCCAGCTTTGCCACGAGTAGCTTCATCAGATGTGGACAAGACCTCTACATGCTCAAGGCCCAACTGCCTTTTGCTCAACTCCATGTTCTCCGCAAGAACATCCATTTCACCAAAAAGAAGCTTCAAATTCAAAGCCCGGGGAGGCGCGGGGCGGAGGCGTAGGAGGAGGCGGCGTAGGGGAGGCACAACGGGAGACGTAGGGGGCGGCGTAGGCTCGGCTCGGCTCTGGCGAGCAAAGGAGGGTGACGTTGTAGGGGCTCCGACGGACGACGCAGGGGAAGGTGCAGGCGTGGGGAACCCTAGCTCGTGGCATGGGTGGGGATTGGAATGAGGGGAGCTCGGGCTGCTACTGGTGCCGAAGGAAGAAAGAAGATGAAAGCGCGGGGGGGGGGGGGGTATCACAAAGAAGCCACAAGTGGGAAGTGGCTCAGCCGTGGATTTCGAAAGGAAGGGCTGGGATTGGCTATGTGCACATGTCCACCAAATGGGACATGTGCACAGGATATGTTTCCTTTATTGCATGGGCACCATACTTGTCAATACCATTTCGGAGGTAGTTATCGACCCATATCAGTGTACCAGAAATGATACACACACGGTGTTTTTTTGTTACTACACCCGTACCACCCTCTCTCCTCACGTGGAAACTAGGGATAATTGAAACATGGATTAGCCTGCACATGTAGTTGTCTTAATAAAATTGTATGGCCATTGTTCTTCATCGGTGTATCGTTCCGGAGTTTAATATAATAATATATATTTGTAAATTATAAGAGTGTGTGTGTGTGTGACGCCTGTTTCGTACTCCCACTTCGAATATACCACTTAAACAAATATATTATACTCCTTTACCATTTTCAGTATACTTAAATACCAATTATAAGATACTCCAATGTGACTTTATTGAAATTTTTTCATTGGATCCCTTTATTTTTGGTATATACCCTTTTTCATATATAAAAGAAGTATATACACAAATTTTGCTATAAAAGGTGGACTTTAATGATTTTTTTCTTCGTAAAACTCACTCTGGGTTATTTTATAATCATTATTAGAGTATGCTCAAATCGATAAAGATGTACCATCATACGATTTATGTGGTATATGAGAAGTGGGAGTACGTACTCCTAGGAGTACCATGCTATTTTTCTATATATAGATCACAGACGGTTCGTAAATAGAACCGTCTGTGATATTTCTCGTATCACAGATGATTTTTAATGGAAACCATCTGTGATACGTACCTTCACAGACGGTTTTAACAAAAACCGTCTGTGATAGTTCATTACCCTAACCACTTTTTTTTAATTTTTGGCTGGCCTCAGGAATTGCTAGCCATGCCCTCTGAAAACAAGCATGCAGAAAACAGATACATCACAGATAATCAATTTTTGATAACTCAAAGTTATCATTACTCAAAATAAATTACAAAAGAATTTGTTCAAGTATTCTCGCTATGGTTACAATTGGATTACAATTGAATCATTTGTTTGCATGTGGTTGAGAGGTGCCGATGGGGTGAAACTCTGCGTCGGCGACGGAGTGAAAGTCTCCGTTGGGGTTAATGATATTTGTCTTGATGAAGTCACAGAGCTTCCCTCGAACGTCCACGATCTTGCTCGCAATGAGTGCATCTGATTCTATCGTCAAGCCCTGTCACTAGCAAGAGTAAAGTGGTAAGCATATATATATTTAAATTTATAATTCGAAAATAATTATTTCGAGATTGACAAACCTGGGGATCCTTCGTCTTAGCATTAATGATTTGTGCGATATGATGACAAGCGTAGAATGCACATAGCTCATCGATTTTTTCTTTGGCGGCCTTTGCAAAAATAGAATTACATATATAGGTATAGTCAGTTCGAGACGCATTATTACGAAGTATGATATAGCATTATTGTGTTGTAGCGCGTACCGAAAATCGCGTCCTGCGTGTCAGTATGTCATTCGATCCCCCCTTGTATAGTCCTTCGTCGCGAACATAGGCTTTGAACGACCTACATGATTCTAAAAAGTTATCCTTAGCCATTTCAAACGAAGGAAGATTACAATAGAGTTATGTATGGAGGAGATGAGCATACCTGATGAGTATTCCTGTCAGAATACTGAAGTCGTGCTCATTGCTGATTAGGGAATCAAGGTATATTACATTGTTCCTCTTTGGTATAATGACTAAAAGGATCCAATGGTTCCTACTCATGTATGTCGCTATAGTTATTAAACCTAAGTTCGTGCTGCGTATAAAGTACAAATGAAATTTATATAGCAAGTAGTGAAGCACTTACCCCTGGTTGTAGGGCACCAGTATATAGTCCTTGTTGTCCTGACGAAGCAATCTCGCCGTTATGTAGTTCTCGACGAAGGATGCGTCTGCTTCGATGGTTTGCATAGAGACCACGTGTGGGTCGAGGAAACCCACCGGTTCGAAACATTCCCGGGCTTTTTCCATCATGTATCTATACATAAGCAATGAGTTGTGATATTTATTGGTATTACGTGAATGCAGAACTTGATTGTACACACACTTACAGTGTCCAACATCGTAGAAGCGAGGCGTCGAGGGCAACGAGGTTGAATAGCTCGTACAAGTCGTTGAAGCCCACGACAAAGTGGCCCAACCCGTTGAAGAAATGCTCATTCTTGTACCTGACGGTGATTCCAGTATCGCACCCTTTATCTTTGGTCTTCTGCATGTACCAGGCATACAAAGCCTGACAAGCTAGTTCACTGCGGAGTAATTCTGCGTTGGAGCACAATGGTTTTCCGATGGAGTACTTCCTGGAGTTGGCAGGCTCCTTAATGTTCATCGATTTCGATTTGGCCTTAATGATTGGCAGCGTCTGTAGGACCGGAAAGGCGACTAGAGGGGGGGTGAATAGACGCTTTTTCTATTTTTCACCTCGATCGAACTCAACACTACTTTCACTCCAATAGCTATAAAAGCTATGAAGATCTGTATACAGGCACAGCGGATGACCTGTGTTGAATCCGATCAAAACCCCGAAGCACAAGACTAAAAACTAGTCACAAAATCCAAAGCATCCTCTCACAGATCAACCCACATAGAACCAATAGAGCAAGTACGAAATAGACTGTGGCCTTACTTGCATCAATGATCAGCCAAGGAAAAGAAACTCAAAACAGAGAACCACAGTAGCTAATCAATGCAACAACGATGCCGGAGATCAGCCGGGTCAGTATCAACCTTTTCTGACAAGAGGCAAGAACGGCCGCTGCCATAGACTCTTGATTTCTACCGAGCTCTCACCAACAGCCGCTGCCAAGACTCCAGTTTGCGGAACGCACAAGCGCCGCTAGGAGCTTCGTTTTTCTGCCCGACCAAACAGCCGCTGTCGCCATCGCCATCACAGGCGTCACCGCCGCGACCTTCACAGGGCTCTCCGCAGCGCCTCTGATTCCTCACGGACTCTCTGATGCGGCGCCGCCGAGGCTCTACTGCGCCGCACGATTTTTGCTAGGGAACAAGCCGCCGCAGCATCTGCTTTTCTACTTGGCGCACAGAACGCTACAAGCCACTCAAGGCAGTAAACAAAACCAAAAGAAAATACAGGCCGCCGGCGTTCGGTTTTTTTTTCTGGAGCTCCTACAGACGTGCCGCCACAGAACTCTGATTTTCAACAAGCGCTCAACACAGGCGCACCTAAATACTGCGGGGCACAGGCCGCGCCAACAGATTTTTCTCTGTCGACTAGCTACGGTTTCCTAGGGGGGACTGCAGCGCACGGACCCAAACCAGCAAAACGCAAGAGAAAAAAAATCGGCAACACTACTGATCCGAGCGCACCAACACACGCAGAGAACGGCCGACAAGATCCGATTTCTGCCGACCAGCACAGGCAATAAAATAATCCAAATACAAACTGCCTAGCAGTTAGAAACAGCGCCTCACTCAAAAACTGAGCCCTTGGTCGGATCAATGAAACCAGCTAGAAAAGACAAGACTTAAAACAGGAAATAAGATTCTTACACGCATGAGGGACAAGCAATCAAAGCTACATCTGCCGACCAGACTCCGGTTTTTCCGGGTTGCACGCGATTTTGCGTGAGCACAGGCGCTCAGACTTTTCAGGGAGAGCAACACGGGCGCAGGTTTCTACGGAGCATAGGCCGCCGCCCAAAAACTCCTCTCTCTGCAACGCTTCTATTCTTCCAGGAGGGGGCGCCGCCACCATGGCTTCACAGATTTCTCAAAAGCAGCCCCAGTAGAATATTCCATCTCCAATTCCTTTTATATGACAGCTCTTAACCCTAAAACCCTTTTAGAATTGGAGCTAAACCTAATGGGCTTCCGTTAAGGCCCAACAACAACGGAACACTCACGCACGCATCTCAAAGTGCCGTCTTCATCGTCGATTGATCTAAACCGCTTCACCATGCGCCGACCCGCGCCGCGGCTTAGTCAAAAGGTCACCAAGATGGTATTTGGTAAAATTACCAAAATACCCTTCTCGATCTTTTCCAAGACCGAGTCCAAACCGATTGAGGCAATCGCCGCCCCACGTGTAGGTTGATCAACGGCTCCATGTCGTCAAGTCTCTCCGTCCGGATCCCACCGCACCACTAAACACTTGTAACGACTCACGCCGCTTGATCCAACCATCGCGCCAACCGCCTGCTTCGGTCATCCATGTCCATTCTGCGCTCGCTTGAGTCACTTGACCTCACCCGCATCCTTGATCGTTACGGACCTCGGCTCTCCAAGCTTAGTCCCGATCCTCCTCGCCGTTGACCGTCATTGACACGCAAGCCACCGCAACAATAAACAAACAAACACGAATCCGGGAACAAGTTCTTCACAACTTGACCCACGTTAGCCAAAACATGCAATATGCAACACATATGCATTAACAAATATGGATATGATCTAACCCATAATCAACTCACCACTTAAATCAACATTCAGCACAAAAGCGGTCGACCGCCATCGACTGACAGAATCAAACTTTGTCGAAAACACTTGAAACTTCAAACCAAAAGCCACATTGCCAATTGTTTCATCATCCTAAGATCATGGGCATATCCCCATGATATCCACAGCGTCTTCCTGCGAGACGACTCGGGAACCGATACAGCGGCACGCTTTTCTTGTTCCTTCGGCGTCTTCTCTACAGGAACTGATACGGAGGCATGCTTTTCTTGTTCCTTCGACGTCTTCTCTACGGAACCGATCTGGCAGATGCGTTTTTTGTTCCTTCTGTCTTCTCTCGGGGAACCGATGAGGTGGCCTACGGGGCGAAGGATGATCGGTGGATTCATCGAGGGTCCGTTGGAGAGGAATGGTGGGTGTCGAGATCGCGGCCTTCTTTGGGTCGAGCGATGTCCTTCTTGGGCCATTTGGATAAAAGTGTGCATGGCATCCCTAGTATTCGATGTGTTCGTTGGGCGAATCTCGGTAGGACAGACCATGAAATTGTCATGTACCATGTCCACTGGACCCTAAGCGTAACCTGTGCCGGTGGGCACCGTCTTTGCTTGTCCCTTCCTAGCATGGATCGCGCCATTGCTTGACCTCAATAGAAATAGACCCAACCATCCTCACTTGGAGCTTGCAGGGCGTTGGATCTTACAAAACGATACACAATTAGCTAAGACGTCCTATAGGTCTATCTTTAGAGTATTATAGAGATGTGCATTACCTTGATGTCGTTAATAGATAATTGGACGTCATCATGTTCAGAATTATGCTTGGACGCGACGCTACTAGCTCCCAAAATAACGGGGGTGGCTTGCAACTGGTTCAGGAGTTGATTCAGTTGATCCTGCAATTGTGTTATCTGTCCTTCAAATTTTGTAGTAAGCATCTGTACCAACTGGTCCTCGTGCTCGGCCTTGGATATCTTCCTACTCCTATACGTGTTGTAGTCGCCTCGGAATCCATAACTCCAAGGTACGGTAACCCCAAGACCTCGCGTTCGACCCGGGTGCTCCTTGTTTCCCAGGGCCGTAGATAGCATATCATTCTCCCTATCTGCTTAGAAGGAGCCTTGGAAAGTTTGGGCAGTCAATTCATGCTGCAAGAGGTCATCATGTTATTATAAACACTACAAAGTTATGGACTTATTAACAACTAGGTAGTTCGACATATTTACCACACGTTGGGACACTTCTAGTCTGCCGGGTTTGTGAAAGAGATGCTGCCCAAAAACGAGACTTTTGCCCTCGCTTTTAACCAGCTTAGGGAATGCGGGTTTGTGATCCCAGGAAATAGCCCGGTTGCGTTCCCCTCCTCCGCCGCCCATTGCATGGATTTAGCCGCGTACCTAGCGGTGCCGAGTCTGTGGGGATGAGTGTTTCGTGTCTGGAGAGCTTTGTGCGCCGCACTTTGCTCCTTAAATTCGGCCATCGTCTTCATAGCCACAAAGGCATCCTATGTTTCCCGCGTCAAGAATCCATACTTCGCGAAGGGCGTCTCACCCGTGTTCACGTACTTCATGACAAGAACGCTCTTGAAGGTCCTCCACGCGTAAATTTTGATATAGATCAAATATAAATTTTGAAAACATACTGTTCACAATTAGAATACTTAATTGAAAATTCTTAACCGACTAGCTAGGTTTAAATAAGGACATACAAATTTGTTAATGTCAAACTGATTTCTATAAATTTAACAAGAAATATTTTAATTCAAGATAATTAATCTAGTATTTGATTAAATTATTTCTCAGAGTTGTTTACAAGCATTTACTTCAGTTCTTGTTTTGGAGTTTCTTTTCAAGTGAGAATGAATCCCTTCTCATCATGTTTGGAGATAAGGATTACATACAAAAATAGAAAATAAAATTATAAGACCAAAATAACTTGCTTCACCTCAATTGGAGTTCACATGACTTACTTATGAATTTGCAATGTTAAAAGCATTTTGTAGTGTACAAAACATTCAATGGATTAATTTACAAAAACTATAATTTCTGGGCTATAGATAAGTTTGAAACATATTCCAAACTAAATTTCACTTAAAAACAAAATTATGAAAATTGGTTTCACTTGATTTGGAGTTACTTTGAATTAGTTATGCATTTTTTAAGTTATTCTATTTTGGACCGTTCGATCACGATTCGACGGTTGTGATTGAGTGAGCTGTTCGGATGGTCCGAACGGTCCAATCGATACGGACGGCCCGATTAAGATCTAACGGTCCAGATGTGTTGGTCGTTCGGACGATCCGAACGGCCGAAACGATCTGGGCAGTCCAATTCAAATCCAATGGCTCGCTTGCAACTCAGATGATTCACGTTTAAGTAGGGAGTTAAAAATAGCAAATAAAATTATAAAAATATGAAATTTTTCAGAGAAGCTACTGGGATGATATAGATCAAATATAAATTTTGAAAACATACTGTTCACAATTAGAATACTTAATTGAAAATTCTTAACCGACTAGCTAGGTTTAAATAAGGACATACAAATTTGTTAATGTCAAACCGATTTCTATAAATTTAACAAGAAATATTTTAATTCAAGATAATTAATCTAGTATTTGATTAAATTATTTCTCGAGTTGTTTACAAGCATTTACTTGAGTTCTTGTTTTGGAGTTTCTTTTCAAGTGAGAATGAATCCCTTCTCATCATGTTTGGATATAAGGATTACATACATAAATAGAAAATAAAATTATAAGACCAAAATAACTTGCTTCACCTCAATTGGAGTTCACATGAGTTACTTATGAACTTGCAATGTGAAAAGCATTTTGTAGTGTACAAAACATTCGGTTTTGGATTAATTTGTAAAAACTATAATTTCTAGGCTAGAGATAAGTTTGAAACCTATTACAAACTAAAGTTCACTTAAAAACAAAATTATGAAAATTTCTAGGATCGCGATTCGACGGTTCTGATTGAGTGAGCTGTCCAAACGTCCCAAGCGGTTCGAAGCGGTCCGAACGTCCCAAGCGGTATGGACCGTCCGATCTAAATCGAACGTCCGATAGCAAATATGTGGCGCAACAACGAAAATGGCGCGCAGCAACAAAATTCCTGTGGGTACGCGTAAACCAACGCGAATGATAGGGACCAAATATGGGGTGCGACAACGAAAATGGGGCACGGCAACGAAATTCCTATGGGTACGCGCAAACCGACGTGAATGAAAATTTTCCTGACGGTTATATATTAAACCGTCACCAAAACTTCTTGCATTTTTGTCGGTACATCCAAACCGACGCGAATGATAATTTTCCTGACGGTTATATATCAAACCGTCATGAAAACTTCTTGCATCCTTGTCGGTGCATCCAAGCCGACGGTAGCTAAATCATTATTGTCGGTTCACTATACGTCCGTCAGGAAAATAAAACCCCGACAAGAAAGATCGGTTCTCCGGTAGTGTTGGTGCATTAACAATGAGTGTGGGGGGTGGGGAGCTAGAGCGGAAGTTACAGGAGAGTATGTATAAATCACTGAATTGACATATGTATTTTTTATTCTCCTCAAACAATTGCGATCCATGTGTACAGGCCAGGCAAATTTGTGCCCCGGATTTTTATCGCGATTAATTACTGCTGCTAACAGGTTGGATGCGTCGGCACGCATTGCTTGCTGATGATGCTTCACATCATCACATGTGTGCTCTCATTAGTCATTTGGCGCTGTCCTTACGTCGGCTAATCTAATCTGTCGGTTAATTTTCCTCGAAATTTGTTGGGATCGGCACGTACAATTGAGCTCATCAAATTTGTCTTGTGAAATAAGATGTTGATCGAGATAGTTACTTATACATTAATTAACCTTCTTTGTTGTTTTTTATTCAAGGCCAGATCACAACTCAACCCGATCTATATTTCTAGTGTAATTAAATGTTTATTTCAAAATTTTGGTCTGAATTTTGATCTAAAATATCTAGTTGCGAAGAAACTCCACCAGATAAATTTTCTGCAACATTTTCTAAGACAAAAGGAGAGAGAAATTTATGTGCAAAAGATCTAGGTCTCTGTGTAATATATGCCCATTAACAAATTTGTTTTAGAGGCCAGCGTATATAGGAAATGCAAGAAGTACTGAAACGATGATAGGACTACGTTTTAATTGTAAAGAATACACTCCTTAATTGAGAAGGCCGTTCCCCAACCGTAGTCTAAAGATGAACAGTTCAATTAGATGTGAGGTTGTTTTCATGAAATATATATAATGACGTTCACATTAATTGGAGATGAACTACTGAGGACCTAAAGTGCCTCTGCAAAAATATAATCTAGCTGTGTGATCCGTACCGTTAGTGGAGCTACTTGAATACTTGTTGTGCCTAGTTTGGACTTAGTCACTTGTTTAAACAAAGTTGAGTGCTAATTAGTTTGGAGATCTAGGCTAAACTAGATTAGGGAGTGGCGGTCCAGGTTTCTGGTTGGACAACGAAGTTAATTAATCTAACACCACTATTAACTACAAGCAAGCATTCTATATGATTTTGACAGTTTTAGTTGCACGTTTGATGGAGTGGATGATATATATATATATATATATATATATATATATATATATATATATATATATATATATATATATATATATATATATATATATATATAGCTATACACTCTTTGTTTTTATTTTTTACTTTTCTTGCAACTTTTTGTTAGTAGATATCACTAGTACACACAAGCTTATCACGCATGTTTGGAACCGTCATCACGGACGGTTTTTAAACCGTCTGAATTTGTATGTCTGTGATAACAGTCGGTTATCACAGATGGTTCAAAACCGTCGTGATACGGAATAACAGACGGTTTTTGTTGAAATCGTCGTGAAAGCATAGTATCACGAGCGGTTCTATTTACAAACCGTCAGGATACGAGAATATCACGAGCGGTTCTATCTGAACCGTCGTGATACGCAGAATATCACAAACGGTTTGTAAATAGAACTGTATGTGATATTCTACGTATCACAGACGGTTTGTAGGTAGAACCGCCTGTGATATTCTACGTATCACAGACGGTTCGTAGATAGAACCGTCTGTGATACTATGCCTTCACAGACGGTTTTAACAAAAAAACCGTCTATGATAGTTCATTACCCTAACTACTTTTTACTGATTTTTGGCTAGCCTCAGGAATTGTTAGCCATGTTCTCTAAAAACAAGCATGCAGAAAACAGATACATCACAGATAATCAATTGTTGACAACTCAAAGTGATCATTACTCAAAATAAATTACAAAAGATCGAATTTGTTCAAGTATTGCCGCTATAGTTATAATTGGATTACAATTGAGTCAATTGTTTGCAGGTGGTTAAGAGGTGTCGATGGGGGTGAAACTTTGGTCTTTGTTCACAGATGGTCTTTGTTGACAACTGTCTGTGGTACCAGAGATTATCACGGACGATTCTTTAATAAAACTGTCTGTGATAGTTCACAGACGGTTTTTTAATAGAACCGTCTGCGATAGTGAGTATCACAGACGGTTTGTAATACGGACCGTCTGTGATAGGCTGGCACGGCAAAGGCCTAGTCCCGACAGACCCAATATAGATGGTTCTTTTTTAACCGTTTGTGATAGGCTAATGTATGCTTATCTACGAACGTATATATGCTAGACTATAAGTGGCGTGTGTTAATATCTAATTCAGTTCAAACTTGTTATATGCGTATTTGAAAGTTTTTTTTTCTATGATCGAATGCTTTTATCTTTTTTGAGACGTGTTTTGTGACATTTGAAAATTCTGAATAACTCCTTGAAAGTTGTTTCAAAATGTATTCCTAAATTTTCGTGGGGTAACTTTCGCTTGTTACTAGTCCAACTTGCATTGCCCTTTTGTTTTAGAGACGGCCTCATTGTTTAATTTCATATGTGTAAATGAAGTACGTGATCAATCGCAGGCGGATCCAGAAAAAAATATTATCGGGGTCATTACTAAACTGTAACACTAACTTGTAGCTTGTAATAAAGAGATCATGTGCTTATATACTAAAGGATTACGTGACTAGGTCTAGGATGAATGATGTCTGTCACTTGACCTTAGCCAATACACGGTAGATCCGCCCTTGATAAATTGTGCAATCTTAACTGAACATTAAAGAACATGTTGTCTAGCCATATGTTAATTTCGTGTTGGAACAAATATTTGACGGTCAAAAACGTTGATCAAATATTGCAGTGTGCGTGCATGTACTGGCATGTACAGTGTTTGTTGTTGCGTCGAGCAATTATTGTGATCACATCTTAAAGTCAACTGACATGGACACTGGAGGCTAGGGAGACACGCGTCGCTATGGAAGAGGACTTGCCAAGTGTTTTCGTGATAGTATACATGCCACTAAAATGTTGATGCTAAACTAATGTAGTAAAATTTCACTTTCACCCAGTAAAAAAAATCTCTATTGGTTGCCTTTTCCCTTGATGTCACTTTCAGTTCCCTTTATACCCTCTGCTTTGCTTGGGCAAACTTTTGACACTTGTTTTCACTTTAATTCACTAATATTATCAGCGAAGAAACCTCACCTGCTGCGTGTGGAGAGACATGAACACGAGTTGTTTTTGCTCCCCGAAAAAAATCGAACACACCCATCAAGCCTTCTGTGCACACCACATCAGCAGGTGGTACACTTGTCGATTACACGGTCAGCACTCTCGCCACACGTCAGGGAGAGAAGATCACAAGAACTTTCCCGCAAAAACCCATCGTTGCGCACGATCCATTTCTCCAAAATTTGGTTGAAAAACCAAGCAAAAAGTAAATGTTAATATTCACGTCGAAATCTACAGGATACGCGGATAGATCTATCGACGTAGACACGCCCCCATGCCAACCAAAGGCAGCATACGAGATCACCGATCCGGCCGAGGCATGCACCGAGCAATAGCGTCTCGGAACGACGACATGCATGCAGCTTTTTACAGATCACACCAAACGTTGTGATTTTGTAAGTTGCAGCGGCAGCAAAAGAGTGCGGTGGCAGCGGAAATTAAAGGGAATCAGGCCACACTGCCATGGCCAGTATATGCCTACGCAGCTGCACTGCCGCGCTGCCGTGGGAGCAGAGCATTTCCATGCATGCATGCAGATTTTCGCGGGCGCGTGCGTGAGAATTGGCCGGCAGGTACGCGGCTGGGGGCCCGGCGACCCCACTCCCAGCGCTGCGTGTGGTGCCGTCTGCCGTGCAAGGTGGCACCACAGGCCGTCAACGCCAGCCAGGTGATGGAGATAGCAAAAGCGGGGGAGGTGCACAGGTCCGTCAGTAATTCGTCGGTTCTTTGCCCCTCAAAGCTGTGGCGGTGGTTGGGCCGAAACTAGAATGAAGGTGAACGGGTTTACTATTTTATCATATATATAACAATATATATAATTTTAAAGTAACAATATACTAAATAGTAATTTATACGGTAAATATTGGTAAAATGCATCATCTAATTAGAGGTTGGGCTGAACCAGGGTGTACAACTTTTGAACAGGGGATGCACACGTAGTATATATGGACTAATCTCTGCTAATTTTTTTTTTGATCTGGTGTCCTGTGACATCAGGTCGTTCCATTCAATTCCACCCCTGGGCGGTGGCACGGCGCGGCGCGGGTAGGGACTGAGACTCGACGCGGCGCAGTGAGCCACCGAGTCAGTACAACAGGTTAGCTCTCACTTTGGGTCTCCTAAATTTCCGATTCTGTCACTGCCTTTAAGAATTTATCCCAACCTTCTGTAAAGGAGATTTTATCCCATCCAAGATTTAATCAAGTAAGATGTAGTCATTTCTTTGCGAGGGAGACGTAGTTATTTTTTCCTCTACTGTTTTGTCTTTTGCTAGTTTAACGTGATAATTCAACAACAGACGATCCAGATCATACCGTATGATCGAGGTTGACGGGGATGTCAACATGGTGAACAACTGACAGACCTATGTATCATTCTTAATGAAATGGTAGAGGCCGTACTCATTGGCGAATCTAGGATGAAAATAGAGGAAAAGCTCTACTGTTGAGACTATAGCACGACATAAACATATCAAAGCTACATCCACTAGTCTTTTGCTAGTGGAATGTCAAATTCATACATAAATAGAAAGAAAACAGATTAAAAATGTATAATATAATAAATTTAGTACCTCGCTAATAGATAATGTGCTCCAAAATGTGCATAAATATGTGAGTACCGACCTGTAGATAAGAAATATCAAATTTAGTGATACAATATTAAATTATAAATATTCATAAACATAAAAAAAAACATACCACTAAGGCACTAAATCTTATTACGACGTAATTTCATTCTACGAGTTTTCATGTCTTGAAAGCGTTGAAAAATTAAACAACAACCAGTCAACCACTAAATAATCCTAATGTTCACTAATCAATTAAACAACAATTTGCATCAATTCATCAATCACAAGTTAAACAACAACCACCAGGTAAACATTTGCACCAATAATCAATTCATCAATCTTGTCAAGTCTACCTACATTTGCAACAGACGAGAAAATTAGGATGGGAAAGCCAAGAAACAAACTCACTGGCCACTGCCTCACTCGGCACTTGCCACTCCCTTGCCCTGACGCCCACACTGGTGATTCGTTGTCGTCTCCCCCCGAGGCCCTGAGTCACCGCAATGCCGCCAGGCGCCAACCATCGTGGCCCATTCGAGTCTTTGACGGTTCATTTCGTTGACGCTGGCGTTACCTTTACTACTATTTGAGTCTTTGGTTGCCTATCTTGTTGTCTGGCCTCCCAGTCGCTGAGCCACCGATCGCCTACCCCTCCAAGCTGGGTCACCGATTCACCGACAGCCCGAGACACCGACTGCCTCCCCCTCCGAGCTGGGCCGTCGAGTCATCAAGAGCTCGAGACACCGACCGCCTCCCCCTCCGTGTCGGGCCGTCGAGTCACCGAGAGCCCAAGATGTCGATTACCTCCCCCTCCGCCGCGCTAGGCCATTGAGTCGCCGACCGCCTCCGACCTCTCCCTTAGGCTCAGTGAGTCTCTCTCCGTCTCTCAAGTCTCTCACTCTCCTCGTCTCTCGAATCTAGGCGTTTGGCTAAGGCTGAGAGTGAGACCTTATCTATTATCTCTATTCTCCGATTGGATTTGGGCCAACAGCCTTCTGGGCTTTAAGCCACATGCCTCCATGAATCCAAGAACAACCCACACGGCAAGCCCAACCACTTTCTTCAACCTCCGGCTGGACTGCTACTCGCCGCACCATTACTGCCATCTGCCACAGAGCACCTAACCCTCGCCGATGCTCAGTGGGTACTAGGGGTCCGGTAGTGGGGGGGAGGAGGTGCTCGAGCACCCGCTAGCACCCATGGTGGACTCGCCCCTGGCCGCACTCTACTCCATAAAGGTGCCGGTCATTAAGCAACAATCCAGAACCATAAAAATGGTTGAGAAATTGTAAGGACCCGGAATTAACACCCCAAATCCTCTGTGCATTTTTGAACTAGTCTTATGATCAGTGGCTAGCTCACACAGTAAACAAACATGGTACCACAACCATAATCGCAAAAATTTAATAATAAACAACAGAGTTGATTACAAGATAGGCTTTCGAGCCAACAGAACACAGCGGAAGTCGAAACAAGAAGAAATAGAGCCCAGCTAATCTGCCACAGGCAATCGACTGGGGTAGTGGCCTAGTCATCGAGGTCTTCAGCAGCTGCACAGTCCTTCTCATCTGAATAACATTTTATTAAGCAAGAGTGAGCACAAACAACCGTGCCCAGCAAGTTACACCCAATAACAGAATTATAATGCATGCAGGGGTATAGCAAAGGAAGGCTTATAGAGTTGATTTTTGCGTAAAGCAATGTTTCTTTTCAAATACTTGTACTAAGTCCAAAGCAGTTATTCTATTACTAAAATTTATTTTCTAAATCTCAAGTTTTATAGTCAGATAACATTCATCAACGAGTGGTGAAGGATACCCTCCTATCACAAGGTTACCCGCCCAATTCCCATTTGGATAGAAATCCAAACCATTTGATAAAGTCCTTTGAAATCAAAACCAAAATCTAACTTGGAGTGGCTTTGCTAGCATGTCCATGACCGTGGACACGGCTATTTGAATAGTTTTACACTCTGCAGATGTTGTACAGCTTTACCCAAATGACATGACTTCTCTAGTTTGTTTAGCATCCGTCGATACCACCGCTCACTACCTTAGGTAAGCTGTCTAGAGCACGTGACAAGGCCTTTACAATGCGTCATCCAACCATAGTCCCGTATCGCTAAGGTTTCGCCTCCTTTGGATAGAAACCCGCCGGGTTCAGGCCCCCTCTTGCGTCAGATGGGAATACATAAAAGTAGGTCATAAAATACACCCACGCAACTCGATGGCACGACTACGGTGAAATGTTGCAAATTAGTTAGCCAGGTCCTTCCCACACAGGACATGTGGTAGTACGATGGGGCTTAGTAAGATGCGGCTCGAAGACCGGTCCTTAACTGATTTGGGCAACTTTCCAAAAGAACCATGGGCCTCGATCATAGAAATGAATCGATCCCGTGGATGAACATGCACCCATCTAAACATCTATTTTGCCCAAGTCCAAACCACTTTTCATTTTATTTTGCTTTTCTAAATCATTTGCAAACTTCCATGACAAACCGATGTCATGGGTAAAATCTTTGGACAACATTTGATCTTTTGGTTGTAAATTTCCCAAATTAAGATTTTTGGTCTAAGCTTTATCTAAGCATACTATTTTCCACCATGTTCTAGTCATACTAGTGTATCGACCAGAGTTTTATCTCGGGTAACAAGGTGTGAGGGATTCAATGTCTAAGAATGGTCAAGAATGAGATTAGTATTCTACCAACCAACAATCCAAAAGCCACGACCAGATCTACAACCAGATCACACGATTGGATTCCATGACTGGTCGAAAGAAGAAAGAGGAATTCGACTGCTCAACGCGGTCGGTAAAAGAAAGGGGGAAAAGGGCCCGGGGAGCTTACCAAGACCGAAAGTGAGGCCGGAGGAGGTCGGCGGACGGCGAACGGCGATGTGGAAGTTGTGAGCCGAACACAAAGGAGAACGGCGGTGAAGGGGTCAGCCGGGACTGAAGGAGAAGAGGAGACACGGCGGCTCCAGAGAAAAACAGAAGGTTGGAGATGCACGGTGGATGGCCTGCGACGAAGACCAGAGATGGTGAGAAGGTGCGCACCAGGGAGACCGCGATTTTGCGAAACTGGTGGTGAAGACAACACTGACGAAGAGGCTTGACGGCGGCGCTAGAGGCAGTGGCGAAACTTGGAGCATGGCGAAACGAGGGTGAGAGGGAGAGGGAGAAATGGGGAAAAAGGAAGAGGAAGACAAGAGGCTCTGGGGCTTCTATTTAGAGCAACCGAGGAGGAGGGAGGGAGCGCACCTGGGCGAGGACGAGACGGGAGCGGGTGGGGGAGGGGAAAGAACAGAGGGGAAACGGGCACGACGAAGGTGAGGGCATTTAATGCGCAATGACTTTTTGCCATGGCCGTGAGGGTGACCAAGCGAGGAGGCGGCTGACAAGCAGGGCTGGTTTGGACTGGAAGGTTGATCGAAACCGAAAGGGGCTAGGGCAGATCGACGCGCGCGGAGAAAGGAACGGGCTGACGAAAACTTAGAACCAACAAATGAGGAAATAGGTTTTTAGAAAATATTAAATAAAGTCCAAAAATTATAGAAAAAAAATACACCGAAATTCTTTGAATTGATTTGAACTTAATAAGATTATTTTCAACTTAAAGTTTGCTTTTATTTTTGCACATAACTTATTTTTAATTTTCGGGAAAAAGGAAAACCCCTTTTGAAACCAGAAAATCCAAGAAAATACTTAGAATTTTCTTTTTAGCTTTAAACCCAATAAAACTCAGTAAAGTCAATAAATTTTTCTTTTTGGATTTTTAAAACTTAGGGAACTCAAGAAAAGCAATAAAAACTCTTTTACAACTTAGAGAAAGCGATAAAATACTAACTTTATTGATTCTTAAATAGTAACAGAACTTTGGGATGTTATAGAAATATATAATCCATATAGTGTACTCCTTTGTTTCGTTATATATGTCAACGGACCACTATGTGCATAGACTAAGGAAACGCTCACTATAAGAAATTTAATGAGAAATTATCATAATACCCCTATTAAATGGCGTACCACAACCAACTAACATCTTCCAAAGCATTTAAGTAGAGGGTAGAGAGTGTTTTTTTATATATAAAACAACTACACTCAAGATTCTCTCAATAAACAAATATATTAAAACAGATACTCCTAAGGCCATAGATAAATATAGCGAAATGGAAGGAGTAAATAACAACTAGCTTTGTTCCACGAGCAACTAAGTCGCTAGCTAGATACTACAAATACAACTCTAATACTTATGGTTGAAAATATGGTAATATTTCTTATACAACAATAAAAACTCTAATATACAACTGATTAATCGTATCGTTATAATCTAGACCCACCAAAATAAGTATTGTAGATATTCTCTTTTTTTATTATTAACGCGATAATTTTTAGCCCTTAAAAGCGAAAATGAAAGCTTCTTTTGCATTGTTCTGACTTTTTTTGTGGAAATTTGGCCACGAGCTTTGCATTCACTAAAGAAGGAGATGGATACCCAAGCCAATCCTAGAACTTAACCTAGGTGGGTGGAGAGATTACGCTTAGGCCGTTGGCCTGTTAAAAAAATGACATAGACTTAAAAAAAATTTAAGCAACATAGAAATAGCAAATCCAAATGTTATTTGCAATTTCTACCTAAAATCCAGCAAAACTACCGCGTTCGAATTGGGCCATGTGGATTATGTTGCATGAAGACGCTGGATTGGCCGGCTTTGCCTAAAACGCACGGAGAGTCGGGGTGGCACGTCAGCGCGTGCCGTCGGAGCTTGCTTAGTTACTTTTGGGTTGGTGTTTTGCGTTTCCCCTGAAACTTTGCCCTGTCAAAGAGGATAAGACGAGGCCGGGGCGAGACGCTCCCCCCTGTCACCCTGTGGCCCGAGACGCAGCTCGATCGCAGCCACGTCGCGGCCGCGATAAACAAAGGCCGGCGCCGAATCCTGTTGACTTCCCCCACCCCCCGTGGCCCTCGTCTCCTTTATAAGCCTTTTCCCCTCGCCCCTACACACTTCGTCTCCCATCCTGTACCTCGGCTCACTTTGTTTCACACTCTCCCCTCGTCTCTCTCCTCTCCTCAATAATCCTCATATAGCCCAGCGCTACGACCTGTACGTCCACTGCTAGCTGCGAGACAAACCGAGCCTTTTTCGTCCGTGCGATCTCCGTCTCGATCTTCTGTTCCTTTCATCCGTGCGGTCGATCGATGGGGCGCGCGCCGTGCTGCGAGAAGAGCGGGCTGAAGAGGGGGCCGTGGACGCCAGAGGAGGACGAGAAGCTCGTCGCCTACATCAAGAAGCACGGCCAGGGCAACTGGCGCACCCTCCCCAAGAATGCCGGTGAGCACCTCATGATCGGTAGCTAGTCATACATGCATGCATCACGCGCATGAGCGAAGGTGAGTGATATACTTGCTCTGTCTGTCTGTGTGCAGACCTCGCGCGGTGCGGGAAGAGCTGCCGGCTGCGGTGGACGAACTACCTCAGGCCGGACATCAAGCGCGGCCGCTTCTCCTTCGAGGAGGAGGAGACCATCATCCAGCTCCACAGCATCCTAGGCAACAAGTAAGAACTACTCCTAGTTAACATCAAGAACTACAGCTACTCCTGGTTAACATCAAGAACTACTGATTGTACTAGCCTAGCCTACTGCCTAGCATCCCTGTTCTTGCTATAGTAGCTAGGTGGAGACGTGTAGTACGGTTTCTGACGGGTTTGATCCTCCGTGCATGATCGATTGCTTAGGTGGTCAGCGATTGCGGCGCGGCTGCCCGGCCGGACGGACAACGAGATCAAGAACTACTGGAACACGCACATCCGCAAGCGCCTGCTCCTCATGGGCATCGACCCCGTCACCCACGCGCCGCGCCTCGACCTCCTCGACCTCTCCTCCCTCCTCAAGCCCGCCGGCTACTACCCCACGCAGGCCGACCTCGACACGCTCCGCTCGCTCGAGCCGCTCGCCAACTACCCGGACCTCCTCCGCCTCGCCTCCACCCTCCTCTCGGCCTCGGCGCCCGCCTCGTCACCGCATGCGCAGCAGGCGGCGGCGGCGGCGCGCACGAGCTGCGCCGAGCAGCAGCAGCTCCTGCCGTGGCTGCTGCAGGCGCAGATGGCGCAGGCAGCCGCCATGGCGCAGCTGGTGACGCCTTCGCCGCGGCCGCAGGCCACGGCGGCCGACCAGTTCCTGCAGCCCTACACGGCGTGCCAAATGCCAGGCCTGGTTCACGCGAACCCAGCGCAGCAGCTGGCGCAACAACCCCAGGATCACATGGCAGCCGCCTGCCACAACGTGCAGCCCCCTGGCTACGACAACCAGCTGGACTACGTGCCGGCGCTGACGCAGATGGTGTCCGACGCGTCCAATCTGCAGTGGAGCAGCACGGTCTCAACTAGCAACAACAACTGCAAAAACGTCGGCTCCGGCCTGTCCACGCCGTCGTCGAGCCCGGCGGGGCGCGTGAACTCGGCAACGACGTACGACGCGAACGCGAGCAATGACGTTATCACGGCCGACGCCGCCGGGTTGTTCAACATGCACCTGTCCGAGCTCCTGGATGTGAGCGACTACATGTAATAAATTTCCAAGTACGGATCCCATCCGTGGAAACTAGGTCGAACACTTCACCACGTACTGAAGGGGCAAAAGATGATCTCAAGAGGAATTTTTGTACAGGACTGTACCGTATTTATCCAGTTCATGATTTACTATTAGAAGCTTCCCTCTCCATTTTTTTAATTATTATTTTGATCTTTAATTTGGTGTGGGTGGTGCGTGTCAGTGTGGGAAACATGGAAAAGGTGGCTTTGTATGATTGGTTGAGGCGGCTGCTGTCCCTCTCACCTGCATCATGCCATGTCTCCAGTGAAGAAAAATAGGGCACTCCGGTTGCTTTTTTTAGAATGCTAGTTTATTGTCCTTGCTCATTTATTTAATTTTGTTGCATCTTTCGTTTCATTGGTGACTGTGGCTGAAAAAAAAAGGGGAATAAATTAACCAAGGAGGGAGAAAATAAACTAGAATAAGGACACCAGTAACTGTCAAGGTCACTGATGGTCACATGATAAACAATAATTCTTTAATGGTTGAGAAAAATAGACTAGTATTGGTGTGCAACTTAATGATTGCTACTGTCGGCTCTCTCCTCCGAGTTTTTTTTTTCCGTCTAAATGGCACTGTTGATATCGATATTAACAAAATTACTCATCGCAATGTTAAAAATGATACAATAGACATGTCATGACCAATACGTGTCCAAATCTGGCACCCTCCCCTCACCTGGAGCCACCTCCAACGCCTGGACGCATGCCTGTCATTCCTCCCGCATCCGAACAAGCCGCCATGTTGTCGCGCCGTTCTTCTCGTGCCTGGACACGCCGCCACATCATCACCCCCGCTGGAGGTACGGTATTACGTACGCTAGTGCCCCACGGGCCACGGGCACGGTGCCGCGCTATCTGTGGCCGGCCTTTTTATACGTGCTGCATTTTCTGCTCAATCTATAAGCAACCAAGCTAGGCATATTAGCTAGTTTGGAGCTGATGTGATCTTACAACAGAGATGTCTGCAGATCATAGGCTCTATCTGTCTTCCAACCAATGTGCATGTGACACAAAATTTTGCAGAAGGAAAAAAGCATAGTATCTACTCTTCAATCATCACACACATATATACAATGCATTTGGCTTGCATGGCCATGGCATCTTAACCTTTTGTTCCTAGTACGCTGCCCCAGCTGTGCACCATAGGGATATCATAATCAGCCTAAGGGAGCGTGTAAGATCACATCAGCCCCAAACTAGCTACATGCCTAGCTTGCTTGCTAATCAGCCTAAGGGAGCATGTAAGATCACATCAGCCCCAAACTAGCTATATGCCTAGCTTGCATGCTAATCAGCCTAAGGGAGCATGTAAAATCACATCAGCTCCAAACTAGCTATATGCCTAGCTTGAGCAGAAAATGCGGAACATATAAAGAGGCCGGCTACAGTGCATGCCAGAAAAGTGCGGCACCGTGTCCTGAAGGCACGGCAGGCGCGCAATACCGTACCTCCAGAGGGTACGGCAGCAATGATGTAGCGGCGCGTCGGACGCGGGAGGAACAGTAGGCACCCGTCCGGGTGTAGGAGGAACGGCGCGGTGTGTTCGGACGTTGGAGACATGGCAGGCACGCGTTCAGGCGTGGGATGCGTGGCAGCGGTGATGTGGCGGTATGGTGCCGTCTGGCCCTCAGGAAGCGGTAGAGAACGCATCCGGTCACTAGGGAATGGATTTAGATACGTGTCGACGGCCAATTTTATTAATACGACACCAACAGTGCTATTTGGATTCAAAACTCCACTCTCCATCTGATGAGCAAGCAACCTACAATTAATTGACAGTGAATCTATAGTGATGAAGATATCAATATTAAGTTACATCAAGCTGTATAAATGTAGCTAGAATTGCATTGTCACAACTCATGCAATCTTGTTGCACGTATGTGCCGATTTTTTTCTCTCCCCGAAATAGCACTGTTTCAGGTGGCATTAGCAAAAACGGCGCCCTCGTCGACGTTTTTGCAAAATTGACGCTCGACATCGTTCCTCAGCAGCACGGACGGCTCTCGTGCGGCGACGTGGCCTCGTCTGCACTACCCTAGGACGGAACCGCCTTGTCCGTCCCTCCCTGGAACGGATCCGCCACCTCGTCGCCTTATCCGTCCCAGGGAGGGACGGAGCCGCCACGTCGTAGCTCGTCCCTCCCACGGTGGGACGGAGCCGCCACCTTGTCGCTCGTCCCTCCCTCCCTGGGAAGGACTCGCACGACGTCGTCCCGTGCTGGTGCGGACAAGCCTCCTTGGGCCGGCCACGCAACGACACACCATGCGGGCAGCACCGCTCCTTCTCGGCCCGAACGCGTCGCTAACTCGCCCGCCTATCACCCTTTCGGTTGCTTTTGGCGCCGAAAGCAACCTTTGTCCCGTCATTTTCTCCCCGTGTTGCTAATCACGTCGTTGTCTCATCCGCACGTGTTGCTAATCACGCTACGCCGTGTGTGTAACCCCATAGCACACCTATAAAAACCGGCACCGCGCTCGCTCTCGCTCTCACTCTTAGATTCGTTCTCGTTCTTGTGCTCGTCGCTAATAACAAAGAGAATTGAACTAAAACTTTGTTTCAAATACGTCGTGGAGGAAATAGTATTTAGAGCATTGGTTTTGACCGTATAAGTACCCCGAGGTTGACATCAAGACAAGGTAAAATTATTTCGCATGCTTTTGTTGTAATAATATCAATTGTAGGTAATTAGCAGTAATTTAGTAGTCATAATTAGTTTGTGGTAATTGAGACATAGTTTGTAAGGCTGCTCCCAGTGCTCCACCCTGGCTGGTATCTTAAGCCTGCCATGTAGACAAAATGATGATGTAGCACCATAATTAATGAAGAGAGAGGGTACTCTAGTATCTAATATGGATACCGGTTCGATCTCGAAATCCAACGCATAAAATTTATTGTGATCGATCCCGTGCGGAGCTCAAATAGGCCACAATGCTTTAGTACATGCCACAAATAGGACACAATGCTCAAATACTAGTAAAGATCATGCATGTAATTAAATGAAACAACCTAAGATACTACACCATAAGAAACCATGCATTGGGAATATAGTATACTAACACTCCTCATGCACTAAAGAAACTACACTAAGATACTGTCCATTGGGAGCAGCCTAAGTGGTAATTAAGCAGTCGCAATTAAATATTCGCAGTTAATTAGTCGTAATTAAATTTCTTGTAGTTGAGTAGTGCTGATTACAGTAGTGCAAAATAATTGGACGAATTTACGTGACCATAATTAATTTGTTGGTTCGTAATGACTTGTAGTTAGTTAGTGGTAACTAATTAATCATAATTAATTCATTGGGAATTACTTAGATGTATGGAATTACCCGTTAGTAATATATTGATAGTAATCAAATTGTTGCTTGTTAATTAATTATTCGTATTGACTTACTCGCATTTAATTGCACTCTTGTGTGTTATATGTCATAATTATCTGTGTCATGGGTAATTAGTGGCAAATTAAATAATCATAATTAGTTAGTAATTTTTCTTTATTCCTACTTTATCAGTGAGAATTAAAGAAATAATCACATGTAAATAGTTGTGTGAAGTTAATTAATCAGTGGTAATTATATACCATGCTTGTTATATTGCGTACTATAAATCAAAAATCGACCTAGTCAAGTAGAAGGGATCGGGCATTCACCTTTCTCAAAAGAGATGGTGATTTTCGACCACTTCGATACTTTATTGACAAGAGGAGGGTCGATAGAGTTAACCTCACATTTGACAGCCTTGAGCTATCGTTTTGACTCGTATACCAAAGATCCTCCATAGATGTGATCGATGGTATGTTATGGATCCTAAAACGGCATCTCCTCATCGTCGTTCAACTGCTTTCAACCACTTGTTTGCCATACTTCTTCAAGTGTAGGAAGCAGCCCTTTGCTGGTGTAGTAATCTTTGAGTTTTCGCTGAAAAACTTGACAATTGCGAATGTTGTGTCCTTCCTTTTTGTGAAAAGGACACCACTTAGGCTTGTCATTCTTCCATTCAAGGCGTTTTCCCTTGCCCCGGTCAGAGTACGGTTTGGAGCTTCGTAGTTGTTTATCGCTTACGGCCAAGACCTCCTTAGAGATCTTGACTTGAGGTTTTTGACCTTTAGTCTTGCTCTTGGATTTCTGGGTTTTTTTGTCCTTCTTCTTGCTATTTTTGTTTACTTCTCGAGTGTCTTTATCATCTCGATCGATGGTATGGTTCCACTCGACCGCTTCTGCAGCAGTTGCATAACGATCGGGTATCTCAAAAAGTTGGGCGATAGTAGCCGGAGGATTTAATGCAATATCCTATGTGATCCTTCGACAGCGGAATCCATGTTTAAACGCTCTGGTGATAGAAGGGTCAGAAACCTAAAGAATTGAGATGCGAACCTGACTGAAACGCCTGATAAACTGGCGCAAGGTCTCATGAGAATTATGTCGTATTCTGTGCATGCCATCCTCCTTTCTGGGACAGTTGTAGGTGCCCTGGAAGTTGGCCAGTAGCAGATCGCAGAGGTGTTGCCATGAGTAGATCGACTCCTATGGTTGATTTAACAACCACGGTCGAGCAGATCCTTCAAGCACAGTTGGAATTTAGTTGGCTATAACATACTCCCCTCCTGCTGCTTAGACATCAGTGGTGTAAATTTGAAGAAATTCGATGGGATTTTGTGACCCATCAAATTTCTCCATATTCGTTGGTCGAAACCGCGGTGGCCATCGAACTGCTCGTAGGTCGGGCAAAAATGCTCGGCATCTGGTAATAATATCATGACACCTTCTTTCCGGAAAGAAGGATTGATATCACCATACGATCATACACGACGATACCTAGTAGTAGGTGAACCTCACCTATCATATAGGGGTGAAAACGGATCGAATACGAATGCATAATGGCTCTGCCATATTTGTTTTCATGTTTTTCCCCAGACGCGGATACGAATAATATTGAATACAAATACGAAGCGAATACAAATCGAAACGAATACGGTCACGGATATTTTTCGGAACATGAAAACCCCTTAAACTATATGTCAGAAATGAACGAAAATATATGACTAGTTTATTTGATGCAAACATTCATGAATTGTTCATATTTTTAGCAACCACACGTAACATTGGCACTAGCAAGCTGCATTAATTAGTTCATCACAAACATAACACTTAGTTTACCCGTTGCTCCTCTGCCCCATCTCGCTGCGCATAGAGAAGCAGAACTTGAGCCTCCACCACCGCACCATGGCACCAAGGTCGGTGACAGACCTACTGTTCTTGGTCGAGTTGTGCATCCAGGCGCCGCCGCCCACGACGGACCGGCGCACAAAGGGCTTCTTGCAACTGCGCTCGACAAAGAAGTAGCCCTGGTCACACCGACCGTGCAGCAGGAGAAGCTCACACGACGAGGCGCCGTAGGGGGTTGGCCTCCACGATGGCGCCCGCCAAGCACGACGCGAACCGGCGGAGCTGCGAGCGGAGGAAGTGGAGCACCAGCTCATCCTCTGTTGGCTCGAAGCCATAGCCGGCGAGGTCTTGTTCTTCAACGCCCAGATTTACCTCGTCCTCCATCGCGAGCACTCGATTAGAGGTCAACACTATGATAGATGCGGGGGAGCCAGTGAAGGCACAGGGGAGACGGTGGAGGAGGGTGAGATGGCTGACAGCGAGGCGAGGGCGGCTAGAAGCTGCCGAGGTGAGTCACGACTGTCGGGCGAGTGCGTGACGGCCCATGGAGACTGGAGTAGCCGAAGGCATATACTGATAGACGAGTACAAACCCTAATGAGCGAGACTACGAGAGGCTCTGAGCGATGGACCCTAATGGCCTGATGGGCCGGTGGGGATGGTACTTCTGGATATCCGGCCTTCGTATTATTCAGATAATCCATATTCGTATTCGACGAATAATTGGGCTACTGTATTCGTATTTGTTTCTGAAAAAAATCCATATTCGTTTTTGATCCGATAATTATCCGATCTGAGACAATCCGAATTCGTTTCCGTCTGGATCAGATGGAAAATATCTGATCCGTTTTCACCCCTAGTCATAGGTTTTAGCCATACGAGGGTAATACTCCTCGTATTCATCCTACTGTTGTAGATTTCTTGGAATGAGTGGTGAGCGATCACTTCCCCGAGGAGCTTATCGATCACCGGCTGTTCAAAGGACTCTCCTCGGGCTAGAGTCGTGGTTAGGAGAGTGACCAGACCTGTTTCCTTGTCGTTCTCCACGAGGAGAGTCATTTGAACGACTAGCGTTCAACAAAGCTGTCCCGGTACGACTACCAAAACGGTGTCGTTGAGTCCGCTCAAGCCTGACCATCACATCCTGAAGCATTTACGTGATCTTTCCAGTGAAGAGGTCGTAGCCTGGCGCTCGTCCAAGCTCTTGAGTCTGGTTTCCAATCAGGTCATTTATCCGATGAAGTTCTTGAGCTTCCTCCGATCGGTACTGGATGCGCCTAGGTAAAGTTCTCTGGATCATAATTCTTCTCCTCCGGATGGTCTCAATATCATCCACATCTGAGTCTGCCGGAGCATGCCTCAATAGAGAGTGATAATTTCTAGTATTTCGGCCATGCTCATAAAGGTGGTGATCCTGTTCATCGTTGGAGGCATCCTTGCCATCACCACGAGAGTCCGAAGTGAATGTGTGATGGGAAGCATCCCTAGTCTTGCCTTTGGGAGAGATATTAGGATCTGAGTGGAGGATAAAGATCTCCTGGATGCTATTATCTACAGTTGTGCCTGAGTCCTCCTGATTTGAGGGGTACTTGAAAGACAGCGTCTCGCAAATTGAAGCAATCCCTCCGTGAAGGGGAATTTTGGGTTATAACTGTCTCAAGTCGATGGTGAACCCTGCGAAGGTGTAGTCGAACCTACAGGAGAAGTGGGCTCAACATCACACCTTGTGGGGGTAACCGAAGGATACCGAAGGATAACGATTATCAGGTGTTGGTTGAGTCCCGGAATGATGGATTCCAAGACTTGCTGTGCTAGATTGGATGACCTCAGGCGAGGTTGAACTTTTGGAGGGGGAGTCCTCGTCGTGTTCTGCACCCACCTTGGTGCAATCCTGACCCTGGTCGGATTGACCCTTGTCCTGGAGGAATCTGGCTCCTTGTTTGGGCGTAATGTTGTGGGGGGGGGGAGGAGGATCCCTCATCAACCTTGTCTATGTCACGGTTCTCTGTGTCTGGTGAAGGATCCCTGGAAACGGCATTGCCATAGCACGAAATGATGCTCTGCTCGTACTCATAGCAGATATCCATGTCAAGTTTTGCGTAGTCTGCCAAATCGAACCAGTTCTCCTCATTCCACTCTCCTGTCATGAAAGCATCAGAGTAGAAAAAATGAAGAAAACTTAACGAAAAGGAAGAACTGGAAGAGTCCCCACGGACGGTGCCAACTGTTGATGATCTAGTATCGATCTTACGGATGAATGTTTGGGGCTTCTCTTGAATTAGATCCACGTAGAAAGAGACACAGGGATTTAAATAGGTTCGGGTCTTCTCCTAGGAGAATAATAACCCTACTTCTATATTGTTGTATTGACCATGCTTTTATAACCGAGAAGAAATCACTAGAGCTAAGACTTAACAACTTCTATGTATTGTCTCCAATTGCCTTCCGGTTGATCTGCCCCGATGTCCAGTGACTTTAGCCCTTATATAGCGCATGAAGGGATGACAGTCATTCTATGCCAAGAGGCGCCTCAATACTTGATGAAATGCGCACGTTAATGGTAGTTATTGTTAGAGAAACTACCCACCGCGTCGCCTAACAGTTACACCAAGGACAGATGTGTAATATGTGCAGTTATCCTGTAGAATAATAGTGTACACTAACTGTTGTGTGTATTTAAACATAGCATATAAGAGTTCCTAGTCGATTAGGCCCACATGCCTGCAGATTTTATCAACTATAGGGTGGTCGTAATTGACCTGATCGTAGTAAAGCTTGCGACCATGTAGTGGTCATAGAAAGGCTTACGACCATGGGATAGTCGTAGAAAGATTTACAACCACTTAGTTAAGTTCTTCCCTCATGAATAGTATGTGATATACTTATGAACAATATGAAGATATTGCTATCTATAATAACAATTACAGATAAATAACTAATTGAGGATTATTACATCCTCGTCAGTGTTGATTTCATTGTTCATGCACGTGAGAGGTCAGACCGGTTGACCATCAATCAGACCGGCAATCATTAGAGGTCTGACCACCCGTGTGCCCTTGTTATGAGATTTTGGTGACTTTGGTGAATATGTCTCAGGGTTTGTGGCGGGTTCAATGCAAGACTTCTGCGGTGCTTTTATATCTTCGATCCTTATAGCTTTCCTGACTACAAGTGTGAATGAAGTTGAAAGTCGTCGAGGTAAAAAAGAAGTAGTGTTTCTATTCATCTCCTCTTATCACCGTTTCGGTCCAACCAAGAACGAATTCTAGATGTATAACACCGTTTCGGTCCAACCAAGAACGAATTCTAGATGTATAACACTTGATTCGAACGGATCATCCATCTATTGGGGGCGATCGCTAGCTAGCTGATCTCATTTCTGTTAATTAAGAGGAGAAATCCAATCGATAGACCGGCCGGCCGGCCACACGCAAAAGCAACTTTTGAATATATATATATGTGCATTTATTTACGCCCATGCATGAAACCATCACGCTACTCTAAGCATGACATAGGAGGTACGTACGCATCTACGATCCATGCACAGACACAGCGGTTTGACTCGAATAGGACACTTGTAGCCTCCTCGAAGACACGCATATATAGTGAGGTGGCACTTGGCTACAAGGCCCAAGAGCGATCCGGCCCCGCATGTCAGCAACACTGTCGAGCTCTGCGCGCCTGCCTGGCGCACGGACAGTCGTGCAGCGCCGTCGCCGTGCGCGTACCTTTGAGGCTTTGACCTGCCAAAGCAGAGAAGAAATGAATAAGAAGAAGAAAATTAAGTACAGGGCTGCCGCCGTGCGCGTACCTTTGACCTGCCAAAGCAGAGAAGAAATGAATAAGAAGAAGAAAATTAAGTACAGGGCCGTCGCCGTGTGCGTACCTTTGACCTGCCAAAGCAGAGAAGAAACGAATAAGAAGAAGAAAATTAAGTACTAATTCTTAGATCATGTACAATAGATTTACATCAGCTGTTTATAGTCTCTGTTATGTAAAATTTAAGTTGATTTAGATGAAAAAAATAAAGAGAAAGAAATATATTGTTTATAATCTTGTAGTCAACTGTATCATTAGAACCATGAAAACATTAAAAGATTGTGTGATCTATAAAGATAAGTAAAAACACAACTTATTATATAAACTATTTTTAGTGCTATTTACAGATTACATAAATAGTTCTATAGACAGCAGTTATATGTAACATTGTATATGCCCTTAACACTCAGATATCGAGTGGGTTATGCTACTACGGACGACGTCGCTTTTGAGGGAGTAAATACGGCTCGATGAAACCGTGGCTGCGCGTGCCGCCCCCAAGCGGTGGGGGTTTTTGACTTGCCGCTGAGCTGCGGCGGCGGCCGCGCGCGGAGAGGGGCCTCCGTTTCCAAGTCTCGGCCGACCAAGAAAGCGGCCGCTCGATGGATTCAATGCATCTTTATCTTCGCCCGCCGCGCGCGCGCGCGGAGCCGTACGTCCGTCTCCATACGGGCGGGCGGGCGGCCGTGAGAAAGCCACCCGGCACACGGCCGATCGAGCCCAGGATTGCGTCGCGAAAAGCTCTCTTTTGTCTGGCCTCGCGTGCCCACATGTTGATCGATCTGCTTTGGGTCTTTTTGACTGCACGAGTCGCCGTACAGCACCTCTCGATCGAGAACAGCTGTATGCTACCAGTAGCCTAATTATATGTTGATTGTCCACTCGGGTAAAGCACCACGTTGCGCTAGCTAGTTAATTGCGTGAATGAATGGAGTGTTACTAGTTAGTACAACTACTTAAAGTTACCCATGTTGAGTTGGCATATATTAGACCCCTCAATATGCACTGTAATTGCTTGCTTCCATGAGTTTTTTTTTTTCAGGAATTCGAATGATTTGCACAAAAAATTGTCATCAGAATGATATATAACAATTGTGATCTTCTTTTAGAATTGCCTCTGTACAATCTTCGCATACGTGGCTTCGTGCGTACGTCTTCTCGCTGACCAGAATTAACACTAACTAAATGCTCGCATGGCACGCGCGTGGAATGGATCACTCGATGGCTTGAAATGCTTGGCCCACAAGACAGTCACGATGTGCACATGTTAACGCGGCACGTGCAATGTGCGCGCGCATAATTTGAAAGAAAGAACGCTACAGAAATCGCCTTTTCGGTCTTGGAGGATCTGAAAACTCTCTGGATCGATAGAGAACGGGAGGCCGCGCTCAGCTTTCCCCCTCTGGACCACGAAACGTACGTCGTCAAACGTGTCCACAACATGCTTGATTCTCGGGCGCACGGCTGCGCTTTCAGCAGATTGCCTCCTGATGTTCCAGGAGTTTTATTTGCTCTTTTGCAGATGAATAAGACTTGTCTAGCCAGTGGGAATCTTAGAAAAGGAGGTGACTACCGTGTGTGCTGCATGCTGTGATCTTAGTGCGCATTGGATTTTTCTTTCCGGCTTGACTTTTGGTTTTGATCCGCCTTTTTAGCCTTTTCAAAAGAAGAGAAAGGGATCGCAATATATGAGCAAGTACAATAGTGTGGCGTCAGTTGTCTGTAAGACTTGCCGCGTAGGACATTAGATGACATGGATGTGAGAGAGTGAGCATAGAGAATTGAACCATCTCTTATGCAGTGGTCGACTGTAATACGAGAAACAAGACATATTATACACAGGAGAGGAGCCAGCGCTGGCCTAGGCCTCGGGCTGGCCCAGCGCGTGATCATCTCTATATGGACAGTCCAGTATAAATTTCTGTACTGTAGGTAACGACTTACTTACCATTTTTCGCTGGGCCTCGGGCCTCGCCGTTGCCCGGGAGGCCTGAGGCCCAGCTCCGCCCCTGATTATACATGAAGAAGTTGTCTAGAGACATGTAAAAAGACAACTCATTGTAAGAGTTGTCTTTAGTTCGGTCTATAGATGACATGGAGTATTACTATAGACCGTAGTTGTTTATACCATTGTACATGTCCTAAGAAGATTGATTAATGATAAGATAAAACGACTGTTGTGTAGATGAGTAGCCTACCAAAGCACATACTCCTATATGGATTTTTTTAGAGTTACCTCTGTATGGATTGATGACCAGTTCCTCGTAGATGTTATGTTGTAGATTGGAAATTTTGGTTTTGTGGTCGAGAACTTGAGATCGTGCAGGGAATGAGCATTCATTCTTGGGCTTTCAAGTGACGGGTGGACGTTTTGGAATATGGCTAAATCGAGCTTGTTTGAGCCAATCAGGAGATACAACATTGGGTCCTCCATGCTTATTGATAGTCGGCCAAGCTCTGTTTGTTTTATGTGGGCAGTCGGCTCTTTCATTGAACATCAGAATTGAGCTGGGTTGGGCCGTCTTCATTCTTATTTCTCTCTGGAGTGAGCCGAAAAAGAGTTCTCTTACATCTGAAAATAAAATGCATCGAAAGGAGCGTAACCGTGACAATCTTTCGTTTGAAAATAAGCGTATGACACATGGATCATGTGGCTAAAAAGTATAGTACACCAAAATCATGGGGCACCTGTAACGCCCCCAAATTATGCGGCCGTTAAACTCTTCACAACTGTTCAGGATGTGCAGTTGTGAAGTAAGCAGTATCTCAAATAAGCTTTCGATTACAACAAAAGCCAACATTTTATTACACAAGATTAAAGCTTAACAACCAGATTTAACACTGACACGAGCATCCAAATCCAAAGTTAATATAATACAAGACAAAAGAACTTCAAACCACAGGCACGCTTGAGCGCGGTCGAGACCTAATAACAACAGTCATCGCCATCTGGTGATCCTGCCAAAGCATTCTTTATCAAGATCCTCGAGGTTTTTCCATATTTCATCTGTAGATGATTTTGCAGATTATACAAGAATGAGTACAACTTCCGTACTCAATATGCCACATGGAAAAGCTAAATAATTACATGCAAGGAGTTCAATGGATGTTTAGGGTTTACCTTAACAGGCATATGTGGATGCATTTGAATTTAAAGCAGTTTATTTTTAAAACAGTAAAACAATAATAAATAATAACAACAGGGGTTTCTCAACAAACTCAATTACCAACTTACCATATCAAAAATTCTACTTATGCCTCATGTACTGGAATCACCCATTAACATAGATTCATTAACCAGAAGCACGGTGTATTCGAATATCTTTAATTATTCACTCTCCAGAGCTGCCCAACTTTACCCACAAAATATTTCAAACTCACACTGTCAGTACATAGACACGCAACCCGTTAGCGTGCAACTGAGCTAAGATAACAAAGCCTTTTCACTGCTCAACCTTTCTAGCCTCTACCCGGTAGGTTTTAACTCCATCTGACCCTAGGGAGACTCCATCGCCCCAAGTGATCTTGCACCCTATATCGACAAAGACTCACTGGTTGTGTTGACTACCGAGTGTCCCTTCAGGCCCACTCCTGTCACACCCCAGTTCTGCAACTACTCTATCACAAAAGAGCAGTTACCTATCCAGTAGATATTCAATTGGATGAGTAGTGTACTTAGCTAGGGAGTAATGATCACGCTTGTGGTTGAGCGGTTTTCCGTGTTTGTCACTTAGCACAAGGTTCTTGTCCTTACTTGTCATCTAGTGAGGCGATGGCCCAACACCAACTCGTGGCTGTCCACCTCCAGATCTCACTGATGACTCACTTTTAACACCAGTCTATTGGGTTGTCCAACTTCCTGGACACAACCCTCAACTCTCCACCAAAAACCATTGGCGAACCCGCCAATACTCTCTTTTGATTGATAAACACAATTGTGTGACAAAGCTACTTATATAGCTAATATTTTATGTGAACTTGTCACGGTGAATATGTCCTACAAGTGCTGGGTGTTTGTCAAGGTGAATATGGCCTACAAGTGTTAGGTGGGTTTGTATGTGGGGTAATAGGATTTATCTATTTATCATGGCATTCAAAAGTATTATTTGAATATTTAAAGTAATTGACTCAAATATAATAATAAATATATGAAATGTGGGTTCAAAATGTTCAAGGAATACGACTTGCCTTCTTGCACAACATCTTCTAAATACTAGTCTTGTCTGATGTCTTCTGGAATCTGGTCGTGACCTAACTAGAAGCAATACAATAAAATAAACCAAATAAAATCATGCACGATAAGGAATGAGTTGGGAACAACATGTAAGTAAATAAAATCATAAAAGAAACACAAAGAAAGGTGGTGTGGGATGATATGTATTTTATCGGGTGTTTAATTGGACTGAACGGAGTTGAGAAATGGACTTACGGGCTCGAAACGATCGATTTGAATATAAAGTGTTGAATTAGGGTTTCGGACGAAAAGGGTGTCGGATGGTGAATGTCACTATTTTACTATTCATTTATGTCAATGGATCAATGTATAATAACCAGAATTACTGATTTCAAATAATGAACAGTAATCACCATTTTTTGTTTTGGTGAACAGTAAAAATGGTTTGCTGTTCATTGAACAGTGAGAGGCCAAAATGGTTTGAACAGTAATAGGCTAGCCCATTACTGTGGGGGCTTAAAAGCCATAGGGCCCGGCGTTTTGGCCCAAAGCCGAAACGGCTTGAGCCTCGTGCGCGCGGCCGGAGGCTAGGCGAGGCCGAGCGAAAAAGTGGGCGACGGCTAGGGGCGGATCCAGTAAGGTCCAATAGGGTGCACAGAACACCGAATCCAAAATCGTTTTATATATACATATATATCTCATATTTTTATGTATAAAAATACTGGGTGCACAGGACACCCGTTGGCCAAAACGAGGGACACCGACGGACTCAGGCGCGTTGGCGCAAGGGCTAGCTACCGCCCGGGCGTGCAGCAGGACCAACCAACTGAGCCGTGGGAGCGAGCGCGGCCCAGGCGCCCAGCCAGCGAGGCAGCGAGCGAATCGGCGAATTGCGCAACCCACTGGGCCCAGCCGGCAGCCGAGGGTGAGTGCGCGTGGCCCAGGCAGGCAAGCAGCTGAGTGGGCATGCCGCATGTGGGTGGGCATGCGTGATACACGGGCAGGCGTGGTCGACTTCTAGAATTCCAGCCGCCAGACATCGAGAGTCCAACACAATTTCTAGCGACTACCAACGAGACTTGTACGTTGTCCTTCCGAATTCCGATTAAGTGCATTACAAGAGACAAATTTCTTCTACAGATCAACAGCACTATAACCTTTTGCAAAAGTCTGGCCACATATTGCTACTTGGAGTATATCATATACCATTGATTGATTTGATTGGCCGCACGTCCATGTAGTCTAGCCGCCGGTCGTACTCGTGACTGCTCCAGGCCTCCACCTCCAGCGGTGAAATTTCTAGCGGCCAAGACGTTCGGTTTCTTTGCCAATCGGCAATCGCCATCACTATTCACTAGGTAATTTTGATTTGTCATGGTAAAATACTAAGTGATTCTTTTACTTAAAATTTTACTACGCGATTTCTTCTACTTTTTGTAGGCTATCAAGGTCAGATGTTGTTTTTTGCTGATGCCGACCATCTTTTGTCTATGGTTTGGAACTTTATCCATTATTTATTCACATTGCCACAGTTAACCAAAACTACTACTAGGAGTGTATGATTCTTTGTTTTGGTAAGCACTTTGATAGCTATTTTTTCATCCTTGTTGAATTGTTTAACACATTACTATTCTAATTTCTATGCAACATTGCTTCATAATTAGACATGTGTGATATGTATGGGACACCCGGTCATTTTCGTTCTGGATCTGCCCCTGGCGGCGGTGGCGGTGGTCGGCAGCGAGGGTGGGTGGTCTGGGGAGCACCACAAAGGTATGGGCTCTCCATTTTTGGGTTTTGAATGGGCTGAGGTGGTGCGAGAATGGGGTGGCGTCGGTGGAGGCGCACGAGCGGAGTAGAGGGTGAAGGCGGCGGCGCTACAGTGGGATTCTGGCCAAGGGGAGGAGCGGAGAAGCATCAAGGGGTGGAGAGGATCACGATGGTGGTGGTGTGGGTGCTTGGGGTGGAGTGAGGTGGCTTGGCGGTGGTGGCCGTGAAAGAGGCAAGGAGGAGCGGTCTTGAGGGCTCGTGGAAATGGGTGATGGGGAGGTGGGGAAAGGTCTTGAGCAATGAGATGGTGCTTACCGAGGGCTCAAATTGGTGGTGGGGCGAACGGAGGCGGCGAATTGAGCGTCGGCTTGACGAGGAAGAAGCACAGTGGCGGCGGTGTTTCTCCAAAATTTGCAGGCTCTGGGAGGGGAGGGGTGAAGGGGAGGTGCAGAGGTGGGAGGTGAGGGAGAATGGAAGCCGGAGGTGGCCTTTTATAGGTGAAGAAGAGGCGATGGCGCCAGTAGGGCGGCGGCAACAGGGGCGGCGATGTGGTTGGCCTTGCGCACTTAGGCGGCCGCGGGAGAGGGAGGAGGCGGCATGGGCGGGGCGAGGTGGAGGCGGTGGAATGCGCTGGAGGCGGTGTGGTGGTCTTGGGAGGTTGCAGGTGTGGCAATGGCATGATGGCGGATGACGTTATTGTGTGTGTGAGGAGGAGGAAGAAGAAAGACGCACGGGTAGAGGAAGCCGTTTTCGGCTAAGAGAAAGCGGGATTTCCTGAAAAGGAAAGCAGGTTTTGGGTGGATTTTGCAAAAAAAGGGAAAGAAAATTAAATTTAAACCAAAAGCTTCCAGTTTTTTTGAAAACCCAAAAATTGGGGTTATTTCAGCACCAAACAGTAGTTATGACTAGCCAAACGTACTTAAAGTTAGACCTGTTCAAAAGGCGGGCCGGGCAGGCCCGAGCCTGGCCCGAAAAATCATTTTTTGATTTAAAATAATATTTTAATCATTTTTCAGATTAAAAAGGTGATATTTAATTCATTTTCAGAATTTAAAAAATAGTTTTTTCACTGTTTTTATTCACTTTTTTCGCCTTCAGCTTTGCCTCGAGCTTTGAGCGAAAAGTCGATCGAGCCCAAATTTCGACAGATCGGGCTCGGCCGCCAGTAGCCCGTGAACACCTCTACTTAAAGTATGGCGGTAAACATGATCGCTCCTAACTCAGCCATCACGTCATGTCTTTATATCTTCATCGTCTAGGCATGTAATAACCGCACACTTACCTAATTTATATACATTGGTTCAATCGGAACAAAAAATACAAGGGTAATGATAAGAGCAGGACGTCTGGAGCCGCCGGACGCTGCTATGATGGGCCTACGCTGCGTGTGGCCAAAGCGGGCGAGTAGCATGGGTTGGGGGCCTAGGATTTGCATGGGCCAAAACTTCGCGTTGTACACCGTAAGGTCCGTAACTGCATCCTCAGCATTGTGCGCAAGTTCTACTCAGGAGATTTTGCTTAGATGTGAAAAATGTAGAGCTAGTGCAGGCCAATTAAACTACCACATTTCACTAGCAAGGTGCCAAGGTCAATCAATAGATATTGCATATGAAGAGAAAAAATGTTGTATCTATAGAAAAAGAGTGTTGCATACTATTCACGGTGATGTTACAATTTTTTTTCAATGCATTTTTTTCTTTCAAATGCTTTGTTTTTTATTCTAATGTTCTTTGAGATGATGTTTTTCACGATGATGTTTGGCTCCCCGCGCCCCTGCACCCCCTCGGCTCGGCTCTGCCGTGACTGCGGGCTTACGGCTTGGTCACGGCTCGAAGTCCGAGTCCGCCTCCGCCGCTACCGTCGCCTTCTCTCTCGACGAAGTGTCCTATGTAAGCTGGAGCTGCATTTGATTGTTGCTTTTTGAACTTTTTTTGATATGTTGCGACCATTGTAAAAAAATATTGCAACAGTTAGAAAAAAAATGTTGCATCTGTAGAAAAAAATATTACATATTGTTCACGGCGATGTTACAATTTTTTCCAACACATGTTTTTCCAGACGCTTTGTTTTTTGATTTGCGATGTTACAACCGTTGTCCGGGGATGTTGCAACCATTGTCCTATGATGTCGCAACCGTTGTCCGGAGATGTTGCAACCATTGTCCTAAGATGTCGCAATCGTTGTCCGGAGATGTTGCAACCATTGTCCTAAGATATCACAATCGTTGTTCGGTGATGTTGCAACCATTGTCCTATGATGTTGCAACCGTTGTTTGGAGATGTTGCAACCTTTGTTTGGAGATGTTGCAATCATTGTCCTAAGATGTTGCAACCGTTGTCCAGAGATGTTGCAACCTATGATGTTGCAATCGTTGTCTGGAGATGTTGCAACCGTTGTCCTAAGATGTTGCAATCGTTGTCCGGAGATGTTACAACCATTGTCCTAAGATATTGCAACCGTTGTCCGGGAATGTTGCAATCATTGTCCGAGGATGTTGCAACTGTTGTCCAGGGATGTTGCAACCGCTGTCCGGGGATGTTGCAACCGTTGTCCGAGGATATTTCAACCATTGTTCGGTGATGTTGCAACCGTTGTCCGGGGATGTTTCAACCGTTGTCCGGTGATGTTGCAGCCGCTGTCCGGGGATGTTGCAACCATGTCCGAGGGATGTTGCATAGAGCGACGTACTTACTGCATGTGTTATAATAAAGATAAATGATGCTGCATAATTTGTATTTTTATGCTACGTTAAGTGCTAAATTTTTATACTACACTTAGGGCACATGATTATATAATCAACCATCGTAATCTTTCTCCATCGAGAAAGGAAAAAATGAAAAGCTAGTTGTCTACCCGATTATTCAACGAAGCCATGATGCAAGTCTTCGCCTGCGCACAGGGAGTAGTGTTTCGCTATATATGCACATCAAATGGCAAGTTGGTTGGTTGCTCCAAGTCTAGGGAAAGCAGCCCAAAGCTTATTTTATGCGCTGCAGAGCCGGGCGTACTATCGTAGCATATAAATCGGACGTACAAGCCCTAATATCACCCAAAATACAAACGTTATTTGTTTTCGCTATAGCGTAAATTCACACGATCTTGGAAGTTCCAAGTTCTAACAATACAATCTGCAGCGTTGAATCATAGCCTAACTCGGCCAGCCCACACGTGCGAGATGACAATTCCAACTTGCCAAACTCCGCTTATCTTTTTTTTTTGGAAGGCATACTCCTGTTATCTTCGAATGTACAATACGAGATGCTTATATACAAGTATTTAAAGAAAAAGAGAATATAGCACATATGTAAAAATCATTTCCTCCAATACAAGCATTTTCTTAGGTGTTTAGATAATTGTATTATCTATTAATTATCTATAGTTATATACCTAAACATATCTTAAGTACCAATACCTAATCAAACATCGATGCTACAAAATAAATATTATATTTGTCCTGCGTGACAACAAAATTAGTTTGCCTGTACTAAACATCTCTCTAAGTATTATCTAAAAAAAACATCTCTCTAAGTATGATTGTACATGGCCTTTCACAAGTCGGCGTGCCGAGACCGAGTCGGCGTGGGGTCCCGACCCGACCCGACCCGGGTTAGGTCGGCCTTTCTATCCCGTCCAAAGCCCGTGCCGCGCCCGCGCTCCTGCCAAGTTGGAAGCGAATAAACCCTCGTGGATGCCCTACTCTGCAAGAAAGAAACGAAACAATCAAGGACAACAAATACACACGCAATTCGCAAAAAAGAAAGGGGAAAATAAGATTACCCCTCGCATCGCCACCGACCCGAGGAGCACGGCGGCACAGCGCATAGAATCCCGTTTCCCGCCGAGGCTGCCGCCGCCTCAGCTCCCCTTCCCTTGGCCGTGCGGATCGCGACTCCGCTTTCGAATCTCCTCTCAGATCCTCCAATAGGTTTTGGTCCGCCCACGCGCGCTCGTCCGTGGTGTGGGCGGGGGGTTGGGTAGGGGTTTCGGTGGTGGGCGGTATGATCTACGGCGGCTTGGTTCGGTGAGCTCCGATGCTACGGCTACTGTCGATCAGCGAGAGGTGTGCTTCTTCTTCTCTCTCTCTCCCCGAATCTTTGTTGGTGTGGTATTCGTGCTCCTTTGGGCATCGATTGGTGGGCGCTTTGTCTCAATTTGTGTACTTGTAGCCCCGGATTTGCGTATAATGCAAATTTCTTCAATGTTGTACGGGCAGCCTGGAAATAGGAGACCATGGCAGTGTGAGGCTTTGGGACTGTTGTTGTGATCAATTGGCCATCCAATCTAGCTTAAATTAGTAATTTTCCCACATATGTACAATTATGAACCTAAAGCTTTTCATTAGCCGAAATAGTTAATGTGTGCATTTGTTGGAATTTGCAAATTTTCCATATATACATGATCACATGGCAAGTATTTTGGGGTAATTTTGGAATAATTAAACAATTAGTGGATAGACTCGAATTGCATTGGTTATGCTGTACAAATTGAGTGCTTAATTTCACCTTGTAAACATAGGGTTCTGCCAAGTGGCAGCTAAGCTTGAAAACTTGCAGACTGCCGACATGTTCCGTTACATTTGTGAGCAGGCTGTTGGCGGTAGGAACAAACAGGCGGGCAGCCCATTTTTCCCAGCCGAGCCACAGCAGCGGGTACTACACAGCAGTGAGGGACAATGGCCTGTCGACGAGGCGAAAGATCCCAGACGTCTTCTCTAGAATGTTCTCACATTACAAGGTCATTGTCAGAAAGAAAAAAGTTGAGGACCACAAATGCAGAAACAGGATTTCCAGAGGCCACCATACCCTCTCTGTGGCAGTGGCAAATTCATCGGCAACACAGCTATCCCAGTTGGCATGGAAGCGGCTCAGTCATATGTACTTGTATAGTGGCCCCCGGTTCCCACCAATGAGCCGAGCAGCCTGTGCTGTAAGCTTGTCCTTAGCGAGGTTCCATGTCGTCCCTGGGGTCATGGCTCTAGCTTTTGGCAAGATGGCATTGGCACGGCCTGTCCTTGCTGACTCACCATCCTACATGCCCGCAATGGAAGGCATTGTCACGAAGGCACGAGATACTCGCCAGTTTCTATCATCCATGGTTTGGTCAGTCTGGGAGGGCGTCACTTTGCTTATTAGAGCAGTGCATTTGTCATTCCTGTTCTTCCCTGCAACCGCATTAGCTCCATTTGCAGATAGTTTCAGCATTGAATTTAGAAGGAGGTGGCTTTGTCTTGTGCGTCATACCCTCGAAAAGGCTGGGCCAGCATTCATTAAGTGGGGTCAGTGGGCTGCAACACGACCTGATCTTTTTCCAAGTGATCTCTGTGTTGAGCTTGCAAAGCTTCACAGCGCAGCTCCAGCACATGTTTTCGCTTACAGCAAGGCTGCCATTGAGAAGGCATTTGGTCGTAAGATTTTTGAAATATTTGAGACTTTTGAGGAGAACCCTGTAGCTTCTGGAAGCATTGCACAAGTACATCGGGCTACACTAAGAGATCAACATCCTGGAAAGCATGTTGCAGTTAAGGTGAGGCATCCTGGTGTTGGTGAATCAATCAAGAAAGACTTTTTACTCATCAATCTTGTGGCAAAAGTTTCTACTGTCGTCCCTGGACTGAGCTGGTTGAGGCTGGATGAGAGTGTCCGCCAGTTTGCATTTTGCATGATGTCTCAAGTTGACCTTTCAAGGGAAGCTGCTCATTTGAGTCGCTTCATCTACAACTTCCGCAGATGGAGACATGTGTCTTTCCCAATGCCGTTATATCCACTTGTGCATCCATCTGTCCTTGTTGAGACATTTGAGAATGGAGAAAGCGTTGCTCGTTTTATGGATGAAATTGAAGGAAATGCTCGGATGAAGAGAGACCTTGCCAACATTGGCACATATGCATTCTTGAAGATGCTTCTGGTATGTACGTTTTCTAATTCTGTGTTTGCTATTATTCTCTTTTCCCCTGAGTGGTGGTGTTTGTGTGTGGTCGGGTAGGGTGGGTATTGGGGCCGCAGTTTGCATTCATAAGAGCCTCTGGAGTTAGATGTATCATTGTTTTATTTCTAACATATGTCATATGCTCGTATTGAAATTGAAATTCAGTCACTGAAGTCTCAAATATTATTGCCCCCCTTTCTTTAGGAGGACAATTTTATTCATGCAGATATGCACCCTGGAAACATTCTTGTCCGTCTAAATGAGAGCAAGCGTTCAAGGAAAAAGTTTTTCAGAACTAAGCCCCATATTGTGTTTCTTGATGTTGGCATGACTGCTGAGCTCTCCCGAGCTGACCGTGATAACTTACAACAGTTCTTCAAGGCGGTGGCTACCAGAAATGGTCGTACTGCTGCTAACTGTACTCTCCAATTATCAAAACATCAGAGCTGTCCAAATCCAGTCGCCTTTATTGAGGTAAAGTGTGAAACTATGCTGCAGGCAAACATTTAGAGCTGATCTCATCCAAATTTGATACTCACTTGATATGCTGCGATGTTTGAATGCAACTAGCTTCCTTTCAGTCATCATGTATATCGTATGTACCTGTATTCCTTCTTGTACACTGCTTGTCAGAATAGAAAAGTGGTGGGACTCTTGATGCATCTGGGTGTCTGCATGTGTAGACATTGTTATATTAGACAGCGTCAGGGGCAGTTCAAAATAATTTATATACCTAGTGAATAGCAGAAATTTCTAATAGTCAGGTTTGAGTCTTTGGTTACACAAAATGTGACTGGTTCGCTAGGGTGTTCCTTTCTTCAAGTATGCTGAATTGCCGACACAAGGGATGCAGGGAAAATTATCTAATGAAAGATCCTTGGCCTCTGTTGTTTGTTCAGGCATTTCAGGTTCATGTCTTTCTTGCTTCAGCTTCACTGAAGTTGAATTGCAGCCAATCTATGTTTAACTTAAGCGTTTACTTCGTATCTACAATCTATGTGCATATAAGTTTGCTGGCTCTAGTAGTCTAGCTCCAATTTGTGTATGATGTATTCCTCCAACTTGATGCTTTTTGCTGCTTGTTGCTTGTATTTTTGTATCTAGTCTTTGAAATTGCATCTTAATTTGCTGAAAATTTCAGCTATACTACTTATAATTCAGTCCTCGTTTTGTACATATTTTTCTTGAATAATAATTTTATTTTTCGTTATTGATAGGAATTGGATAAGACATTTACATTCTGGGGAACGCCTGAGGGGGACGTTTTTCATCCTGTTGAATGCATGCATCAGTTGCTTGACACAGTTCGTCGCCACAAAGTCAACATTGATGGCAACATCTGTACAGTGATGGTTACCATTTTGGTTCTCGAGGTAAACTATTCTGGTAAAACTTTATCTATAAAATATTTACCACAGGTTTCGATTACGACACTCTACAAAAGGAATTCGATTATATATCGGTGTACTTAATAAGGGTCCCCATCCTTGTTTGTAAATACTATAGGATGTGCAAAATCAGATACCTATTTGTGAGGAAAGATACTGATAGCATATACCTTGGTGCCTATGTACCAAAATACATATTAGTTTTCAGGTTGGAATTCATTTTGATCATGTTCCGCTTCATTTTGTCTAACTTCATATTAGATTGTGTATTAGAGAACATTTTAAGTGTTTAATATGGACTTGTCTGGGGAAATAACTGGTGGGTTTGGTTAATGACTTCCCTTTTCTGTGCTACAAGCTAATCCACTATTCCTTGCGCAATACCTCTGTCTTGCAGGAAGATATGTACCATGCTTACCGTGGCTGTTGATTTTTCTTTTTGTAGGGGTGGCAACGCAAGCTAAACCCAGGCTTTGATATCATGCACACGTTGAAGACTCTACTACTAGAGAAGGACATAAAGCAACCACTTGATTTTTTCTCATAAACAGATTGATGTTTTCAAGTGTTAAATGTACAAGTATCAGGTAATGTAGATTTCCACAAACAAGTCTTCTTTTGTTTAACGTTATGTTTTGTTGTAAGAAGTTTGGAACAATTGTCGCAACGGAGGAGCAGTATGTGGCAGTAAGCCAGTAACCAACCCTTTACCACCAGCATGAGAAATAGTATGTCCTGGGCTTGCTTTTTAGAAAAAGCAACTGCTTAAGTGATTGATACCCCAGCTTATTACACCAATTTCATTCGAGATTTTGTGCTATGAATGTTTACATAAATTGCAACTGATTTTCAGTCACACCATTCTTTTGATGATTGTACAATATTTTGAAAAAAAAAATCAAAAAATTGTTCGGAAAGTTGGGTTCTGGTCTAATGAGTAATCATTTAAAAATGGGATAGTCTCTTCTTTGGCCACATCACATTGTGGGCATTGTGGCGAGCTGGTGCCCAGAAGCCGGCAAAGAAATCACTTGGTTCTCTGCCGCATCTCTGTCTGCCTTGCTACATAATAACAAGGCCTCAACGAGTACCTGACTGGTTGCGCTGATATTTGGTGCAGGCCATCAACTTGTATATCTTGTCTGTTCCAACTTTAGAAATTAGAAACCTCAGTTGTGCTTTCTGTTGTTGAACTAGTAATTTGTTTCTTTTGTTAGATGTTACTGTGTCTATGGTAAATTGAAATTTGCTACTAGGTTATTCAGAAAATTCAATATTCTGATATGTGCTGCATGGGGGGGGGGATGGGTGCTACATGGGCTTAAGAATTGGCAACAAGGTACATATGTGCTGCTAAAATGCTCATTTTATTTGCTGCCTTAGCGTATTAGGATGTAAGGCGTCACCTCGTCTCGCGCCTCAGCGCTTAAAAGGTGTGAGGGGGTGGGTCGCCTCGCCTCGTCTTACCGCCTTAATAACCATGACGGTAGCAGACGCGTGAATAGTACCATGTAGCGACACATGAACAGTACCAAGTACTGTAATGTCGTTATTTTCAATACATGGTTGATGGATTTTCTAGGATAAAGAATGACTGGTTAGACAGGTTATTTTGCGATTCCTTATCTATTAAGTTATTACTAGGAATATGATATTATCTATTATGAATGTTATTTTTAATAGTTGAAAAGATTAGATTGGATTGATAGATTTCTTTATAGATTATTTCTTAGGCGTCAAGTCGGGTTGTCCCTATAAAAGGAATAACATGTATCCATTATCAATCAAGCAATGAATAAACAAAGTTCTTAGTCTTTTTCTCTCCTCTTCAACTAAGCCTCATAGCCTTGATGGTGGCATGACCAATTGTTCAAGGGCAAGTGCCCTACCCACGGTCATCGGATCTGTACCCCAACAGTAGACCTGTTCACGGGCGACCCGACCCGGGCTCGACCTGTTCGGGCTGGGCTTGGGATTGATTTTTTGGCCCGAAATCCCGAAATATGTAATAAAAAAACGGAAATCTATTTTTTAATTTTGGAAATGAATTAAATATTACTTTTTTATTCCAAAAAATGATTAAATACGATATATTTAAATAGAAAAAGCAATTTTCGGGTCGGGTCGGGCTCGAGCCTGCCTGTTTGAGACTAGGCTTTTGGTATCACAACATTTGGTATCAAAGCCACCTACCATGGCTTTCGGTGCTAAACTATTTCTCTTCGCCATGTTGAAGGCTGGCAACAAAAAGATAACAGTCTCAATTGACAACATGATGGTCATCCTCTAAAAAACGTGGGCATTGATGGTCAAGTTGAAGGAGCAGGAGGAGGCATCGTGTGCCATTGCAATGGCGGCGTTACCATCACCTTCCTCAATGGTGCCACCAACGCCACCCAAATGGGCATCGCTACCCTTGGTTGCACCCCTGGTGTGGCGCCGCTGGAGGAAGGATGCCGCTGTCTAGCGGCGATCTTTTCCACACGACCTGCCGATGCTGTGCCATATTGCAATGCAGAGCACAATGACTGAGGGGTCAGCGTTATCGTCGCGTCCTTCCCGCCATCGTCACATTCCATGGCAGTAAGGGTGTAACTGCTCCTCCATATCAGTTGCCCATGCCGCCGACGTCTTCCTCAACGCCACGACATGCTAATGTGCTTCTTCCTTGGGCGCTATACGTTGGAGTGTCGCTAATCTGCTCTCAAGCGAACCAGCGACGGTTCTAGATACTCTTATCAACATGGGCCACCAAGTACTTCAACCGTGGTCACCACTGCAGCTCGAGAACAAGCTGCCTTGCCACGAGTGGTGCAATATTATGGAGCAAGATGTGGTGCACTGTAGCAGGGCGTGAGCAGCACCACGGGAACTGCAGCGACGCATGAACAGTACCACTCGCTGTAGCATTGCGTGAATAGTGCCGTTGGTACTGTAGCGCTATTATTTTCCATACATGGTTGATGGATTTCTTAGGATAAAGAATAGCTGGTTAGGTAGGTTATTTTGGGATTCTTTATCTATCAAGTTATTACTAAGAATATGATATTATCTATTAGAAAGTTATTTTTAATAGTTGAAAAGATTAGATTGAATTGATAGGTTTTCTTATAAATTACTTCTTAGGCGTCAAGTTGAGTTGTCCCTATAAAAGGGATGGCATGTGGCATGACTCAGAGTTTTGGCGGTGGCATGACCAATCGTTCAAGGGCAAATGTCTTATGGTCAATTCTCGGACCCGTACCCTAACAACTACCACAACACCTTGACAGATTGTCTCAAATACAACAGCAGCGAAAGATTATCACACCATGGAACAGAAGCTGAAACATCTAACTTGAAGCAAACTAAACTAATATCTTATGAACCCTGTTCTGCCTTTCCTTTTTTATACTAGCAGCATACTGCACTGTCTTCAGGTTTGACAACCTTCAGTGCGAAAATTTTGCCCAGCACCTGGGCGGAGCCAGCCAAGGGGTTTTGTCCACAAACTCCATCGATAAACGATCCTTGTAGATGTAATAACAACATAATTACCGAGAACAAGCAGAACTACATTGCAGCATACGGAGAAGTTTGCTTCCAGATTTTATGCTTCGTACCTGGCAGCTGTGGCATGTCTGATGTAGAATTTGGATCGGAAAGAGGATGGCTAAAGTTTTGTTTGTTCTTTTGAGGACGTCTCGTGGTAACTGGGTAAGCTCTGTTGGTGCTTACATTATACTAGAATGATAGTGCGCGCTACGCCGCGCCGTTGAGTTAAGCGAGCTTGCATTGTAGAAGTTTCTTTGAATTGTACATAGTGAACTTATCTGCCGTAGTAAAGATGCCTTTTTGTGAGCCTGTTTAGTTGGGGTATAGAGTCATCAGCAACATCTCATATGTTAGCAGTGCGTAACTTAGTAATAGGGATAGTAGTAGCACAGAACATTAATAAGCTGGTCCATTATGTACATCCGTAACTTAAAGATAGCAGTTGTCTATGTCTTGACGATTTACCAGATAGTGGTTAGGTATGAATTATTTTTTAGTTAGCTTTTAGATTGGTGCAAGTCATCTTTCCCAGTTTGCAATCATCGACATCTAATAAATTTTTTTAATGTTTTGTTCTACTTTTTAGCCATCTCCACAATGGACCTAAGATATTTCACTACATTCTCAGTTTCACTTTTTCGTTGTTGCTATGGATTGAAGAAATAAGACTGTCATCCCTTCAATCATAATGGTTCTTGGTGCACTGTAATACATGTCCTCATATGAAACAATATACGATATATTAGGAACTGAATTGTTTAGTTATGTGCTTTTCTTTATAATTTACAGCTTCAGATTGTTAGGAAAAAACAGCACAATTGCGCTATTCTGGATTGATTTGAAAATAAATTAATAAATGAATGGACTTAAAAGTAATATAGTGTTCCTGATCTTTTGCTTGTAGTAACACACACAACTGACTGTTATTTGTATTCTCTATTTGTTACCAAAAGCTAATAGTTAAAGCACATAACGACATGAGAACAATTTCTCTGAAATCTCCACTAACACCATTTCCAAGTGAGAAGCAAGTACTTTTATATATATTAGTGGTTAAAGTTTTGAAGGGTAACCTGTATGCATCTCTAGATTGACATCTATCTTGAGAATAGCTTTGGGAATAATCTTAATGATGGCTAGAGCTTTGCTTCGTTACCCAGGATCCAATAATATATGTGCGACTCGTACCTTAGATTTGGCCAAATAAAATCATTTATTGAACCCTAGCTCTAAGGACATATGAATACTATGTCTTTCTCAAACTCATTTCTAATGATGTTTTCCAACTTTTTTTTGGTCATTTCGATTTGCAATGTATATATGTATCATTCGGAATTTAATTGGACTTCCCACTACCCACAAACTCCCTCGTATATCCTATGTTTGTATACATGTACATGCACATAAACAGATCTGTACCTGCGAATAGATACTGATAAAGCAAATAAATATATGTAATAAGATGCCAGTCGATATCAACAGGGAAGAGACATTATGGGGAAAATGCAGTAATCTTGAGGTCAGCCACAAGGAGGTATTCAGTGATGCTGCAAAGACCTTAAGTATTAACTGTTGCTTAGTTTGTTTTGAATTAACGTATAAAAGAAGACATGTAGTAAAAGCATCTATCCTGTTCATGCATGCACATCGCATCATTAAGTGATATCCAGTTATGGTAGTCACATATGCATTTGCGCAACACCTATAGAACAATGGTCTCAATCATATCGAAGGTATATACATATCAAATGCGCAAATGTATTAGATATATCTTTAAATGTTGACCTGTATTTTTTATGCAAGGATGCTACCAGACGTGAAGAACTGCCAAAGAGGGTACGCAAAATGTAGGACTAACTGAGTAAGTATGGAAACCATGGTTGCATCTGTACACGAAAAATGGTCATAACCATACAATAGATCCAGGTTATCCGCAGTGTATACTACTCATCTAGGTTTGGTAATGTTGTTTTATCAGCGGAATTCCGAATGATACAGAGGAAAAGACAGTGGGTAATGGGAAAAAGTTATGTTCATACCATCTACAACTATGTATAAAAAATGATATAAAAAGAGATTATCTGTTCATCGAGTATGACAAAGTCCTTCCTGATTATCTTTTGTATATTTTTGCATTCATGTGTTTCCCGTAGTCTTGTTATTCTAACTCGTACTCGGCAACGCTGAGCCTCCTGTGAGATGTTGGTTAGCATAGAATATGCTATCTGCAATATAATCGTTTGTAGTACCAAGCCACGTAGAGATGGAGTAGATAGCAAGCAAAAGACTTGGCTGTAGTTTTAACCGAATCATTTTTCAGCAAATGTTAGTGACAACGTGAATTCACGAATATATAGTGTAAAGTTAATTTGTTGTGTATCATTCGGGCAAGAGAAGGAAAGATGTCAAGAAACTAGATTGCATACTCTATGCTACCCGTGTATGATATAGTAGATGATTCTCTTGCTTGTCACCTCTCCAATGGCTTCAGATCGCCCGCCGTTATTGCAGTTGTCATACTTCCAGTAGTGGACTCCCTGCAATCCCTGCAACGGAACCAATGAATCAAAAGGATTAAACGTTTGGAGGAAGATCTACTTACACACATGTATATGCGTCTTGTAGGATCAAGGATGACCGACTAGAGGGAGGTGAATAGAAAGTTTTTAAAACTTTTCAACTAATTAACAATTTTAAACTTGACTGTCTTAACAAAGTTTCATAGTATAAATACAATACAAGAACAACTATGCTTTTTAAGACAATTATGAGCTTATATCAATACTAGATACAATTCTAGCTAAGCAAATCTACACAAGTAAATTGCTAGAAATATAAATACGAAATTAGTAATGACAAGAATAAACAACAATGAAGACAATGAAGTTTTTCCCGTGGTATCGAAGACTTGTCGGTCTTCACTAGTCCACATTGAAGAAACTTAAACGAATCAAGTCGGCTCCATGAATTAAGCATTAACTCTCGATCACTATTGTTGCTCTTCCTACTCTCTGTAGATGGTGAGAACGCAACCACTTCACAATTCCTTTACTGGGTCACTTCACAAGCTTCTTTGAAGTGATTACCACGCAACTTCTCCTTCAAACCGTCTAGGTGCCGATAAGCACCAAGAATAACAAATCGTCGCGCTCGCTTGAAGATTACCAAGTGCCAAGAATGATCAACTAATGATGCAATGCACTTGAATAGCTCTCAACTACCTCTAAATGAGAATTCAATGCAAATGAGTAGAAGAGAGAGCATCAAAGTCTCAAGTGTATTCAATATAGCCAAAAGTTATGAGCTTGGTGCAGGTGGGGGGTGTATTTGTAGCCCCCAACCACAAAACTAGCAGTTTGAACAAAGTTCCTGAAAAATTCAGCAAATGCGGTAATACCTTGTACAAACCCGGTATTACCGATGTCCATGATCAACGGTCGGAATAGTTGCATTTAATGCTTTGAACTAGCCGTTATAATAAAGTTGCGATACTACCGCCAACTAGAGGTCAGTACTACCGCACAGCGGTAATACCACTTGGCTAGATCGGTACTACCGATTTTCAGAGGATCAAAATCACAAGAAGAACGCCCTCTTTGGAAATAACGTACCGCCATTTAAAACTCGGCTCAAGAACTGTGGTCATACCGATTTCAGGTTTTAAGAAAAACTCTCAAAAACATCCTTTCTGTTAAAGACATACCGCCAACTATATTTCGGTACTACTGACTTGCGGTAATACCGCTCATCAGATGCGGTCATACCGATTTTAGGATTTCAAGAAAACTTCTAAAAACATACACTCTGGAAAACACATACCGTCATATAGATTTCGGTATTACCGACTTACGGTAATACCGCGGATCACTTACGGTCCTACCGATTTTTCTAAATAGATTTTCAGAAGCGCAAACAAATACAATGCATGAATCCTAGTTGATCAAGATGGCATATAAATATACATTCAAGCTACTAGTCATGATCTCTCTCAATAGTACAACGTCTAGCCTATAAATCCAATCTTTTTTTCAAACACCGAGACCGGTAAAATACTACAAAAGGATCCTTAGACTAAATGATATCTTTATCTTAAGCCATGTCGATCTTTATTACCTTTGCATTGCTTATATCCATGTCATCATTCAAGCTCTGAGACTAAACCTTTAAATATCTTAACACACATGTTAGTCTCTTAACATATTATTAACATTAATTATTAAAATTATTTTTAGAGACCTAGTTGCTTTTACAACCATAGGCTTGATCATACTTCATTTTAGCCTCTTACCAAAAATTCATGACACTTACCCATGACGCCAAAGGTTTAGCGCCCTGCTCCTCAAAAACAAGATATCCAGCCTGAACCTCTGCACGTCTTGTATCTACAGAGATGAATACGCGCACAAAACAGTAAATAAACCTGTAGGGAAAAAGAACGGAGTTCGGATTGACAACAAACCACAGCGTGAATCGAATTGTGACAGCTGGGTAATTAGTTGATCCTACTTACCCTGCATCAGAGTAGATCCGTACCTTGAGTCCTTGACGTAAACATAGTATGCAAGCGGCTTCATCCCGTGTGGGAATGTGCTCTTGTTGGCCACAAGATTGGCCTGCAATAGCACAAGGGTAAAAAAAAACTCGAAACTCGCGAGTCAGCTTGACTTGTTAAGGATTCTGCTTGAACTTAGTCCTTTAATGAGTCGAGCCGAGCCGACAATTTAGCTCGTTTTCTTAACGAATGAGAGTTCAAGCTATTCATGAGTCGCTCGTTAAGCTTCGTTAAAAAACCAAAGACAGTTGAGCGATAGTATCGATCATTAACCCAAAGAAATCTTAGACGGTCCAGGGAGGTCTAAGCCCAAAGCTGTGATCTCTTGACTTTCTAAAATTTTTATTAAGCTGATTTTCTTTTTTTAGCGAGCCTAACGGGTCTAACGAGTCCCAAACTGTGATCTATTGACTTTTCTAACGAGCATAACGAGCCGAGTTAGAGTTTTTTAACGAGCCGAGTCGAGTCTGGTATTCTACTCATTAGCTTAACGAGCCGAGTTGGCTCGTTATCTACCCACAAGTAGGAAAAAAAAGGTCATTGATAGGCCACAAGATTGCCCTTAATCTGGTTTACTAACCATTTTGGTATTGTTTTGTTTTTCAGGATATTTTGGTCCAAATTTGCTGAAGGGTTACCTTGGGTTTAAGACTGATTAGAACCAAGAAGATTCAAGGATCAACACGAACCGCATTAGATCACGGCAACCTAATCGTACCACAACACAAGGCCAGAACAGATCAGATCAAATCGCGTGATTCAACAACCTAAAAATTCTAAGGGGAAAGGGAGTGAGTACTCACCAAAGACGTTCAATTTAGCCCCAATTGGTCAGCATCGATCCTCAATCAGGCGGCAGTCCACAGAGACATGATGACGTGCCCACCTTGCTACTGTGCGCGTCGCGTCGGCCCAGACATCACCTCTGCTTAGTACAGCGATGTTAAGTCATGGAGGACAACTGGATTTTTTTTTTTTTTTTTTGTGCATGAACACGATTTTCAACAAAGTTTAGATCTCGTTGTAGAACCGAATTGCATCGCCCAAAAAAGCAACCAAAAAGAGGGAAATCAGTAAAGCAACGGAAGAATGCACCGGAATTTGTGGGGCGATTCTTCACGCCACAAGGAGAGTAATATGCAAATCTTGATGCAAATGACCAACATTCTCTGTGAACGATGATGCCCTTATGATTGGAGTCGGTGTTTTGACTAGCATCAGCGCTGAACTAAGCAGTTGTTTTGTAGTGATTGGTGTTTAAGCTCGGTTAGCTGTAGTTGATCTCGTTGCAGTGGTTAAGCGTGCTGAATTATTGGCAGCATATCAAGTGCACAAGCACCATTTGGTGCACATATGAAATTTTTTTTGTTTAGGTATCAAATTAGCATAAAAAATTTTGAAAAAAATTCTAGATGTAATTTATGGTGTTTTGTTCTACTCTTTAAAATTTGAAGTTCAAACTCAAAGTATGTTAGAAGATCTGAAAAAAGTTTCTTGTGAATACTAACATTTGCCTGTTTTTTTTCAAAGACCATTTGATCTATCATCCGTCGAATTTCTCTTTTTGTATCTTCTAACATACTTTGAGTTTGAACTTCAAATTTTAAAGAGTGGAACAAAACACCATAAATTACATTTAGAATTTTTTCAAATTTTTTATCTAATTTGATCACCCAAACAAAAAGCTTTTTCCATATATGACAAATGAACTTTGTGCACCTGATATGCAGCCTGAATTATGGCAGCATATCAGGTGCACAAACTGTGCTAGAGGAAGAGGACGGTACCATCTTGGCTTTTGCTCAAACTGTGCTTCGGCTTTCCCATGGCTTGAAGGGTTAACATGACACGTTGAATTGTAAACGAGGTACACATTTCACGTCCAGTTCGCTTTCACTGGTTCACCTTTCGCTTTTAGAGAGAAGATTGATTGGTGTCGGCCAGGGTTCCGGAAACCGGTTGGTCTGTCCCCCAAACCGGTTCGAAATACTCAAATTTAACTTTGACCGGTTTGACTGTTTTTGGGCCATTTTGATTTCAATTCAAAATCTGAATGCAAGATTCTGTTGGGTTCTGGACTTTTTGGGAATTAGAAACGAGACCTGGCCATGGAGCGGTTTTCATCCCGTAAGGACTTGTTTGGGAAGCTTAAAATCCTGATCCATTCAGACTAGGATTTTAGTTCAAAATGCTCGGCCTATCTATGGATGGCACGAGATTTTGAGCCTTCCAAAGAAGATCTAAAATGGTTTGGCTGTTGGCAAGTGCTGCCACCCATGGGTGCGTGCCGTGCATCATAACGCTCCCCCCCGGGCAGCTGCGCCGGCGCCCTCGGCCTCACAGGGGCTCGTGAGACGGTGCTCTCGGCATTCGGCGAGCAATGAGAGCATTGCATGGCGCACGGTCGTGCTACTAACGGTCGCAAGCGGCGGGCGAGGTGTCGTGCGAGAAGAAACTTTTCCATCGCGGTTGTGTGGCGTCGGGGCGTGGTGCTTGGCCGCGGCGTTGGCTAGGTGTGCCACACCGTCACGACTGGCTGGCGGCTGCTTCCAAGGCTCGGCGGCAGCCGTGTCGAGCCGTTCTACCGTGCTAGCTGCAGTCAGGCAATACAGCAGCAGCAGCAGCAGCAGCAGCAGCAGTATCGGTCTACAGAACATTTCAGTACGCACTGGGCGTTCATCACCAAACGGCGGCGAAAGGAGACGCAGCGGCCGGCATGAAGATCGTGCGTATAGCGTATTGGTGCCTGCAGATCGCCGGTGGGCTTGAGCAGAGAACTGAGAAAAGGTGACCTACTAAAAGGGCTCTAGGAGTAGGATCCACCACCACATTGCAGACAGCTGCACGTTCTCGATATCAACTCGTGTTCTTGCAGACTTGCAGTCCTGGTCGTCGCCGTCGGCAAGGAAAGCTGGTTTTTGCCATCCCAGTTCGGCCATTAATTTGGGCCAGCCTTACAAGTTAGGTCCTGCGGCCATAAAAAAAAATGTTTGCCACAGAATCCACAGATTGCCACCGGTGGCCATGTTCAAAGCATGGCATTTACAGGTGGAAGGAATTTCGGAAGACAGCTTGAGTATAGCGTGGAAAAGAATAGACTGACACCGTACACATAGATTACATGTGCGGTTACGCCACAGCTTAGGATCCCTCTGTCTTACTGTACTGAAGCAACAAGCAACTGATGAAGCAACGCGCCATGCTGGTCGTCTCCTCTGGCCTAGACCGATCAATCAAGAACAAAGGCTCGTGATTGGATGCTGACAAGGTAGACAAGAGGTTCGTCTTCTTGTGTTGTGACTTGTGAGACAATTGTGCGCACATCATGTCCCTGCCTTCGATCTGGAATTTTTCAAGCCGAGAGCTCGAATGGTACTACTACTGCAACGCTGTTCTGTTGCTTATGAGCAACGACTGAGAATCCTAACCATGTAGGCGTAGAGGGAAGAGACACAAGAGTGTGGGACTGAAGATATCAACCAATGATTGCTACAACATCAGTGTCAAAAGTAATTCTAGTTACTTTCCGCTAATAACATTGTAAGATGATCTTATTAGACACAGTAAATCTTACGAAAAATGGTTCGTACTTCGTGCTCCACAGGATATTAGTAATTTACAACAACTTGTGCGTATCAACTGTTCAAAAGATCTCTCCAGTCGAGACGAGAACTTTGTATTTTCTTGTAAGAAGCTCTATGGAGTTAGTACCAATTTTTTTCCTTGCTAGATTAATGCTCAGTCTCAGCCATTGATCTAACCAATCAAACAACACTGCAAGAATGCACATCCAAACCCATACATTCCATATGATATTTCCATGGACCACTCTTTACTCTTGGACGCTGAAAACAGATGCCTTTACCACTGAACATAGTATACATGCTCATCAAATTTCTCCAAAGCCCGGGCATCTAGGGCATCATCCTTGTCACCATCCTCATGTGTTCCACCGCACACACACATAAACTACCCCATAATCCAGCCCTCTCCTTATTCCCATGCCGCTAGGGACAAGTGTTTGGAACCCCTTGACAAAGACTAAGCAGAGCAAACCACAGCTAGGTGACAAACAAACACACATGCCTGGTGATGCAGCTAGGCAGGCTTGCACTGCATTGCATTGCAGCCTGTGATAGAATATTACAGTGTCCTACTGATCCTTTTTTAATGGGCTTTGCACCTGATAATAGTACTGTATTAGTGCACGAAGATCAAAGAGAGGGGGCCCTTGACAGTTACAAAAGCGTACTCAGCAAAAGGGTCTAATAAAGAAGCTTCAAAGCGGCAAGGGCCAACTCACATATCAAAAAGGGAAATCCCCACAAGGATTTGTGCTGGTGCTGCTTATCAATTATCATGCTGTTGTTATTGGCATTGTAACTCTATCTCTCTCTCACTCACTGCATGTCTCCCTCTGAATGTAACAACCTAGTTGGATTCAAGCGTATCGATGCAAATGGCTTTTTTGTTTCCAAGAAAAGATGAAGAAAGTGTCTAGGCTTTGGATGGTGTTGGTGTATGTGGTCCTTGGGTTGGGTGGTGTGTGTCGCAGGTAAAAAACAAACAAGAAGGGAAAGCCATGGAGGCGAAAGCTTCACTCGCCGTACAGAGCTGGTCACCATATCTCACTGCTATATGTGCATTTCTTTCCCCTCTCTTGTAGCTGGTAGCGATGTCCCACCTCCTCCTAGGATCGTCAAGAATACAATGTAAATCCGGAGGAATATGAGTATGTACATAGATCAGACATATAGCTATACTTAGCCGAAATGTAACTAAATACACTTTTCTCCATTCTTGTAAGGGAAGTGTCCTTCCCCTCTCCTATATATATGGCTCCAGGAGGGTATATAAGGGATATATGTATTCACACAACGCTGTTGGCTCCTCCTAGTCTCTATGCTAGGATACTCCCTCTCATGCGCACACACAAGCAGACGCAAGACTGAGAACTTCTGTCATCAGAAAAACTGAGCAAGGCAGGCTTTGTGGCAAGCAGCCAATCCCAATGGGAAGCAAAGCTAGCCTCTCAACTTCCTTTGCTGAAGGGCTGAAGGCTACGATGCCATGGCTGATGGACGAAGCCTGAAGAGAACAGCGGAACAAGCAAGCCAGAGACAAGGGCCAAGAATCCTATACTGTGAAAAAAGATGCTGTGATTTACTATACAAAGATGCACGAGTAACGAGTTACAACTAAGAAGAAAGAGAGTATGGTTTACAGTTTTCTTTAAGCAATCAAGTTTACATGCACAATAACCATCTTAACAGTGCCCTTAGTGCCAAATGTGGAGTAGAATAATTCCATGATTGATCGGTCCGGTTTGTATGACAAGACAGGGCTGTTTGTTGTCCTTGTTACAGCAGAGCCGCGGAGCCCAATGCCTGCTGGACTTGGGGCTCTGTTCGCGTCCGTTCACGTGAAGAGGTTGGTAACGCCGAGCGGAGACCCCAGCCGGAAAGGTCCCCTTCCCCATCTGAACTGTGACCCTTGTGACCCACTCAGCCGTTGCCCTACGTACCAGTGACATCTTTTCTTCAAGTGTAAACAGAATTATCTGGTGTCACTGAAAAATTGCTCTTTCTTTTTAAGTGTCTTTCTCTAACCTTTCTTGCCACTATGGTTACTTGCGAAGAAAATCTGATAAGAGGGTCTCGCTTGAGGTCATAGTCTTTCAGCCGTTGATTCTGTTTGCGGGAGGATTCAACGGCTGAAGACCTCTCCTAGCAAATTTCCTTCCCATGATTCCCTCTCTTAGCCTTAGCCAAAAAAATGGCAAAAGTGATTTTAAGTACTCATCGCCTGTTTTGCAACAAAAAATAAAACAACAACACTTGCAGTAAGACACACTGCACAAGATTTGAGAAACAGCAATATTGAAATGCTATACTGTAATGGAATTGTGGTATTGTCCCGGGAAACGGCAGCCAGGTTGCTGGGCTCGCATGCAGTGGCTGCCACGAATTGTATATGCCTGAATTTCATCGATTGGCTGTAAAACAGCGGCCGTGTATAACATTTGCGTTGTCCGACAAGGCCTAAACGATTTCGCAATTGTTTAGTCGTGGATAGAAATGATTGTACCTGTCACACCTTTTGTTTATATTACAAAGAAAACGTATACAAATCACCAAGTGCACAAACATGATAGTACACTTTCGTAACACACGTCTAAACAGATGAATTCCGAGAATAAATCCTTAGCCTCACATAATTTTTATTAAAACGCGCTCACATGTGCTTAACATGTGGATAGCAGAATTTGAATTCGGATAGGTGACCCTACAAGGATTTGTACGTGGCGTACCTGATGGCGCATTCCCATCGTGTTGTTTAGCGTACTGCTAGTACCACCGTTCGGCCCTGACCCCGGCTGTGGCATCATGATCATGACACAAAAGAACAGCTCGAACAGCAATGGTACTAGACCAATCCCAATCTTCAATCTCAAATTCACCACACACAGAATCCTTCCTGGTCATTATTCTGCCGTGCGAAAGTTTTTTAGCCCTACGGAAGAATAACAGGAGCGTCGAGTAGATTCTCTATGATGGCAGAGGCAAAAATAAGTCGAGAAGGAAGTGTCTAGGTTAATGCTAACTAAAGTGATTTGCTACGGTGCCTGAAATAACCATGGTATGTTTTTCGTCGTGACTCGTGCGGACGTAGTTACAAGCCTTAGTTTGCATAGAAAATTGCTTGTAGGCCACCGAGAATTACTCGGTTTCCTTCTACGCAACTAAATTTTTTGTGCTTCTTTCGATGCCATTGAGTTTCAATTTTCATCCCTCTCGTGCCACTTTTGTCACCTCCATTAGTAGGTGTCACCGTTAACGACCTCAAACCTATCAGTTTTTTTTTGTTGTTGCAAAAATGGCCTCTTGCCCCCCCCCCCATCTTCTCGTTTGTTCAAGTCAAGCAGTGGAGAGGTGGGCGCAGAGGAAGCCGTTGGTGCTCACTTCTACGCAAGCGCTCCTCGACTCGCTCCCTAGGGACATCCATCGTTGGAGCTCAGGGCTAGCAACGCGAGCGCCTCGGCGATGGACTTCCTTATGGCCCAGTCATCATTGGGAGCTCATTAGCATCCATGTGTTCTCCAAGAAGAGGCTCACAATCCGGATCCGAACGGCAGTGGCTAAGAAGAGGCTGGGGTGGCAGACAAGAAGGAGAGGTCAGAGCGGCAGCGACGGTCCGGGATGAGGACGACGGCGGCGTCTTGAGCAAGGGAAGAGGGGCGGATCAAGCATTGTCGACCACCTTTCTCGCGTTTGCCTAGATCTAGCCCCTCTCGACCTCGCACCAGCCACCTACTGCCATCAGCTCTTCCCCGACTCAGATCCGCACGGATCCGGCTAGAATTGAGCTTCCCTTTGGTGTCCTCTGCCGGATCTATCCGATTCTATAGAGCTCGTCGTCGCCCCTCCTCTGGCTTTGCCGTTCTCTACACCCTTGGCGTCGCAACCTTGGCGGCTGTGCTGTCGCCCTCCTACGGGCACGTGGAAGGGGAGGAAAGGCAAGATTGTCCTTTCACGTGCCACTTAATAGCAAAGTGACGAAATGGCGACGAGAGTGGCATGGAAGGACACAAGAAAGAAACTCTGCAGGATAGAAGGAACCATTTTTTTTTGTGGCATAGAGAGAAACAGGGTAACTTTCAATGGCATGGAAGGAATTTTCTCTAGTTTATACCGAAGAGGTGGCAATTGGTGATGTCGAATGAGGCGTCTTCTTGCTTCAAAGGCGGCACACATGGTGGCGGTTCCTGTTAGCAACTTATCTTTTGGCAATGTAGAAGAAACATATTCTAGGTAGTTGTTTGTCAGAGATAGGCGATCATCAGTTATTTGTCAAAAACACATATGGGGTAGTTATACACATGCGGGTTCATGATGGACCTATAAACCGGTTGGAATGTGGGCCCAAAGTAAACTTATGGACTCTCAACTAATGCAAATTATTTAGGTATGTGCTTATAAAAATAAATAAAAGAATAAAGTCATAATACGACGAACATAGGTGTGAGAGCTGCCGGACGATTTAACTTGTAATGTTTAACCCTCCAATTGGTCCTAGCATCACAGATTAAAATTTTCGCTCTCGGTGCATTATGTACCTCCCAGGAGCAGTACGCATACACCTTCACAACACTATCAAACCGTACACATGTTATCACGATACCGCAAGATGAAAATATCAAGTACGCAGCGGAAAACAATAAATGAACTGAAATAAAATCATAAATTAACCAACGATGGAGTCCCAATGGCTTGCCATAACCCGTAGGGCAACCGACTGGGGTTAAAACCTTAGCAAATCGATGTTTCCTGCGCATCTTTCCTTACCTGATTTGATCTCAATACCTGATGTCCAAATTAATAAATAAAAGCAAACAGTGAGTACACGAATATACTCCGCAAGACTTTACCAAACCTATACATAGCTACATGCAAGCTCTACTCAAAGGAGAAGGCTATATAGTTCATTTTCAGTGCAAATCAATATTTCAATTTAAATACAATGTTAACATTAGACATATTTCAACATTTTTAATACTTCAAACAACAGTGAGTAATTAACATTAGACATTAACAGAACATCTACATGTGGTCGCCCAAAGAATAAGATAAAACATAGCATGAGAAATCATTCTTAATACTACCCATCAAGTTTTAAGTTTAAATTCCAAGATGTTGAGTCTAACTCTTGAAAGACCTCCCTAAGCTTGTCCATAACCAAGGACTTGGCTATTTAAATAGTTTAAACCCTACAGGGGTATACAACTTTACCCACATATTAGACCGCTCCTTTTGCCACACGATTTAGCACACTTCTAAGGTATGCCGGCAGAGCTAAGTCCTACGATGCATTTTCCAATATTGTGTATTAACTACGAGCCACCCGTATGGTTACCCATACGTTGTATCAGAGTCATTGTAAAGCAGGAAGTCAACTAACCTATAGGGGTAAAGCCTCGGACAACTACAATGCCCTTCGGTGTGGAGAACCTGGATAGGATTCCACTCCCGCACACCCAACACATATAGACACATTTCTCTTTTTAACACAACACACACACCCACCTCTTGCCACTCGGAGATAATACTTGCCAAAGTACTAAGTCAAGAGGGGTCCCATATATCCCTCACGTGGATGCACGCAATAATACTTGGTTCAGTATAACAAGATGTTCGGTCCTTGTTGACTTGGACACCAAGCACACACACAACAGCACACCATCCAACCATTGTGCCCAAGTCTAAAATATTTTATTTTCATTTTTAGTTTTCCAAATATGACAGCACAGGGTGCTGGTTATAACATAATAAAATAATAATTTATGTGATCAAGGTCATCGACAAGTCGATAACCGCCCAATCTACCGGAAACTAAGCATTGCTAAGCATGACATCGAGTCATAAATAGACCATATATCATCCACCGGGCTCTAATTCACCAACAGAATTATTAACTTAGGCTAGTGGCAAGGGATGAACAATTTTAGGGAATTCATGCAACAGGATGAACTACCTCTAATCGCAAACATAATTTGACAAATAAAGCATGCATACATACAATTGCAATCAAGACAATAATTTTTGAAAGTAATAGAATCAACATGCATCAACGGAATGGGTGCTTGCCTTTGCTTGCTAGTACTCTGGACATTCACACGATCAACTCGTTGCACTCCCGAATCATCGTCATCTAACGATAAGAACCGACAAAGCGAAAACATCGAATAAACACCAAAATTCCAAAAGTATCCCAAAAAATCATGAAATTAAAACAGAAGGTAGATTATGATTTTAGAGGAATTTTAGAAATAAAAATTATTTGATTTGGAGTTGATTTGAACTAGTTTAGAATTTAATGGAGTTAAAACTATGGCATAAGGTCTACTGTCAATTCTAATCATCCTCTAGATTATCTAACTCATTAACCAATCTTTTAACCACATAATGGTCCACTGTTTACTTGGTTGTTAACTGGTTACTAAGCACTTGAAAAACCTATTTACTCTTGGGCTTTAGCTAACATCATGTGGTTACAATTTGAATCTTCCACTATGAAGGATCTAGACCTATCATTATGTGTTAATGGAGTTTTGGTGATTAATGACAAATCTAATTATGAGACTAACACTTTTATTGATATACATATTGTGTAGTCTTAGTTGGATGTAAAGGTGAAAATCATGAAGGCATGCAAGTGATTAATGACAAATCCAATTCATTGGATAAACAAAAGGAAAAATCCAAACAGGTATGCATTCATAATGATGAATCTATTTGTGAGACTAACTCTTCTATTGCTATATCTCATCATTAGTCTCAATTGGATATAAAGGTAGAAATCAAAGAGGTATGCTTTCGACATCATACTTGTATATCTTGTTGCATTCCTCGGGTCCAAAATATAGGTTGAACTCCACCAAAAGGTCATCTTGAATATGTGCATATGTTTCCATTACACATTCGTGTATGCACACATATAGGGGGAGTTCATTCTATATTTTTGAGGTTTCATTAGTATTGATCCATATTCCTGTTTCCACACATATTTGGGATCTTTACTTTGAAACATATCCTTTGAATATATTTAACTTGCATAGTTAAATATTCATGTGTGTATATGAGACTTATGTAGTTCATATATCCTTGAATATATTTAACTTGTGTAGTTAATATATTCATGTGAGTATATAAGACTTGTGTAGTCTAAATATACTTATATGTGAGTATAACATAACTTGTGTAGTTCATGTATACTCATATATCCTTTGAATATATTTAACTTGCATAGTTAATATATTCATGTGTGTATATGAGACATGTGTGCTCATATATCCTTTGATTATATATAACTTGTGTAGTTATATATGTGCATGTGAGTATATACAACTTGTGTAGTGCTTATATACTCATACCAATCTACATTCAATTATTTGCAATTGAAGTGATTATCATCAATTACTAAAGAGGGAAAGATTGTGGTATCTTGTCCCACCATTATGAATTAATGGTATGTTGTGGTAATTAATGATAATCATATTGTGGAACTAACATTTTCCATGAGTTGGATAAGCAGGTTAGGTTCCATGATAATAAAGACTTAGGATTATCATCAAGTCAAGAGGAGTTCCATCATGTGTTGGTGGAAGTCAAGTGAAGGAAATCATCGTGTGTCGATGATGTTCAAGAAGAGAAGATGATCATGAGTTGATCATCAAGTCAAGTGAAGGTCCATCATTTGTTGATAGAGGCCAAGTGAAGAGTGCATCATGTGTTGATGCATATTAAGATTCGGGATGGAGGATGTCATCATGTGTTGATGAGCATCAAGTCATCCCGAAGCAAAGCTTCATCATGTGTCGATGAAGGTCAAGTGAAGAACTCATCATGTGTTGATGAGTATTCAAGTCAAGGACCCGGACTTGAAGGGAAGATGTGCATCATCAAGCTTCAAGTGGTTGCGCAAGGCAAAGGTATGACTAGCTAGGGCTAAGGATGTGTTCCTAGTCTTTTACCGGTCTCGGTGTTTGGTTGGGAGACCGGATTGCTAGTATAGGTTGCTGTACTATTAAGAGGGGTCTTGACTAGTAGCTTGAGTTAGTCATGTGTTGATAGCTCATTATGTTTGCTCTAGCTCACCTTAACATGTTACCAATATTTACGACTGTGTTTTGCAAATAGTTGTGGCTCGTGGATAATCCTTGTAGCATGTGACTTTGGTTTGCGAATGTGTTTTGCAAACGCTGTAAGTCTATGTACCTTATTCCTTGTAGTGTGATTCTATAAGTTGGCAAATGTGTTTTGCAACTTGTTGAGAATCTCACGTGAATCCTTGTTTGCATCACTTGTCAATTGTCAAATGTGTTTTGCAATTGAATTTGTTTTGATGCAAGCTTGCTTTTTTTCGTGGAAATTGGTTGTACCGACGTGTTACGGCAGATGCGACGCGATGCTTGTTCAACCGGATTTTGGTGCGGTATGACCGCACATCGGTTGATCCGATTTCTATGTGGCAGTACTAATTTTCTAGAACCGATGTTTTTGGGACTTAGCCGCATTTGTTGGCCCTTTGTGGAGCGGTATGACCGAGCTTTTGACGGTTATCTGGGGTGGCGCGATCTGACCGGGTCTTTGTTGGCGGTATGATCGGACGAGGTCCAACGGCTAGTTTTTATAGCCGTTGGAGCTTTGGCGACTGATCGACCATTGGTCAGCCGATGACGACGCATGTGCTGATTTTTCAGCAGACTTTTCCACAACGGCTAGTTTTTTGTGTGGGTTATAAATACCCACCTTGGCCATGTGTGGGCAAGAAGTTGGTGTCCCTAGACATTCTTTTGAGCTAAGAGCAAGCCCTCTACTCTCATTTGTGCATGTGTTGCACTTGGTGAGCTTTGAGAGGCAAACCCTAAGTGCATGTGTTGCCTTAGGTAGTGGATTGAGCATCCACTTGAGTTTAGACACTTGATTAGTTCAAGTGAGAGTTCTAGAGTTGTTACTCTTGGTGTTTGCCGACACCTAGACGGCGTGGTGGCGTCGTGCGTCGGCGATCTTCTCAAAGAAGCTTGTGAGAAGACCCGAGCGATTTGTGAGTGGTCTGGTGCTCGCCATCTCCGGAGTGGAGGAAAGAGCAACCCTAGTGGAGCGAGGTGTTGGTTCGGTTTGGAACCGGTCCAAGTGGTTGGACTTACCTCGGAGGCGGGTGCTCAGTTAGTGGAGCCATCCAATTAGTTTGGGCTTGCCTCAACGTGGATTAGAGAGACCAAGCAGTCTCCAGAACACCACAGAAAAACATCGACGTGTCTTTGTGGTGTGATATCTTTTGCCTTACTATTGCACTTACATTCATTGTGTATGAATGCTTGATTTACTTTGTGCAATTTATATTCCTAGAATTAAATTGCTTATTCATTGTGTATGATTGCAATAGTTATTCATTACCTTGTGCTATTGTCTTTGTTAGAATTGAATTGCTTACAAATCTATACTTGATTGTTATATTTATCATTAGACTTGTTGTTGGTGCACTTAGTTGAACCTAGTTGATTTATGCTTTAATTGTGCAAAACCGTATTTGTATTAGCTTCCGCATTAGAAATTGGTTTTAGTCAAAGAAATTTTAAAACGCCTATTCACCCCCCTCTAGTCGGTCTCCTCGATCTTACACACTAGTGGGTTACCCTAATTACTAATATTCGGACTGAACACCTAAAGGACTGGCCCTCTGTTATTTCCAATCATCCTCAGATACCAATCTTCAATTTGGTTAAAACAGTTGAGTGAACTATTGGACTGCCACAAGTCTTGTTAGCATTAGAAGGATTGATTAACAAGAGAGTTCTATTGACATTTCAAGTTAATCACATTCTTGGTTTAACATTTCATAAAATGGATTTTACTGTTTTATTTTGAATAACCAAATTTAAATAAATGATGGCTCAATGACTAAATGAATTGATACAATTTCTAATTACTTGTGTTAGAATTCCTACTGTCATCTTTAATTACTCTAGAGCACCTTCTCTGCTCAATAATTCTTCCTATAACTGTACTGTGTGTTGCTAGTTAGATAAAGGTTCAAAGGCTAAATGAGTCAAGGATATTTCTAACTACTTTATTAGCAATGTCATCAGTCCATTGATAAATCTGATTATTCTTAGTTTCTCCTCTGTTCAATGTTTCAAAACAAAGACTTATTTATTCTCTGTTGGTTTCTTAAACTTTGCAATTATATTGGTATTTTTTTTTCAGATTTGATTACTCTCTGATGGTCTCAAAATACTCATCTCCAAACTGATTTTTAGATTTGAAAACCTCTAGTAGATCAAAGCTCAACTGACTAAATGACTCAGAACAACTAACAACTGCTAACAAGGACATTTCTAAAATAAGAAAGCACAAGATAGAACAAGAAGGTTACATTGACACCTAGTTTTTCTTCTAACCTCTTCTTAGGTCAATCATACAACTAAGATTGAAACCTAAAATTATCAATTCCCTAATTCATTTGCTAAACACTTATTCTTAAGTAATCTAAGAGGCATTAACAAATCATAATAGTATTGGTACAACAGAGTGGGAATTCTTAATTACAGAGAACCGACAACAGGGAGACCAAAGACAGAACGACTTGGGTGAAAATGGGACGGCGGTTCATGCGAGGGTGGCAATGGCGGCGGAAGTGGCGAAAATGGGTTGTCATGGAGACAAGGAATCTAGGGATGGTCTCGGGCGCCGGGAGAGACTATGGCGGCATGGCATGGCATGGGTGCATGGCCATGGAGGTGAATCATGGCGGCAGTACTAGGATGGGATAGGGGCTAAAGTAAGAGGAGCATGAGCACAAGAGTGTTAAGGTGAACTTACTAGTGCATTGGAGGGAAGGCGAGGTGGCCAAAGGCGGCCTAGCGACGAAAGTCAGCGGCGGCGCGGGGTGGCAGTAACCTAGTAAATGATGACACTAGACCAGAACAATTAGCATAGTTTTATTTTTTTCTATTTTGTTTTTGTAAATTTCTTTCAAAATAATATTACTTTAAAAAAATTCGTCCAAGGTAAAGTAGTAGCATACTTTTGTGATTTTCTTTAATTAATCTTTTTTTTAAAATTTTATTTTAAAGTTAACCTCACGAATTTTATTTCCAATTCTGACATCTTTGTCACGTCACCACCCGTGGCATGACAAAACAATACTGTCACGCTAGCCTGTATCTGGGCAAGCTCTTGTTACGCCACCACCCGTGGCGTGACAGTGTTGTTTGGTCACGCTACCACCAATGGCGTGACAAAAAGTGCTATTTAGCGAACTTATCCTATGACGTGATAATGTTGTTTTATTACAATATAGATAGTGGTGTGACCAAAATGGTCAGAATTATAAATAAAATTTATATAGGTTAATTTTAAAATAAAAATTTAAAAAGAGTTAATTAATAAAAAAACGTTCTACTTTTGTCATCTCCAAACCCCAAAAACCCTGATGCAAGATGCTAACATCCCCTCCCGACCCGCTTATATAAAACCCAGTCCCCAATGCCCACACACCCTCACACTCCTTGGCTCTTGCCCACCACCACCTCGCCGGCGGCCATGTCGGTGCACCTCGCCGCCGCGCTTCTCCTCGCCCTCCTCGCCCCCGCCGCACCCTCCGATGTGCCGTCGTTCCCGCTCTCGCAGGCGCAGTCCCCGTCCAACGCCTCCACGGGGTCCTCCTCCCCGCCCTGCCACCTCGACCTCTCCGCGGAGCTCTTCGGCGGGGTGGCCGCGGCGTGCGGGGCCGGCGGAGGCCCGGGCTCCCTCGACCGCGGACGCTGCTGCCCCGTACTCGCGGCCTGGCTCTTCGCGGCGCACGCGCGCACCGCGCTGTCCGTGCCGGCGCCGGCGCCGGCTCTCGCCGGCGAGGGCGTCGACGGCGGGGACGAGGGGCCCATGGTTCCGTACGACAACCAGCGGTGCGTGGACGCGCTGGGCGCCGCGCTGGAGCGGCGCGGGGTCGCTGCCGCGGCCGAACGCGACGTGCGACACGGTGCTCTGCTTCTGCGGCATTCGGCTTCACCAGATCGGCTCGCTCCGATGCCCCGCCGCGTTCGCCGTCGGGACCGCGGCCAGGAACGCCACGCCGACCACCGCGGTGAAGGAGCTGGAGAAGAGCTGCCGCAACGCCTCCTACGCCGGCTGCTCCCGCTGCGTCCAGTCCCTACAAAAGGTGAGCTCTTTTCTTGCTTGCTTTCTCTCCAATGCCATTGCTCTGGACTTTGGTTCACCTTTTGTGTGCTTGTCTCTCTTCCTTTTCTTTTTCCCCCAAAATCTTTGAAATGTTTTTGCTATTTTGTTGTGCTGGATTTTATAGTATGCCATTTCTCTCTTCCATGGATTCTTGGTGCTTTTCTTGGTTCGTCAAGTTGATGCATTTTTGCTATTCTTTTCTCTTTCTGTGAAGCTTATGATCTCTCTACAAGTGCATTGTTTAGTTTTGTGCTTAGGCAAGTGTTGTTAGTTGTTGTGGTCTTCCATAAACCAAATTAGTACTACTAGTACCCTTAAGTGCGGCACTAGGAGCGATGCCTTTTGCTTTGTGTGCTACTCCAAATCTTTTAGCTTAAGCAGAAAGAGCCCATATGACATCCAGGAGATCCCCCTTTCCACAAAGGAAGCTCCTTTCTAGCCACATTATTGTTTCATATGCACAAATGGACTTGCTGCTTGTTCTTGAGCTCACCACTAATCATTAGCTACTTGATATACTGCTTTTCTGAAAGCATTTTGGGGAATGGGAACCCCCACTACCTAGTGTGAGTTAGCATTGCCAGTTAATTATAGCACCATATCTTGTACTGCAGAGAAAAGTTAGTACATTATACTACTGGTAAGACAGCAAGGTTTGAGACATGGTCCAATGCCGTTTCAATGATGAATCCTTTAGTCAGTTAACCACAGCAATGTGGTCTTGCGACATCGAAAGTGTTGGTTATTGAAGAGAGCTTGTCCTCAACCTGTTTGTCGTGCGTCCCAGTGGCATCTTAAATCAGCGAAGAACACAATGAACGCCTGCATCTAACGACATTTGCCAAGCAGTCACATCTGGCAGTCATGCTTTAGGAAGCTGTAATCTGTGGCATTCTTGAGTTACCGATATTTTGGTGTAATGCAAGGAAGTAGTTGGAGAGAACGCATCTGCATGAACAAGTTGTTGTGCATGGGTAGCATTTATTGAGAGAGCCAAATGCAACGTTTGAGTACTGAAACACAGCCTACCAACTTTGCAACAACCTGCAGTCCTGCATTGCAAGAACATTCCTGCATGGAACACATTAAATGCATTTCTCCAGGTTTTCCCCTCTCCCTGAATCGTCGAACAAGAAGTTATAACATGCAGTCTCTGCTTGTGCTTGTCGATGCAGCTGAAGGGGAACGTGAGCCGCGAGGTCGCCGGCGGCGACCGCGCGCGGCGGATGCTGGGGCGGGACTGCCAGCTGATGGGCCTGACGTGGCTGCTGGCCAAGAACAAGACGGTGTACATCCCCACCGTCTCCGCGGTGCTGCGCGCCATGCTCTACAGCGCGCGCCCGACGGAGTCCGGCGGCAACAGCGCCGCCCCGCATTGCAGCCCGGACCAGGAGAACATGCCGCTGGCCGTCGACTCGCTGCAGTTCGAGCGCACGAGCAGCACGAGCTCGGCCGCGCCGCACGCCGTCGCCCATGGCGTAATCTGTTTCCTTCTCAGCTTGGCGCTCGGCTGCCTAGTCTGGGACGTGTTCTTGTAGAGAGGCATGCGGTTAATTAAGCTTGTTGATAGAGCATTTTGTAGGAGTTGTTAGGGAGCAGCAGCTTCTTTTGCACAGTGCAGATTAGCGGTCCAGCGGATATGATGTTGATGCGACCGTGATGTTGGTGTACTATCTCTAATCTCGGTGCTTTTATCCTGCTCGGCTTACCACTACGCGCTGTTTTTGTGAAGCAACTTTTTTGTTTATAAACTGTGGTGGTTAACCTAAACATAGTGCTAATGAGAGCTGTTTCTAGAGTGCTAAGAGTAGCTCATTCCATGGTGGAATTATCTGGGCATTTGTTTTTTTAATGAGACCGACCTTCGCCACGGAAGATCCATTTTCATATATGCAAATGTACAAAATTTATGAATATGTTGGTATTGGAAGGCCGAGCTGCAAGCAAGAATATGGAATCTGAAAAAGAGAAGGGTCGAAATCGTCGTGAAGAAGATAGAGAAGCCGAGATTTTGAGGGCAGGTGAAGAAGCGAGGAGGAGCTTTTGGCAATGGGCGTAACAGTTCACGTGGTTGGTACTTGGTAGTCGTCTCGTGTGTCGTGTGGGGGAGCCGTGTATGCGTGTCCTCTAGTGTGATCTTCTCCTTTCTTCTGGATCTAGCTGGCCTGCATTCCCAGCGAGTTTTTGGTTTATTTAGTGTGTTTTGAAATCGAAATAGTCAAAAATAGCTTTCCAACTGACTCGATGGGTATACGTGGATCACCGAGGGACAGCAAGTGTGCTATTTTTGTTTTGCATTTTTATATATTGTTGCTGCGAAACAGTGTCCTTTTAGAGCATCTTTAGTGTATTGAACCGACGTCGATTCAAAGTCATACCACGTAATCGTTTTAGGAACTGAGTTTGTTTTTCTCCAATGTATTGAACCGATTCTTACTAATAACTGGGATCCACGTTATATTAAAAAAACACAAAATAATAATATCCTCTCTCAACCACACTTTCTTCTATGTAGTTGTTTAATGCTTATACGAGTTGTTTAATGCTTTGAATCGATTCCTAAGTAGAGTTCGGTTTCATGTATTTTTTTTATTGGAATCAACTCCTCTAATATATTAAATCGATTTAATGCTTTCTCTCTCCTCATTTGAACCGACTAAAACACAACGTTGGTGATGGTCTTAACCTATAACCCCGTTCCCGCGCGTCCTGTGTTTCTCTGGCCCCGCGTTCTCTGCTCCTCTTCGCTTTCCTAACTTCGCCTGTAAAAAGTTGCAGGGACACGGGAATCGGGACCGGACCCATCAGGCATCAAAGACTTGCTTCTTCCCTGTTGCGTGTGTGCGCGATCGTTGCATATGTGATCGATCTCAAGGTTAGGGGAGGGCCTTGCGGGCTGTCGAGTCGGCTCAGCGCAGCAAAGTGATCATCCGATACATAAAGACTACGTGCTCTGAGTTTTTTTTTACTGCAAGACAACGTGTGGAAACACACCATCGTTTACACAGCGCTCTGATATTTCCACCAACGAGCCCGGCTGTGGCCTAGCCTCCCACCGCCCCATCCGCTCCGACACGAGGAGCCGCGGCGCGGGGGCGTTGGGCAGGCAGCGGAGCGCGGCCGCCTGGGAGACGGGAAATTGGCTATTTTCCAATGATCGGCAAGTGTAACTGCTTCGTTATTCTCAAGTCACATGCGCAGAGTTAACTCATACAGAGTAAGAAACGAAGACTCGTAACGCTTTTCTAAGCAAGGAGAACCATCCCCTGCTTCAGTATTGAAACCAACCACATAAGTCAGATCCTCCTTTACTCTAAAATGATCCTTCTATACTTAACATTAGCTCCTAACGCAGCATCCCGTTGTGCCGCGTCACCTTTTAAAATTGTAGCCATGAGATCGGATTTTGTTAAAATATCAGCCTAAGATTTTGGTTGAAATAGAGGAAGTTCGTTAGGCTGCATTTGGTTCGGGGTTAAGATAACCGGGTTAGCTAACCTTAACCTAGTTAAGTTAGCTTAACCCAAATTTGGTATTTGACAACCAACCTTATTAATCTAAATCGGTTTTGCTAAATAACATTCGACTGTTTTCTTTTGTCAAAATAGTCAAATGTTCATCCGTTCGATATGCTTTGAGATTTGAACTTCTTCTCATCTGATGAATTGGATCCGAATTTATTATGATTTTTTTCTTCGGAATATAACGGGTTCACTACATTGCCATATTTTGTTGGTATAAAATTTCATTTTTTTCTCAACCTCTCAAAGTATATGTTAGATTTTGAATCATGTGATGGAAATATAAGTTATTAAGACTTTCGAGAATAATTACAGTGACCAAAAACAAAAAATACATAAATAATTTACTGTAATTTATCTATAATGAAGTTTTAACTGAACTAAAATTTGACTGTTTTAGGTTGAGAAAGCAGTCGAATCTTGTATAGATAGACCCAATTTAAATTACCGTTTGGCTATATTAAATGGGTTAGCCATAGAAAACAAAAATTAGGAGGGTTAGTTGTTCTGAGTTAACTTATTCCACCAATTTGGTGAGTTAACTTAATCCTATGTTAGAAGAGTTAAAAGGATTTGATTGGATTAAGTTAACCCTCCCTAACCCAAAGGTGTTCGGCGAATTAAACGTCTAACCTACCTCTTAACCCCGAACCAAACGGGCCCAAAGGACTTGGTAACTGATTACACTCTAGAGACCCCTTAAGAGCTTGTTTGGGTAGCAAGGGATTAGAACCAATCCATTTGGATCGAAAGGGATTTTAGTTCAAATTCCGACTTAATCCGAAAGGATTTCGGATTGAGTCGGATCACACTGTATCCAAACAAATCCTAAAGTGATTGGCAGAACCCCAAAATTTGGGGTCTAAATCAACAAAAACAAAGTACAAGCTTGTGTAGACAAACCAAGTGTAATCCTCACCTGTCCACCGTCCCACGCCACACATTTGCGGGTAGCGGCCTTGCGCAGACAGCCGGCGTGGCAAGATCACCGCAGGTACACGCGCAACGCAATCCTCTCCTGAAACTGCTGAAGCGGCAGAGCGCGCGCAACGGCACAGCGAGGAGGTCCGGTTGCGCGGCGACGGCAACCTACCGCTGGTCACCCGGCCTGCGCTCGCCCACTGTCTCCAAGCCGCCACCCCTGACGGGCTGACGGCAAAGCAAAGCAAAGCACTTCGGCCTAGGCCGCTGTGGCCTGTGGGAGAGCAGCGGTGCAATTCCACATCTACAGACATGCTACGTAAGACACAACATCTGACCAGACTAGCACTCTACCAGAGTAACAACGCATCTCCGTCACACTTTGCTCGCGGTAACACTACCAAAAGAAGAAACATGTGTAATGTGCCCAGTTAAAAATAAAATAGTCTACTCGAGATTGATAATATATATGTGCCAGTTTAATGTGCCCAGTTAAATAAAATAGTTTACTCGAGATTGATAGTATATCTAGGCCGGAAAACCGGATATACGAAGAGTCAATGTAACAACCCAATATTCATGTTTATTTCAAAGACTAATCCGATATTCATGCGGCACTTTCTGCACGCAGCAATAGCCAATACAGACAGTACCTAAATTAACCGCAGTGCGCTCAGTACAAGATCCAACCAGCTTTTCACTAATGATAAAATAAGTAAAGTCATACCCTATTTACAACGATAACCAACATGATGTCCAAATCAAAGAAGAACAATACGGAAGAATTACTTAAGAATATCCTCAGGTCACAGACCTAAAATCAATGGCCATATTGGCCGATAATCACACTAGATCAGGTAATCTACTCTCTACCCAATTCAGACCACATCCCCCACCTTGTCAGGCTTCAGAATGAAAATCGCATGTCTGTTGCTCTCACAGTTATGGCACTCCCACCTGAAAAATGAACAGATATCCGCAAGTGCTACATTGCTGGCAATTATGAAGACATCGTTTCCTTCTGGCCAGAAGATAATCTGGTAAGGCCTCCATTACTCTCGGCTACAGGTGAGCGATGAGGTAGAGCATCCTTGGCTCCAGAATGATTGCCCGGAGCATCTAGCTCATCTCCTGAACTGAGTTCCTCGGACTGGCCAGATGGGGATGCACATATCAAGTTTAGCAGAGAGTCGCCACAGCCACCCAACTCAATAGAAGGGCAACTTATGCTGCCATCCTCATGGGCTGACTCTTGCTGAAGCAATCGTTGTGCAAATTTTTCTTCAGGGGTGCTGCCCGACATATTTCCTTCACGTATCTTCTGACAGCAACTTAAGCAAAGCTTAAAAGGGCATCTTGGGCAGCTTCTCAGGAATTGGTGCACGGAGAGCTTACAGTTATTACTGCTTGCAAATAGTATTTAAGAAAATCTCTGATCAGATGAGAAATTGCAATAGAATAACAGTGCAATAAACAAGTAGATTAAACAAAATAGCATAACAAGCCTAAAAGGCACACTGGATAAATGCAAAACAAACCAAAACAACTAAGATTTCCCTTTAAGATGCTTCAATGAAAAAGGCCATGCAGGACATCGTAACTCATCAAACATGTCTAATAGGATTTCTTTGTACTATGACCAATATACATGAAAAGGAGAAAATAACTAAAAAACTGGATTGTAGTGCTGCTAAACTTGTGAAAACCATTAGCACGAAATGATTAACATACACATGACAAAAGAGATAGTAACTGTTCATATATTTACAAGAGTGATTTATTCCATGTTAAATATAAATGTAAATGACATTACGAATTGAAGAGAGAAAACTGATCAAACTGGGATACATGCTACTAGCTCATATTTAAATGAAAACAATAGCAGATATCAGAGCTTACCAGTAGAGTGACCCACCCTGGTCATTTTCAGCTACCTGGACACGGACGTTGGATATTTTCGTTCCTAATTAAGAGTAGAAACAATTAATTAATACTGGAAATGCAAGAATTGCAAACCCAAAAAAAATACACAAACAAACCATGTATTTTAGCTTCTAGTTCCAATTCATCAAGCTGTTCCTGGTTAAGTTGTAAAGGTAAAAGCTTGTAGAATTGGTGGTTGCAAATTTTGATCCTGATTAGCTTCACTTGATCACCTGGTGATTCCTGAAGATTCAAGACATAAACACCAACAAATAAATAAAATAATCAAATAAAAGGACATTATCAAATTGATCATCATGCAGTTATCTAGTAAAAGACCACCTTACACATAGCACCCTTGGTCTGACCAAGGGTGCATTGTTTACAATCGCAGCAGGCACGGCAAACTGGACAGCGCGTCTTTATATCCTTCTTGGACATCCCAGAATACCTGCAGGGTACTAACAGTCAAGACCAAGATTTACTAGAACATAAAGCACACATGGGCATACCAAGTCCTAGTTAACCATTGGTTCCAATTAAGTCAAACAATGCATGCCAAATTCAATGTACTGCTACTGAAGAAATTACTTTCACAAGCTATTGCTAAAATTAGATACACTTTTCAAGTTGAGTGATTACTCTCAGTTGCACTTTGAGCCAAGACAACTTTCAGCAATGAATAGCTTTATTGAGAGTAATTATCTCTCCCAAACAGAGGAACTTGGTTATTGTAGTGCAGCCCTTAACTTCCAAGTATGCACCAACATTAGGCATTAGCTAAGCTACTTAAAATAAGTTACTGTAGACATTCACAAACAAACATAATAAATCACGTAACATAAAAGCAATGTACAGAAGATTAAGCTAACATTTCCATGATTATACTCGGTAACTTCATGTTTTCTATACATGCTATGCTCTCTAACTGGTACTACATGGATAGCATGTTTGCAAGTTTATTTAACATTCTGGAAGCTGTGTGGGGATAATAAACCTACACCCGTAGTTGTCTAAAGAAGCTCAAGCAGCTCTTAACCCTTAACTTGTGGTTACTCCTAGGGAAGCTTGAGCAAAAGATCCAGATTTACCAATGTACTTGTGAACTGTGACACCCCATCCCCACAAAAAATATGGAAAGAAAGAGAAGGGAAAAAATAAGCACAGCACACACATGACCCAAAGGAACAAAATTCTGAATACCCAAATGCACATAAACAGAAAAAGGAAACAATATTCTACATAATGGTTTATGCAGATGATAAGTGTTTATGCAGATGAGCAGCCTTGATAGCAAGGTTGATAAGTGGGTTAGCGGCCTTGATAGTAAGGTTGATAAGTGGGTTAGCAACCTTGATAGCAAGGTTTATAAGTGGGTGAGCGACCTTGGTAGCAAGGTTGATAAGTGGGTTAGCGGCCCTGATTACAAACTGGCTATGCTACTTTAAATGCTTCAGCGGAGGCGCATTTGCAACTTTAGTGGTCTTGATCTAGAACAGTGGCAAAAAGGAAAAAGCTACTCCTTTCCTCCTAAGTCCTAATGGTTTTGGCTCCATAACGAATGCCTAGTTAACAAGCCAAAGGCACAAGTATAACGTTTTCACCTGATCTTATTTTCTGGAATAATGAGTGAAGCCAAGACTGCATCCATGACAACTAAATATATGGTACTACTCTACCTTGATGTGTTTACCCTACTCTAAGCTTTATATGCAGTAACTATATTGTGCTCCCCATGAATACTAGGTCTATATCTAAAGCAAAAGGAACATAAGCATTTGGATAAGCATTTATACAATGATATCGGTGTCTGTGCTCTATTTGTGGTCACGATTTTAAGCACTAATCGAGCAAAATGAGCACAGACCATTTACTTATCATGAATAGCTTTGTATTTCAGCACCAATCGGGTAAACTATGAGTTATGATTTTACCTTTTTTTTAAAAAAAAAAACAATGATACACAATAATGCATTTTTATGAAAATAAAACATAATATTCAACTAAGATTGGTGTGATGTGAACGGTTCAAAAGTTTATTTTTTCCTAATCCCTTCTCCATCGAAAAATAAGGGAGCCAACGTTAGCTAGTCGAATACAGTGTTAGCTAGTTTCCATGCTGGTGCTTAGGGATTCTTGAATTATAAAGTAGAAGTTGAAACAAGCAACCTATCCACAGTACTATGCATGACAATGTTGTTCGCTGAACAAAAAAGAAAGATTTTTTACGTATAACCAAGGGAAGTACAAGTGAATAAAAAAGCAACCGGACACACCCTCAATATATTATATTAAGAACAATCAAAGCACCACTGGGTCATGACATCTACGTTAACATCCATCTTCACCTTGTTATTATGCAACAGTGTAACTAAAAAAATGGTTTCCTAAAGTCATCTAGGGCAAACAAGAAAATTAAAATTAAATCTCCATGGTGGTATCCCCCAAATATGAAATAGAGAAATGTGAAACTAGGCAAGGACAGCTCCAAAGTAAGGGCATGTTTGGTTTGGAGCCACACTTTGCCAAAATCGAGTTAGACAACTTTGAGTTTTCATGGCCATTCTTTGGTTCGTTGACACAATTTATGGTGTGGCGTACTTTCTTAAAACCCTAGCCTTGCAGTCATGCACATGTTGCTTTGTCAAAATTGAATAAATTTGCTCCGTGCCATCGCAATCGTCGACGTCGTAGAGTTGAAAAATATCGCAATCGGACCTCACTTCAAAATACCATCGCAAAGACAAAAAAATTCCGGAAAATGCCATCGCCGTCACATTTTCCGTCCATGGGCTTCGTTAACATCCATATTGGTGAGGGAAAATCTCATAAATGACGGCTCTGCCCCAGTGGCCTCCCTCCCACCCTCTCCCCCCTTCATTGTTTCATTCTGGAATAGAGATATGGATGGTAGAGGATAGGATAGAATGATAGGTGGAACCGGCCCTAATAAAAAGAAATAATGAGGGTAGAATGGTCATTGCACACCCTTGTAACTAAAAAATTGACAGTGGTGAGTGGTGTGACATTTTCCAGAATTTGGGCCTTTGCGATGGCATTGTGAAGTCGACCTCCTTTGCGATGGTATTTCTCAATTCTGCACTGATTGCGAAGGCATGGAGCAAATTTACTTGTCAAAATTTTCCTAGCTTCTGGCAACCAACTTGGCTGCCACAAGCAGGCAAAAAATGTGTGGCAAATGGTGGCATCCATCCCAACATCCCCTAAATCTGATACTATCTTTGATTTGGGAAAATGTAAGCACGTTTCAGGTCTTTACTTCTGACACTGATTAGCCAATGTCCAAAACTTGGTTGCCAGAAGCTAGGAAAAAATGTGTGGCATTCATCCCAACATCCCCTAAATCTGATGCTTTCTTTGATTTGGGAAAATGTAAGCACATTTCAGGTCTTTACTTCTGACACTGATTAGCCAATGTCCAAAACAATAAATTAATCAGCTGCGGCACAAACAATATCTGCTATTTGAAACAATCACAGAACAAAATGAAATATGAACGTCTTTTATCTCACAGCTAAGATCAGATCAAAGATCGTAATGATGTAATCTACATAGCACACTAAACTATCACCTATTACTGGTAGTTCAGGATGCCATAGAAAGAAATTCCCAATTATGCAAAATTATACTAAGGCCTAGCATGAAGAACAGGAGCTTAGCACAACCATGCAGGAATGTAATTCATAAACTCAAGCAAATGTTTGTCTCTACTTCCTCGTCTGTAATCATTAATCAAACTGGTATAGCATGCAAACCAAAAAGTCGATGATTCACAACTACACATGAATATATTTCATCTCAAGCAAATGTATGTCCCTCCCTCAGTCCCAACTACTCTGCAACCACTAACAAACTAAATAGCATGCAAACGTAAAACTTGACGAATCATTATTCTCATTACTTAGTTAGGATCAACCAAGTTCTCATTACTTGAGAGTTGAAAACTAATACTTAACTCTATGCATAACTTAACCATGAATTCATGAATCATGATGCACTGATGCAGCAACATGCAAGGCAGCTAAGCAAGAAAATAAACCACTGAAACAAATTCTGAACTAACCATTTATTGATGCAGCTGTTGCAGAAGTACTTGTCACAATTCTTGCACTTGACAATGCGTGCTGCCTTCTTCATCCCACAACGATGACATGTCGTTTGTGCAGCCTTTGTCATACTCATTGCACGAGGAACAACCTAATCCCACACAAACCTCAGCAATAAGCATGGACCGGCACAAAACTACAAATGCAAATCAAACCATCAACCGAGAACAATTAAAGATTAGCTAGGTGACCTTCACAGGGCCAACGGGCAATGGCTCAGCATTCTTGGAACGGTAGCACCGCCGGATTGGCGCGGGAATGTCCACTCCAACCTTTGTCTTCACAGGCGAAGGCAGCGCCGAGGCAGCAGGCCCGCTGCTCCCCGGCGAGATTGTCATCAGTCCGTTCGGGAGATCCCTTGTCAGGTCGCTTGTGGCTGCCGGAGGTGATGCTGGCGGCGGATTCAGGTTCCTCCTGCCCTTCCTCTTGTTCTTCTTCTGCCGTTGGAGAGCGACAGCAAGGACCTCCCCGTCCGCTGGCGGCTTCTTGCCCTTGCTCGTCTTCGCGTAGTGGTACTCGCAGAAGCTGACGGTGGGGAGCGCGCGCGCATGGCAGCGCCACTTCTTCCCATCACTTCGGCGGCACCGGAGGTGGTCCGGAAGTGGCGGCGGAGAGTCGCCGCTGTCTCCTGCCTTGCGCCGGCGCCGCCGACGCGGTGGCGCAGGGGTCCCCTCCTCCGCCTCGTCATCCTCAGGAGACGGGTCGAGAGCGGCCACTCGCTTGCGGCGGCGGCCGCGGGCTCGAGGAGACGGAGGAGGGGATTCCTCCACAGCATCGGGCTCGGCGTCGGTGCCCTCACCTTCGGGATCGGAGTCCGCGTCTTCGTCTTCATTCTCGCCGCCGGTCTCGGCGGCTTCCTCTTCATTCTCGCCCTCGGTCTCGGCGGCTTCCTCTTCATTCTCGCCCTCGGTCTCCTCTGCTTCGGCTTCTGGATCAGCGTCCTCGGCATCTGCTTCGCGCTCCGAATCACTCTCGGCGACTTCCTCTTCGGCCTCAGCATCCGCCAACTCCGCTTTGGTATCCGTCTCGGTCGTGGCCGCTCCCGCTTCAGGTTCGGCATCCATCTCCTCGGCCTTGGTCTCGTCGGCTTCCGCTTCATGTTCCGCATCCATCTCCTCCGCTTTGTTCTCGGCAGCTTCCTCCTTGGCCTCGGCCCCGCTCTCGGCCCCCTCCTCCTTGGCGTCCTCGGCGTCGGCCTCAGCCTCGGCGGCCTCCTCTTCGGTCTTCGCGTCCTCTCCGTCGATCTCGGCCTCGACGGTCTCCTCTACGGGCTCGGCGTCGGTGGCTTTGGATTTGAGTTTGCCCTTGCCCCTGCCCTTGCCCCTGCCCCTGCCCCTGCCCCTGGTGCGGCGCGGTGGCATGGCGGCGGCGGAGGGCTAGGGTTCCGGCGAGGCGTGGAAGGGATTGGGATTTCGGCAGATCAAAGTGGGGAGAGTGCGGGTACTGGCTCTGCGAGAGAGACGGAGAGAGGGGGTGGGGCTAAGAGGATAGGAGTGTCAAGGTGGGGCCACTATCTGACTTCGTCAGAGGGCTATCTCAGGAGGCGAGGAGCGTCCGCGAAGGCTTCGGGGCGGAAGCGAATCCTCTGAGAGGCCCTCCCCACCGTTCGATCCTCACTCCATCCTCTCCTACTGTAACAAACGGACGGCATCTAGGGGGCGCCGAGACCCTCTCATAGCACTTATTTTTCTTTAGGGCTGTTTGGTTCGTGGTCGATATGAAACAAAATCAAAATTTAATGAATAGAACGTTGTTTGGACTGCGTCTGAGTTAAATTAGTGAGCGATTTTCTCTTCTTTGATTGTTTCTATGCAATATTGAATTTTGTTTTTGTTATCAAATTGTTATTGATACGTACCAAATTATAACTAATTTTCATTGGAAGCTTCTTATGAACATCCACCTCTCGAAAAAAAGGGAAGATAATTAAGATTGCGGAGGGCACTCTTACCGTTCGATTTCATTGGACGGGTGGGATCATACAATGTGCATTTATGGGAGATTTGGGTGAGCTGCGCTGATCTGGACCGTGATAATGCTGGATCCGACGGTGGTCAGGGGTAAAGACCTTCCCGTTATGGTATGGCCGTCCTTGGATGGGCCCTGATTCGGTGGGATCCCGCCCAATCCCAGTGGAAAGTGGAAGCCTCTTTCCAATCCTAACCTTGAAGAGGGTCTGGAAGTAAAAACGTCCAGCCCAATGCCCCAATCCAATCCATTGCCCTTCCAACCGCAATGACCACGACCGTTCGCCTCCGACTTTTCCGACGGCCAACACCGGCGACGACGACGAGGCGCTCCGCCGTGCCGGAGCAGCGGCACGTGGGCGCCGCGCGAGACGCCCTCCCGTCCCTGCATGCGGGCCACTTGGACAGGTATGCACGTGCGCGTCGTCGCTAGTCTCTCGTCTCGCTACACTACACATCATTCTATCACCAATCTCCCCCCGGTCGTCAGAATCTGCATGTGGCGTGGTCGAGCAAACCACCGGCGATGCGCGTAACTAGAACTTCCTCACGCGCAGCACATCGCTTGTGTGCTGTAATGGTCATCGCCTTGTTCACTACTGATGTTTTCTTTTTCTTTTTTTCGAGACGTGCTCGGTGTTCGCTATACTGATGCTAGTGCGGCCAAAAAAAAGGGCGATCTGTTTTGTTCTCTTCTTCCATTTCGCCTCTTGCTTTTGGAGTTGTGTGCAGTGCAACAGTATATCCCTGATCTCCCGGTGAGTAGTACTCCCTTCTACAGAAACAACTGCTTCACAGCACCTACATAGCAATCACCAATCTTTTTCACGTGATCTCTGAAGTTCTTGCCAGAAGTGCTTGTTTTCTTGATCTGTAGCAGGGCCATCAAAGTGGGCAACCATGGCAGACAAGGAATACGATCTCAGAGTACCAACAACTTAGGCTTCTTATCCAATTCTCACGTATGCTCCAGTCTTGATCTCTTTACTCACTGAATGTGCATGTGACACCTTACCTAAAATCCGTTTGATACCTAACCCACCGTAGCAATGGCGGAGCTAGGATTCCGACGATAGAGGTGTAATATTTTTTCGATTACAAAGAAGACACACATACACACACGACCACACAAACGTCCCAGCGTGTCTCCTTAGCATATATCTAAAAAGACGGAGGCCAGGAATAAATCCACAACCTTACAAAATTTCTACTGAAAGCACACTCGCATGTGTATAAAGGTGCGAACTTAAATGACACATTCCAACATAAAAGTTTAAATGATATGGTAAAGGTTCAAATGAAACAAATTACATGTTTTTAGTACAACCGACATCACAAAATATAGCTTGTATTGATGGACTGCGGACTATTGATTGCTGAGAATAATACAGTATAATTCATTGTATAGTATGTGTATTATACTGGGGTACGACTGTACCCCTATGCACTCATGTGGCTCTGCCACTGCGCCTAGGATGAACCCACGCACACATAGCATCTCGCTTACACTTTCGTCCTCACTTCGTGTAAAAGTGTTAATTCGGACACTACTACAGAAAAAGTTCTCACAAACGGTTCAAAATCGTTATCACAGACGGTTTTTTCAACTGTCTGACTTTATTGGTCTGTGATGATATGAGGTCTGTACAAACGGTTTTTGAACCGATTGTGAAAAAGCTATCACAGATGGTTCTAAACAATAACTGTCTATGATAATCAATTATCACAGACGGTTCTTGTTTAGAACTGTTTGTGAAAATATATTATCACATACGGGTTTTTAGTAAAAACCGTCTGTAATAGTTTTTCCTATTGCAAAAAAAAATCGAATTTTGAGCCAAATCAATCAATTGCTGGATAGTTGGATATAAGTATCTGCATATGGTTGATTACACAATCTGGAATGAAAGAAAACTCAAATTAGACTGTGAAAATGGGTACTAAAACTTCAGAGACCGTTTTAAGGCCCTAAACGACCTTGTTTGGGCTTTTTACTTTTTCGAAGCCTCGCAAAGAGAATTTGACCTTAACTTATAGATTTTCTGATGAAATTTTCGTTAGCTTTCCAACGAGCTAAAGAACATCGCAATCCGACTTCATATGCAAAAGTTATGGTTGTTTTACCATACAGTGCGCGAGACCGAAATCTGTTCGCGTTCGGATTTGTGGCCGAGGAGGAAAACGAGTCCGAAACGAAGAGACGGACGATGGCCTGGTACTCGGAGTTAGGGATGCCGAGGTGCTCGCTGTTAATGTCCATGAGCTTCATCTCAAAATCCGTAATCTTATCTTGATCTATTCATTCACAAGAAAACCACGGTCACCACTGAGAGCCTGTAACATCCCGGTTTTTTCTGAGTCCTTTTGAAGTTTTCAAAATAAAGAGAACCATTTGGTTTTGATGAGAGTTCAAAGCTTAACTTGAGATTTTTTTTTTTTAAAAAAAGAGAGTTTTAAATGACTAAATCAGTTCGGTCTCTTTCGAGTTTGTTGGAGTTCTCTCCTTTCTCTGTTCGCTCCGTGTTTCCCCTCGATCCAGTTCTTTCCTCTCCAGACCTCCTGTCATTTGGATCTGAGGGTCCAGACATCCTTTCGTTTGGATCTAAGGGTCCAAACCTTCTTGTGTTTGGACCTCCCCTTTAGTCTAAACATCCCTTGTGTTTGGACCTCCCATTCAGTCCAAACCTCCCGTCCGTTTGGACCTCTCTCTCTGTCCAAGACCTCCGGGTGGTCTTGGTCTTTTTGCAAAGACGACCCTCTTGGGCCGCGACCTCCTCTTTTGGTCACGACCTCCCCTTTGTCGTTTTGCTGCGACCTCCCTTTGTCATTTTGCCGCGACCTCCCCTTTTGTCGTTTTGCCACGACCTCCCCTCGGTCACGTGCACCCCTTTGGTCACGTGCACCCTTTGGGTCACGACCTTCCTTTTGGTCACGACCTCCCCTTTGTCGTTTTGTCGCGACCTCTCTTTTTGTCGTTTTGTCGCAACCTCCCCTCGGTCACGTGCACCCCTTTGGTCACATGCACCCTTTGGGTCACGACCTCCTCTTGGTCACGACCTCCCCTTTAGGTTGACCGCTCTATTGAGTGTTGACCGGCCCCACCTGTCAGCCTTGCTCCCCTTCTTCTCCCGCTCATCGCGGTGCTGCTCTCACCGGAGCTCTCGCGCATTAAATGCCACTGTATCGCATTAAATGCTGCCGCCTCCGCAGAGCATGCCCCGTCTTATCCCTGGGCAGCTTTCTGCGCACGTCTGTACCGTGCTCTGACATGTTGCCACCTACCCTTGATCGCGTGTGCTTCAGAGTCTCTCAGCTGCTCTTCCCGTCCTCCTCGGCTATAGAAGCCTGAGCAGCCCTCTATCATCACCTTTTGTCAATTCTCTTGCTCTCGCCAGTTCTTCCGTGCTTCAAGCTTTGTCATCAAGGAGACCACCGGAGCCTGTGTCGTCTTCATCCACCTCGTCGCCAAGAAGTTCACCGGAGTGCTGTGCCGTCTTCGATCGTCGTCACCGTCGCCGTCCTCCTCCAGTCTTCTCTCTCTCTCTCTCTCTCTCTCTCTGTGTGTGTGTGTGTGTGTGTCTCGGTGAGTTTTCTCCGTGCCCTGTTCCTTTCCTTCGTTCCTATGACTACGTTGCGTAGTCGTATTTCCTCTTATATCCTTCTTACGACTACACTGCATAGTCGCACCCTGTTGTAGTCCTTGTACGATCACGTTGAGTAGTCGTACTGTCCTCAGGACCTCCTGTCCTTAAGACCTTCTCAGGACTTCCTGTATCCCTTTTGTCGTGTCCTCAGACCTCCTCGTTGGACCTCCTCTTTTGAACTTTTTAGTTCCTCGCTGTTGGTTTTAGTTTGGTTTGTTTGGAGTTTATTTGGATTTTATTTGGTCTTTGTTTGAGTTGCTTCGTTCTCTCGTGTAGATTTCGACAACTCCGGAGAGCCCGAGTTCTGTAGACAAGACCCTCGAGCTTTCGAGCAAGGCAAGTTACACCCTTGATCATGTTGATCCCAGTATCTCAAATTAGTTAATTTCTATTTCAAATTATTACTGCATGCTAATTTCAATTCAAGTAATTTAAATCCCTGTTTTAACTTTATAGTTATTCCCGATTCCTTTGTATACCCAAACTTGATTATTGATTCGACCTCCCCTTGTCACCGTAGTAAGAGCTAGTTGGTACATTAGTATGAACTAGCATGTTTCAAAACTCTATGCTTAGTTATGCTTAGACCGAAAATCTTGATTTGTGAAGTTTTACTGCCAAAAGACCAATGTTGTCAAATGTTTTAATCCATGACATTGGGTTGTCGTGGTAGTTTATAAATATTTTTGAAAAGCAAAGAAAAAGGAAAATTGGTTTGGACTTAGGCGAACTAGCTGTTTGGATGGGTGCATGTTCATACACGGGATCGATCCATTTCTATGGTTGATGCCCAGGGTTTTGTGGAAGTCACCCAGGTTAGTTAAGGACCAGTCTTCGAGCCGCATCTTGCCATGCCACACTGTGCAACCACATGTCCTGTATGGGCAAGACTTGGCTAACTAATTTGCAATATTCCATCGTGGTCGTTCCATCCGGTTGTGTGGGTGTCTGAATGACCTACTTTTATTCATTCCCGCCTGGCGCAAGAGGGGGCTTAAATCCTGCTGATTGTTGTCCAAAGGAAGCGAAACCTTAGCGAGGGGGGACTGCGATGGAATGGCGCATTATAAAGGCCTTATCACGAGCTTTAGACCACTTACCTTCGGTAGTGAGTGGTGGTATCGACGGATGCCAAACAAACTAGAGAAGTCGTGTCTTGTGGGTAAAGTTGCACACCTCTGTAGAGTGTAAAACTATTCGAATAGCCGTGTCCACGGTCATAGACATGCTGGCAAAGCCACTCCAAGTTAGATGTTGGTTTTGCTTTCCAAAGACCTCTTAAAATGGTTTTGGATGTCTATCCAAATGGGTTTTGGGCAGGGAGCCTTGTGATAGGAGGGTATCTTTCACCACTTGTTGATGAATGTTATCCAACTATAAAATTGATTTAGAAAATGAATTTTAGTATTGTATAACTGCTTTGGAACTTAGTATATGTATTTGGAAATAAACTTGGCTCTATGCAAAGACAACCCTATAAGACCTCCTTTGAGATATCACTGTATGCATGCATTCAATCTGTTACTTGACGGGTGTGACTTGCGAGCGCGATTGTTGTGCTCACTCTTGCTTGACATGTTTGAGCAGGAGAGGACGTCTTCGATGAGCCAGAGGACCTCCAAGACGACTAGGCTGTGACCTCCAGACGATTGCTTGTGGCGGATCGTGTGGACCAATCCGCTTTTGTCCTGCTGTGTTTTGTTGCCGGCTATTAAGCCACCCTTGTAATCAACTCTGTTACTATTTTAATAAAGTTGCGTTGATGGAAGTTACCACTTTTGTTCACTGTGTGGGCTAGCTGTTGGTCCTTGGGACTAGCTCGGTTGTGCACAGGGATTTCGAGACCTCCCTTTGGGGTGCTCCTGGGACTGGCCACGACCTCCTTGAGGTCCGATCGTACCAGAAGACCTCCTTTGGAGTGCTCTCGGGTCAGGCTTTCGACCTCCCTAAGGTCCGGACTGTCACAGGACCTCCCTTCGGGGTGCTCCTGGGACAGGCGTTGGACCTCCCTGAGGCTCTGGACGCCACAAAGTGGTATCAGAGCCATCTCGACTGCAGGTCGTAACCTAGTAGAATGGCAATTTCAAATCCTATTTTATATATAACAAAAAGGATAATTTGTTCTCTTCTCGTCTTGATCATCCTTCTATCCTTACTCCCTCTGGTATTCTTCATTACCTTGTTCTTTCTTACCTTATTCTCTATTCACCATTTTACAGTGTCAAATGGACCCTCTTTCCCTTAAAATCTCTCTAGGTGGTCTCTCGAGTAGCCCCTGGTGTTCAAGACTTCCCCCATAAGACCTCTAGTGTCGAGTAGAACGTGTATAGCTATTATAGTATTTTGAAAAGCTTTTTGTGTGGTTGTGCTTGGGTGGGTTGTTTCACCCTGTCCCCCTTAGTTTCTCTTTTTCTTTTCTAAGTCTCTGGAGATCTGGCAAATGGTGACGACTTCATGGCGATGCTGTGTGTGATCGAATGTAATCGGGAGAATGTGCAAGAAAACTTAGTCCCCCCCCCACCTCCTCCAGCTGAAGGACCTGATGGGAATCAAATGATGGCCAACCAAGCCCAGTTGATCAACCTGCTTGCTCAGTCCATCAACAACACCCAGACCCTACAAGCAGCAGCAGCTCAACCTCAAGCAATTGCTCCACCTCCTCCAAGGGCCAACATAGCGGAGTTCATGAGGTTTCTCCCTCTGACCTTCTCCAGTAGCACTAAGCCAATGGAGGTTGATGGTAGCTTAGGCGGTTGGCGGGAAAAGCGGACATGATCCGGTGCACCGATCGTGAGAGGGTGCTCTTTGCCTCTCACCGACTTAATATCTAGGCATCCGAGTGGTCGGATAACTTCACCGATCCCGGCGATGCTCGAGACCATCACTTGGGATGAGTTTGTGCAGGCTTTTCGTGTGCACATATTCCACCGGACATGATGTCCTTGAAGAAGAAAGAGTTTCGCAACCTACGCTAGGGCAGCCGCACCGTCAATGAGTATTTGCATAAGTTTAACCAGTTGGCCCGCTATGCACCAGAGGACGTCGCCACTGATGAAGCTAAGCAAGAACGTTTCCTAGAAGAGCTCAATGATGACCTCTCAGTCCTCCTGATCACCCAAGATTACACTGATTTCCAGCAGCTAGTCAGCAAGTCCATTTGCCAAGAGGGCAAGCATATAGAGATGGAGAATCGCAAGAGGAAGAAGGCAGGTTAGAAGTTCAACCCTGAGGGTTTTCCCAAGCCCAGGACCTCTCAGCCGCAGACCTCCCAGCGCAGGACCTCCCAGTCCTTTCCATCCAGGGCTCTAGTACCAGTTCAGCGCCCGACTAGCTCTGGCTTCCACAAGACCTCTCCTAGGGGTTAGGTTCAGAAGAGGTCGCACGCGACCTCCTTTGCGGGGGTCGCTTGCTTTCACTGCAACGAAGTGGGGCGCTATGCCAATAAGTGCCCAAAGAAGCAGCCACCAGCAACTACTCCAACCCAACCACTTCAAGCAGCTTCAGCACCTGGCAACACTTCATCCGTGAAGCCCACCGTGCAATACACAAAGAGGACGTGTGAATCACGTCACAGTGGAGGAAGCTCAGACCGCACCCGACATGGTCCTTGGTACGTTCCTTGTCAATTCAGTACCAGCATCGGTTTTATTTGACTCTGGAACTTCGCATTCTTTTGTTTCAAGTAAGTTTGTGGGCAAATATGGGTTATCTGTCTCTCCCTTATTTAACCCTATGTTAATCCATTCTCCTAGCTCGGAGATGATGACTAGTTCCCTATGCCCAAATGTTACCTTAGAGATCTCGGGAGTACCCTTCCTAGCAGACTTAATAGTCTTGACCTCCCAAGGATTGGATGTGATTCTCGGAATGATTGGCTAGCCAAGAATCAAGGCCAGATAGATTGTGCCAGTAGGTCTATCACTCTTACCAATGTGTAACGACCTGGCCTAGGGCACACCCCAGGAGGTCCAGAGAGGAGCCCCGGGGCGTCGAGAGGTCCCTCGGGACCTCTGGGAGGTCATAAGGACTTCGCGGGGCGTCGAGAGGACATCCGGTGGGACCGCCTGAGACCTCCAGGAGGTCAGAGAGGACCACTCGGAGGTATGAAGGTCTGACCAGAGAGTCGTTGGACCTCAGACCTCCCCAAAACTCCGTCTCCACTTGAGGGAGGTCGAAGAGAACCACCCGAGGAGGTCGTGGGGCTTAGGGCAAGCCTAAAGTCCTCTGTGATCCAAACCAACCCCCAGAGATCATCAACTGGTTCTCACAGCAAACAAGTGATAACATCAACATCCACAAGACTTTATTAACAGCAAAAGGAGGTTTGATTACAAAGGTTGCTTACAAGCTCCAGCAACAGAGAGCACACAAATGCAGCGGAAAAGCAAAAGATAGCATCCACCCATTACACCACAGGTGATTGGCTGGAGGGCGCGACCTAATTGAGCTGGTCATCTTCATCATCATAGGAGTCTTCATCTGCTCAATTCATGAATCAAGCAAGAGTGAGCACAACAACCGTGCTACAAGTTACACCGTCAATTAACGAATGACATGCATAGGGATATATCAAAGACAGACATAATATGGTTGATTTGCATAAAGCCAATTTTATTTCAAATACAAGTATTAAGTTGCAAAGGCGAGGTTACAATAATTAAAAATTCAGTTTTCAAATCCATTTTAGGTTGGATAGCATTCATCGTAGAAATGGTGAAGGATACCCTCTGCACAAGGCTTCCGCCCACACCCAATTTGGTTAAACCACCAAAACCGGTTTCCATGTTTCTTTTGAAAACCAAAACCAAGAGCTAACTTTGAGTGGCATTGCCAGTATGTCCATGACCATGGACACGGCTATTCGAATAGATTTACACTCTGCAGAGGTTGCACACTTTACCCACATGACATGAATTCTCTAGTTTGCTTAGCATCCGTCGATACCACCTCACACTTCCTTTGGTGAGAGGTCTAGAGCACATGACAAGGCCTTTACAATGCATTGCTCCACATGACCCACCCCATTAAGGTTTATAATCCCCTTTGGGTAGAAACATCGCCGGGTTAATGGGGTGCCCTCTTATGCAGGTGGGACTACAACTAGTCTTAACATGACAAACCCATTGCGTCCATGAGATGAACCACGATAGAGCTTTGCAAATTAGTTAGCAGGTCTCACGCCCCTGCTTTGGAGACATGTGGTTGCACAATTTTGGCATAGCCCATTATAGGCTTAGCAAGTGGTGTCTCAAAGACCGGTCCTTAACCGACTTGGGCGACAAACCTCAACCACAGGGTGTGGGATCACCACGACCCCGTGCATAGACATGTACCAACCAAACAACCAGCTTCGCCCAAGTCAAAACCATTTTTCATTTACTTTGCTTTACAATTCCCCCTGGCACACCAATGCCAAGGCCGAGTAAAACATCCATGACACACCAATGTCATGGCCGAAATCTCCATGGCACATCAATGCCACGGCTCAAATCATTTGATTAATTGATATTTTTGGTCAAAACTCCCCAAATCAAGATTTTGGTCTAAGCTTTGCTAAGCATTTCATTTTTCAAGAGCTTCGGGTCCTCACTATTGCAAGAACCAGATTTTATCTAGGGTGACAATGAGGTTGATTCAATTATGGATAGGGGTCATACCAAATAGTAGGTTTAACTATGGATTGAAAGATAGGCATTGAAATACTTAGTAAAGTAAGCATGCATACATCTTTGAAAACGACATAAGTAATTTGAAATATTGGGTGCAACATGTTCAAGAGTGTAACTTGCCTTGCTCAAGATCTCAGTGCTTCCTCTCCTCATGAACTCGGGCTCCCCAGTGCAGGGCAATCTACATGTGAAAAACCAAATACTCAAATGAAGCTCAGACAAGATTCCAAAGAACTCCAAATAGCTTAGATACAAAACCAACAGAGAAGCTGGGAGGTCAAGAGGAGGTCCAAGGAGCTCGCTGGAGAGGTCTTAGGGCTCCAGAGAGGATGTCCAAAGACTTGTTGGAGGAGGTCCAGAGACTTAGAGTGAGGAGATCTATGGTAGCTCGGTTGAGACAGAGAGTAGAAATGAGGAAGAAAGTGAGAAAGGAGGGCTTTCCCAATATATATATATATATATATATATATAGAGGAAGCAAATGCATGTGACTCAGAATAGAGTCAACAAGAGTTGGTAAATAGGACAAGAGAGTAGGCAAGGAATGTGACAATCGGTATAACATGAGTACTGCAAAGGTGAGGGCATTTAATGTGATTCAACATGCATTAAATGCTGCAGAGACTTCCTTGCCCCAGGACACAGTCAAAGGTATAAGAAAACTGGGTGTGTGACTGCCCAGCGGGGCAGTCAAGACCCGCCAAGGAGGTCCTGCAATGACCTGAGGAGGTCTTGTGGCGAACAAGAGGAGATCCTCGCCCACAAGGGAGGTCCTGACGGTTGGATCTCCAAAGGGGAGGTCCAAACGGCCAAGATTAAGCGCACCAGAGGAGGTCCACAAGGGCTATGAGGAGGACCTTACCCGCAAGGGAGGTCCTGACTGTTGGATCTCCAAAAAGGGAGGTCCAACGGTCAAGATTAAGCACAAATGGGGAGGTCTGCAAAGGTAAGAGGAGAACCTCACCTGCAAGGGAGGTCTAGAACCGTGGGATCAAATCCAGGGGAGGTCTGAACGGTTAGGATTTCCAAGGGGAGGTCCTAATGATCAGATCTGCCAAAAAAAGGGAGATGCGGATGGCCAAGATTTCCAAAGGGAGGTCTTGACGGTCGAGATCCACAAGGAGGAGAATGCAGACGGTTAAGATCTCCAAGGTGGATGTCTTAACGGTCCCGATTTACAAGGAGGAGGTGCAGACGGTTAAGATCTCCAATGGGAGGTCTTAGCGGTCGAGATCTTAGAGGAGGAGGTCTGGAGGACCCGGAGAGTCGGTGGGACACGGGAGTTCAATAAAGGTAAGGGAGGTCCTAAGGACATAGAGAGGTCTGAAGGACACAGGAGGTCAAATAAAGGTAAGGGAGGTCCTAAAGCGGTAGTACCGCATGGTGCGGAGTGGTACTACTGGGCGTCTTGAAGGAACCTCCAGAGAAGGATTTCAAGGCTACAAGCAACGAAGGACGTCCAAGAAAACACGAAAAGCTTCACAGGGTTCCAAAGGAGTTCAAATGCACATAAGGGTGGCGCTGGCTTGGGGAGGTTGCGAGCTAGAGAAGACCCGAGAGGGAGAATTGGACCCGGGGAGGTCCAAGTGCTTGGAAGATCTAGACCCAAGGAGGTCTGGACCATAGGAGGACTACACAGAGGAGGTCTGGGCCATTAGGTCCCAGACAAAGGGAGGTCTAGACCAGAGATAGACAAGAACATGGACAGAGAAGGGAAAATCTTCAAAACTCCAACAACTCAACAACCAACAAGGAACTTTTAGTTTTAGTTTGAGTTAGTCAACTTAAATCCATTATGAAATTTCAGGTTAAGCTTTGAATTCTCATCAAAACAAAATGGTTCTTTTTATTTTGAAAATTCCAAAAAGATTCTAAAATAAAATTCAGGGTGTCGTCTTTAACAGTATATCGCGTACACATCAGTACGTCCAGTGCAGATGAATATGCCATGCCGTGTATTTGGTTCTAGCGACACGAAATAGCTCTGGGGTTTGGATAGAGTTGTGTCCGTCCCTTTCAATTATTAATGAGGTGTAGGACTGGGTTCATTGGTTCTATGTATATAGACATTACAGTTTTCCCAAAAGAAGAATCGTATGCTCGAGAGTACGTACTCACTTCTCATATATTATTTAGGTACAATGATATGTTTTTATTTATTTGAGTATACTCCAATAACGATTATAAGATATCCTAAAGTAAGCTTCATAAAATTTTTTTAATAAAATTCACTTTTCAAAAAAAAAAAATTATGTATATACTTTTTTAATATGAAAAATTGTATATAGCAAAAAAATTCAATCAAATCACGTTAGAGAATCTTATAATTGGTATGTAAGTATCTTGAAAGTGATAAAGAGATATAATACGTTCGTTTAAGTGGTATATTGAAAGTGGAAGGATGTACTCCTCCTGAGAGTATGGAAAAGGCTTCCTTTTCCAAAAATAAAAAACTTTTCGTGAAATATAAAGCTAACGAAAAGTACATACATGAGGTTTCCAATTTTACCGAAGTAACAGAAGTACCAAGAATTGCTCTAATGTTCTATTCATTCCACCCCACACACTGACACACACACTTTTGCTCTATTCTCTCCCTTTAGTATTGTTCTGTTTTTTTTCCTGCCTCTTCTTCTGATCTCTTCCTCCCGTGCTTCACTATTTTTCCTCTTTAGCTTACCTTTCTGTTAGTACACGTTTCTCCTTTTTATATGCCCGATGGATCACTCTGCATCTTACAGGGCACTCATGGTAAGTACTCCTTTGCTTTGCAAAAGAGCGCAGTTCTATGTCACCTACATTTCTCATAATCTTTTTGCCACTGTGACTGGCTCTTATTTTCTTGATCCAGAGGTAGGGATTAAAACGGATCAAATACAAACGGATAATGGTTTTATCATATTTGTTTTTATATTTTTTTTTCTTAGATGCATATACGAATACAAATACACTGGATATGAATACAAATAATATTGAATACGAATACGAATCGAAATGAATACGGTCACGGATATTTTTCGGAACATGAAACCCCTTAAATTGTATGACATAAATTAACGAAAACATATAATTAGTTCATCACATACATAAAACTTAGTCATAACTTAAAAGTCATCATACATTCACACTTAATTCATCACATACATAAAACCTAGTTCATCACATGCATAAAACTTAGTTCACACTTAGCTCATCACACCTAGTTCATTCATGACATACATAGTTCAATAATACCAAGAATGTGTTCTGACGAAATACCCTACATAATGCCAGATCTCTGCGCCCCTTTGCCGCTCTTCCAGGAGGCTTGCGTTCAGATGAGAAGGCAGGGAACCTTCCACCAGGTGAAATACACACTCCTTTTGGTTGTCCTGTGCAGCAAGAATTTTGACAAAAAAGTATATTATACATCAGATTAATGTCAAATGTCAGTCCATGATTTTAATCACAAAAGTGTGATTATTTCCCTTGATGCCTGTCTACTAGGGACTGAACCACAAGAATTACAAGCCTTCTATCTACATTAACATGAACCATTCATTTGATCACAAACCACAATCCACAATGTTCATATACACGCAAGAGAATCAAATTAACCATCATAGGTATCTTCACTTTAAAATACTTATAAAATGAAATTACAAAGAATGGAATAAACAAAGCTTCCAGCAATAAAACTTTGACTTGGTATGGTCATAACAGATCTTGCCAATCCTCTTTGGTACGAACTGATAACTTCACATAATGCAAATCATGAATTCCAAAGTAAGCCCTAAAATTTTAGACTAAAGGTTTGTTGTCCTGCTATATTAGAAAGCAAATAATTGTGATAACAAGGTTCAGCAAGAATGGCTCTTACAAACAAAAAAGTAAGCCCTAAAATGGCTCTTACAAAAAAAAACCCTAAAATGCGCACAGATTATGGGCCTTTCTGAAGCAGCGTCCAGTTAAATCAACTTCATTCATTGGCACCAATGCACCAGCAGCTGGATCATTTGTAGCAGTGGATGGTGGTTGTGGTTGCGACGGCAAAGCGGGAGATGTATTGCTTACACTTTCACTGCTACTTTCAGTTGTAGATTCCATCACAAATCTAGCACAAGATAGTGGAGGGAATACATAAGATATCAATGAAGCATGCATATATATTTCACAAGCTAAGGGCAGTGACAAACTGACAATAGATGCTTTGTGAATGTCTATAGATCATGCACGTATGTGGAGAATCGATTCTCAAAAGGCTCTATATATTTAACCAAAATCTCAACATCTAGGATCTGACAGAACTACCTTTCATTTTCTTGGGAGGCAGGCAGGCAACTCAGCAGTCAGCATCTAGAATATGACATTCCATTCTATCTTTCATCAGAAACATTTGATTCAAACAAACATCTAGAATCAGGCAGGCAGCTCAACTATCTTTCATTTCAAACATTTGATTAGAACAACAAAAAAAAATAGAACTATCTTTGGGATTGGGAGGCAGGCAGACAGCTCAGCAATCAACATCTACAATATGACATTTTGTTGACAAATTCTTCAATTTTGGCCTGCATCAACCTTGTCTTCTCGTGTGGATATCATGGGGATATGCTCACGATCTTAGGATGATGATACAATTGGCAATGGCGTTGAAGATTTATCGAAACACTCATTTTCGGCGAAGTTAAAATGCTATCAGACCTCAGGCGGTCAGACCGGCTAAGGTGGCGGTCAGACCGGCCACCATTGGCGGCCAGACCGGCCAAGCCTCTGGTCAGTGGCTGGCGGTCAGACCGGCCAATGGGTAGCGGTCTAACCAGCCATAAAGGAACTTTTGAGTTTGGAGCTGGGCCAAAAATAGAAGGTGTAGGCAAGAGAGGGGTTTCTTCTACACTCGGTCTCATAATTTTTGGAGCATCGAGTTAAAAGTTCTATTAATTTGAAAATTCCAGAAGGTTTCAGATTTCCAAGGTAGAAATTTGGCTAAGTCCCCAGGCTGGGCGGTCAGACCGGCCAGGTGGTGGCCAGACCGGCCAGGCTAGGCGGTCAGACCGGCCAAGTGGTGGTTGGACCGGCCAAAGCGCGGTCAGATCGGCCAATGGGTGGCAGTCTAACCGGTTTTGACTTATTCGCCAACCAACTTGGCGGCGATGCGTGTAAGTTAGGACAAGTTCATGGGTTTCGGTGCATATGTGTTGCATGATGCATGTTTTGACTAACGTGGGTCAAGTTGTGAAGAACTTGTTCCCGGAATCAATTTATTTGTTTATTGTTGTGTAGAAAGCTTGGAGGTCAACGACGATCAACGACGAGGATGATCGGGACTAGGCTTGGAGAGCTAAGGTTCAGAACGATCGAGGACGTCGGGTGAAGTCAGAAGACTCAAGCATGACGCAGAATGGACAAGGATGACCGAACGGGAAGTTTGGTGCGATGGGTTGCATCAAGCGGCGCAGGGTCGGTGCAAGTGCCATGGTGGTTTCAGTGGGAGCCGGATAGGAGACTTGATGACAAGAAGAGAGCCGTTGATCAACCTACACGTAGCGAAGCATGGGATTGCCTTGAGACAAATTTCCTCTTGTAGCATAATAAAGAATCATCAATCACCAAATGATTCCCCAATAAGATAAAAATCACCGTGTGCCAACTAGTCTCTAGGACTAAACTTTAACACCAACTAAGTTTGAGCAAAGCTCAAACTTAGTAACAGAAACTGGCTTTGTCATCATATCAGCTGGATTATCATGAGTACTTATCTTGCACACCTTAACATCACTTTGAGCAATAACACCTCGAATAAAATGATATCTCACATCAATGTGCTTTGTTCTCTCATGGAACATCTGATCCTTTGTAAGGCTATCACAAAATATAGCAGTGCAAGAATTATCTCCACAAAGCTCAGTGTACAGACCTCTCAACCAAATAGCTTCTTTACAAGCTTCAGAAATAGCCATATATTCTGCTTCAGTGGTAGATAAGGCAACAGTAGCTTGCAAACTTGCATTCCAACTAACAGCACAACCACCAATGGTGAAAACATAACCTGTAAGAGACCTCCTCTTGTCCAAATCACCAGCATAATCAGAGTCAACATGACCAACAAGTTCATCTTTGGAATTCCCAAACTGCAAACAAGCATTAGAAGTGCCACGCAAATATCTAAAAATCCACTGAATTGCTTTCCAATGCTCCTTTTCAGGATTAGCCATGTATCTACTAACAATACTCAGTGCAGAGATAAATCAGGACGAGAACAAAGCATGTCATACATAAGAGAAACAACTGCACTAGAATATGGAACTCTAGACATGTACTTAATATCATAATCTGACTCAGAACATAAGGCTGAAGATAATTTGAAATGCGAAGCTCATGGAGTACTCACTAGTTTTGCATCATGTATATTAAAACGACGAAGGACCTTCTCAATATAACCTTATTGACTAAGGTATAACTTGCCAGATTGCCTCTCTCTAATAATCTCCATGCAAAGAAAATTAGGTCCTTCATCTCAGATTCATTACTCAATTGTGCTTTCAGTTTTGCTATTTCTAACTTATCTTTTCCAGTAATCAACATATCATCAACATAGAGAAGCAAATAAATAGCTGAACCATTAACCGTCTTTAAATAAACACAGCTATTATAATCAGACCGCTTAAAGTCCATGAGAGAGCATAAATGAGTCAAATCTCTTGTACCATTGCCTAGGATATTGCTTCAAACCATAAAGAGATTTCTTTAATCTACAAACAAGGTGTTCTTTTCCAAGAATAAAAAAACCCTCAGGTTGGTCCATATAAATATCTTGTTCCAACTCCCCATGTAAGAATGCAGTTTTAACATCCAATTGCTCAAGTTCATAATCATGCATAGCAACAATACTGAGTAAAGTGCGAATAGAACTATGCTTCACAACTGGGAAAAAGAAATCATTATAATCAATACATGAAATCTGACTATAACCTTTAGCAACCAACCTTGCTTTATACCTTGCTGGTTCTGTAGGAGAAACACCTTCCTTTCTTTTGAAAATCCACTTGCAATGAACAGACTTCTTCTCTTTCGGCAATTTCACTAATTCCCAAGTGCCATTCTTGTTAACTGACTCCATCTCATCATGCATAGCAGTTATGAACCGTTATGGTGGCTTAATAGCCAGTTCTCTTTTGTTTATTCTGCAGCTTCTAGCATTCAGAGATGTCATGCCCACTTTTCTTGTAATATTTGCACAACTTGTACTTGCATCTGGATTTTGACTGGTTCTTATAGCCATTCGAACTTTTGCCTCGAGATCCATTGATTGAGTTCTTCTCCTTTTGCCTGCCATGAACAAACAAGCTTTCTCCTCGCGAACTTGAATTTTCAGAAGGTACCATTTGTTTCATCTTCTCTCCTTAGCATGCAAAGCTTCATAAACTTCATTAAGAGTGCGAGTATCTCTACTATATAATATGGTATCTCTGAAATTTGAAAAAGAACTAGGCAGGGAACACAAAAGAATAAGACTCAAATCCTTATCATCATATTTTACCTCCGTCGACTCTAGGTTGGCAACGATATTCTTAAACACCGAAAGATGATCAAGCACGGATCCCCCTTCTTGCAATTTGTGAGAGTATAACTTCTGCTTGAGATGCATCTTGCTGGTGAGATCCTTTGTCATGCAAATTTATTCCAGCTTCAGCCATATTGCACCAGCTGTCTTCTCCTTCAAAACGTCTTGCAAAATATTATGTGATAGATGAAGGTGAAACTGAGATAAAGCCTTATGGTCTTTACGCTTCTCATCTACAGTCCATGTGGTAGTTTGTTTCTCAAATCCTTCTAGTGCATCATCCAAATCCATCTGTGCCAGCACAGCCCTCATCTTGACTTGCCACAGCGAGAATCTTGTGTCTCGACCCAGGAGTGGAAGATCATACTTCAAAGTCGCCATGAGGAATAAATTCTAAAATTGCTGGTACTGATCTGTGTAAACCTAGCAAAAATCAAGATCTCTTTGGTACACCTTCTGTGTATGCGAATCAAAGATCTTCGCAGTACTCTTCTCGTGTGGACGAAGCAAAAAAAAATCGCCAGATGGATCACTCTATGTGATCTAATCTGTTGCTTGCTCGGTGATAGATTAAAAGAAAAGAAAATTTATTGGGACCTGAGCTCTTCCTGTGCTGCAAAAGAACGGCTTGGGGATTTTGGTTGGTTGTTGTCTTGTTCGCTCGTGGTCGTAAACTACGGTGATGGTGGCCGCGTACCAAGGCTTAGGCGTAAGGCCTTGTTGAATCGAAGGACGAAGCGAGACGCTTGGACCGAGGCAACCAATGGGTGATAGCAACAGGGCGGCTTCGTGCGCCGCGGACCGAGGTGGTGCACGAACGATGTCTTCGGACGACGACGCGCCGAGGAAACGCGAGGACGACCCGCTGCGCGAGACGGCGACTGCGGTTTTGGATCTGAATTTTTTTCGTATCTCTCAAAACCCTAATCTCCTGTGCTCTGATACCACTTGTTAGAAAAATAGAGACAAATGAGATACGAATTTTTACGTGAAAACCCCTGCGGGAAAAAACCACGTGCGCCAACCGACGATGATCACTATACGAGGAGTGATTACAAAACGCAGGGGGGATTTATTGTAGCTTTGCAACGATGGTTCGTACTGAGTTTGATTCTCTCATTCGTACTTTTCGTTGTGATTCTGCTGACGAGTACTGTTCTGGCGCTTTTAGATAGTTTCTTTCTGAGCAAGGCACTCTTTACCAGTCTTCCTGTCCTGGTGCCCATGCTCAGAATGGGGTTGCTAAGCGCAAACATCGTCATCTGATTGAGATTGCCCGCACTCTTCTCCTTGCCTCTCACGTTCCACCACAGTTATGGGCTGAGGCTATTTCTCTGTTGCATATCTCATCAATATGCGACCTTCCACTACTCTTAAGGTGTCGATCCTATAGGCGTCTCTACTCTCGAGCCCCCAGTACACTCATCTTCGTGTTTTTTCTGTACTTGTTTTGTTCTGCTACAGCCTCGTGAATGCACTAAACTATTGGCCCAGTCAGTTGAGTGCGTGTTTCTTGGTTATAATTCTAAGCATAAAGGTTATCGTTGCTGGGATCCTTCTGCTCGATGGATCAGGATTTCACGAGATGTTGTCTTTGACGAATCTCGACCTTTCTTCTATCGAGATTCGGCTCCTCCTATTTCCACCGTTGAGTTGATTTCATGGTTGTCTCTTTTCGACTCTTCACCAATGTCTCCACTATCACGGTCTTCCCCTAGTCTGTCTCGAGTGGTTCCTTCTGTACCTCTACCTCCGGTGCTACCTTCTACATCACCGCCTCTTGTTCTTGCAGCACCACCATCTCGTTTCTCTGGTATTCACTTCTCCAGGCATCCTCATCCTCTCCTGGTATCTTGCCAACACCCACATCTGATCCTCTTGATGATGCTCCTCGTTACATTCTTTGTGACCGGACATCCCTTCGACCTCCTGATCATCTTGGATTTGCTTTGATAGTTCATGCTCTCTCTGTCACTGAGCCTAGTTCTTATCGTGAGGCTGCTCCTCATTCTGAATGGCAGCTCGCTATGGCAGAGGAGCTTGATGATTATCGACGTACGGAGACTTGGGATATTGTATCGACACCTGTGTATGCTCATTCGATCACGTGCAAGTGGGTGTACAAGATTAAGACCCAGTTTGATGGTACTATCGAGCGCTACAAGGCTCGTCTTGCGGCTCGTGGTTTTCAGCAGGAGTACGGTTGTGACTATGATGAGACTTTTGCCTGTTGCCCATATGACCCTTTGTTACGCACTCTTGTTGCGGTTGCTTACGATCACGGTGGTCTATCTCTCAGCTGGATGTTAAGAATGCCTTTTTTTAATGGTGTTTTGTATGAGAAGGTCTACATACAGCCACCACTTGGGTATTTTGTTCCCGATGGGCACGTCTGTCATCTTCGTCGTGCTCTTTATGGCCTCAAACAGGCTCCTTGTGCCTGGTTTGCTCGTTTTATCTCAGTGATTACTGCTGTCGGTTTCACTGTCAGTTCTCATGATCCTGCTCTTTTTGTTCATGTCTCATCTCGGGGTCGGACACTGCTTCTTTTGTATGTAGATGATATGCTCATCACTGGTGATGATTCTTCATTCATCACGTATATGAAGAAGCATCCCAGTGAGCATTTTTTGATGACTGATCTTCGTTCTCTTACGTACTTCCTCGAGATTGAGGTATCTTCTATGCCTGAGGGCTACTACCTCTCCCGAAATCGTCCGGGATCTTCTTGATCGATGCGATCGTGACATTCGCACCGCTGAGACTCCCATAGAGCTATCCCTACAGCTTTGTGCCACTGATGGTGATCTTCTTGAGGATCCTACTCGATATCACCATCTTGTTGGGAGTTTGGTGTACCTTGTGAGCACTCGTCCTAATATTGCTTATGTTATTCATATCTTGAGTTAGTTCATGGCTCGTCCTACCCATCTTCACTACAGTCACATTCTTCGTGTTCTTCGCTACTTTCGTGGGACTATCTCTCGTCGTTTGTTTTTCCCTAGCTCTACCTCACTATAGCTTCAGGCGTACTCCGATGCAACCTAGGCTAGTGATCCTTCTGATCGGCGTTCTCTTTCTGCGTACTGTGTTTTTCTTGGCTTCTCCTTGATTGCCTAGAAGACTAAGAAGCAGACTGTAGTTTCCCGTTCGAGTGTAGAGGCTGAGTTGAGAGCTATGGCAGCAGTGACAGCAGATGTTACTTGGTTGAGGTGGCTACTTGCAGATTTTGGAGTGCCTGTGATGGGATCTACGACTCTTTTGTCTGACAGTACAAGTACTATCAGTATTGCCTGGGACCAGTGAAGTATGAGCTCACCAAGCACATTGGTGTGGATGCTTCATACACTCGCTCACAAGTGCAGGAGGGAGTACTTGCTTTACGGTTTGTGCCACCAGAGTTACAGGTTGCTGACTTTTTCACGAAGTCACAAACTAGGGTACAACATTTGTATTTTCTCTTCAAACTCAGTGTATGTGATCCACCATGAGTTTGAGGGAGGGTATTAGAATATGACTCTTTTGTATTTCATTATCTGTATATAACAACCTCTTTGTACTCCCTATATATATATTGTTCATTGGACACTCTTGAATATACACACAATATTCATAGCAGTCCCTTGGCACCGGATGGGAGGTGTCGGCCAATCTGCGACCGGGATGAGGCCTTTTACGCCAGGAGAGACGGCGGACCTCCTGCCAGCCGGCATCCTCTGGTGGCCTATTGGCCATCACAACGGCGATATTCACGTATCACGATGCAAATACCTACACCAGGATGCGCAACTTGGTGGGGTATACACTGTTCTTCTTGAGCTCACTTACTCTGGTCATTGTAAGCACAGTTGTTTTCAGTGACTCATTACTCATCGCTGTAAATCAAGAATCCAAGAGTACATACTTTACTGACCTGCATGTTTCTCCTCCTCGTACATAACTGGACGTTGCGACGTCAGTAAGAGGTGGGGCTGCAACCTTCGTTGGTGTGTGCACCATGGCTGCCGTATTTGGCATCGCCGAAGGTCATGCCAAAGGGGCGATGGCCAGCGACCTGTCATTGATGTGTCCAGAGTTCATTCAGGTGCCATCTCTTGCGCCAACAATCACAAGAGAGTTTCTAATTGCAAAAACATTATGTCTGTCTTTTTTTTTTTTTTTCAGTCTTTTTGGGCCGGCCTAGCTGCATCAGGCGCAATAGCTATGGCACTGAGGCTTGTGTCAAAAGCGGCCTTTGAGAACTCCAACGATGGCCTTCGCAAAGGAGCTTTTAGGCCGCACAGTAAAAGCCCAGTACTGTTCATCCTAAAACCGGCCCAACACTGTTCCTTGCACAGTAAAATTTGGTTTTTATTCCAAAATTCCAGAAATTGCTTTTAAGCCAAAATTCCTATTCCTAAGCCTAGATTAATGATTATTTATTGTTTGTGTCTAAATAATAGATATAAACGATAAAATGATTATTAATTGTCGAAATCTCTAACTTGAGTTAGTATAGCCTTCCGTACCGTCTCAAACCGTGAAAGTCTAATCCTAACTCCGTTCGGCCGATATCCACTTCATTTAATTTTCTTTCTCTTTTACATTATTTTTGTTGTACTTGGATTCGTTTGCTAGGCTCGATCCTTGTCGAGCCAAAGCGGTTTATTGGTTTTGTGTTCTTGCTAGGTTTCGACGTCGACGAACCACCGGGACTTCACGAGACAGACACCGACATCGCAGACAATTCGAGGACGCTGAACCAGAGGCAAGTTGCATACCTTGAACATATTGAACCCACATGTCATATATTCATATTATTATCTTCATTAAAATATTTTAGCCAAGTATTTCAACAAAGAAATAATACTTTGGAATGCCATGTTGATTAGATATAAGTCCTTAACCCCACATATTAAACCACCTATTCTTGTAAGCCATATTTACCTTGACAACCTTGGTTCACATAAAATATTAGTAAATATTCCGCTAAGTCATGAAAACCTCTCGTTCTAAATCTTTGTAGGAATGTTGGCTTTAGGCCAATAGGATTTTGGGTGTAAGTTGAGGTCGAGTCCATTGAGTTGGGCAACCCAATATACTTAGTAAAATGGGTCATCGGTGAGATCAAGAGGTGGGCAACCGCGGTTGGGCCATCGCCTCATTTGGATGACAAGTAAGGACAAGAACCTTGTGCTAAGTAATGCAGACCTGATGGCACCGCTCAACCACATGCGTGGTCATTACTCCCTAGCTTAGTACCTTCGCTCATCCAATTGAATATCTATAGCATCAAAGGCAAGTCGGGTGGACCCCTAAGGACACTCGGCGATCCTTACACCAGATGGGCCGTCGGCCACGGGTGCAGAGTCCACTATTGGTAGGTGGTCTCCGAGGGTCAGATGGATTAAGATCTACCGGTAGAGACTAAAAGGATAAGCAAAGAAAAGGCTTTGTTATCCTTACTCGGGTTGTTCGCAAACATGTTGCGTGGCAATATGAGTCTGTGATATCGTGTGGGTAAAGTTGGGCAACTCTGCAGAGTGTAATCAATGTTATTCAATACACCGTGCTTCCTTAATGAAGTCTGGTTCATGGGTGATTCCAACATACAAAGCATAAGTAGAATTCTGAGATGTTAATTGGTAATGTCGAAGTTGTTAAACCCCTGTGGCTATATTTATTCTTGTTTCTTATGCGTACTATTGTAAAGCTTTTAAAGTCAACTTTTGCATTCCACATATACTGTTTGGTAAAGCCGTACCATTTCCTTGATATTTCCAAAGATATAGTTAAATAGCTTTTCCTATGCGATTTGTTGAGTCACGGTAGTTGTACTCATTCTTGCTTAAATCAATCAATGTAAGAGTTTTGGGAAGATCCGGTGTTCTCTCTGAACAAGAAGAACCTAGACTTCATGACGACTCACCGGTACTAGGGTCTCGTTCACGCTCAAGCTTCCCGTGGTTCTAGCAATTCTTTTGCAAGTGTATTATATTACTTTAGACTCGAGCCTTTGCTCGCTTTTAAAGCGGGTCATTAAGCCCTATCTGCAGTAATAAAAGTCTCCGTCTTTTGTTGTAACGCTTGCTTGCTTGTGAAACCACGGCTTCTGTTGTACATCTGGGCGGTTGCTAAAAGATTCTAGCGATCCCTAGTTTCGGTCGTTACAAAAGTGGTATCGAGCCGACTTGCCGTAAGTTGAGACCTTAGCTTGGTTATAGGTTGAAGACCTTTAAAACTAATAATTTCAAAAACTACAAAAGAATTCTCAAAACAAAAATATAAGTATTAAATTCTCGTCTCTTTTCCTCTCTTGCTACCTTACCTTACTTTAGACTTGAAAAACTTGTGTTGTTCTTCTAAAAGATTTATCTCCTCTTAACTAACCTTTCAAACTTTCCGTTTGTCGGGAAAATCGTAAATCCTACTCCGACCACTCGAGTTTAGAGGATGGAGCAAAAGACTACTCGAGATGATGCACGGTTTATCGGCGCCATAAATGAGCGATTACTGCCTTCCACACACGAGGAGCAGATCTGTGATGGAAAAAGGTACCACCGAAGGCATGGATAAACTTTGGTTCGTTAGCTTACAAACGACCAGATATCAATTTGTGGCCAGGGTCAACGCTTCTGAGAGAGAAGCGTCTGACAGATGTGCAAAGGCAGTGCGATGCTACACCTGTCGGCATTATGATTCGTAGTTTGAACACTCTCGAATATCGGTGATTCCACGAGGGAAGCGATGGATCCGACTTTCCAAATTTTGCCCAGTGATGATGAAGACCCGCGATCCGTGAAGTTGCCACCCACGCATAGCCGGAGATTCTATATACGGTGGTCCTAAAGGAATACCGAAGGTGCACCGTATATCACTTGGCCAAGCGCGGAATCAAGAACATGCGAAGGAGTTAGATCGTTATAATGAACGGCATCGGGGGCAGGATCAACTCGTGATGAGAGCCCCGACGTTCTGAAGATCCAGCGATGGAATATACACCGAGATCACGGGATTACACTCCTTTGTCTCCGATTATTACTCGAGTCACCTCGGTAGCGCCGCCTCATCCAGACGGGCATAGCACGCTTCTACCGTCGCCGCTTCCGAGGATCCAACAAGGGAAAGGAGAAGATGGAAGAGGCAACACCCAGCCAGCAGGTGACGAAAACTGCTAAAGAAGAAAAGAAGGAGGATTCTGAAGAGGAGGAAGACCGGAGATCCGATCCACTACACCACCAAAGAACCCTCCGTCCGATGGGTGGTAGAGTCCTCCGCAAGGTGTTAGATTACGATAGAGTATTGTAGATCCACCTACCTTAGTAGTAGAACGACTTTTGATTGTAAGAAAAGTTGTGTATTGTACTCTAAGTAGTATACATCCGACTTTTATAAATTAATTTGTCTACTTTGTGTAAAATATAATAAATAAGTTGTTTTCCCTATCCATATCTCAGATATCATCTTGTCAAAAGTCATTTCATTCGCTAAGTCTTAATCACTTACCTATTGCTTTCACCGCTTATCTAAGAATCTGAGTCTTACTTATCTCATTGTGTTTGGTCAAAACCAGCTAAGATAAATTCACAAAGATGTGCGAAATAACAACAATGGCTGACAATTTGAATCAGCAGGCAACCACCAAGCTTGGCAGAGGTCATGGCTATGATGGAGAGAAATAGATTCGAGGCGAGAGCGAATCAAAGCCAGATTAATGGAGCAACATACTCAACTCCTCGAACAAATTGCCGCAAGACCTACTGGTTACATACTCTGGAGGCAACAATGGAGGAGTGACTGTGAGGGCAGATGGGCAGATTTTCGTAAAACAAGGCCACCAACTTTCACAAAGGTCACCAGAGCCAGTTAGTAGGCGATGGTTGGATAAGGGATATTGAGAGAAAGTTGGACACTATCGAAGTTGTAGTGACAAAGAGAAGACTTTGTTTGCTTCTCATCAACTACAAGGTCAAGCGGCGGCTGGTGGATGAATTATCGACTCTTCATCCAGCAGAGATATACCATGGGCGAGAATTCAAGGAAGCATTTCATAAAGCCCATGTCCCCGAGGGCATAGTTGCGACCAAGTCAGGAATTTCTTGCTCTTAAGCAAGGAGGCCGACAAATGAGAATACTTGCACCAATTTAACCAATTGGCGCCAGATGCTCCACATGAGGTGGAATCTTGAAGCTAAGAAGATGGAGAAGTTTTCACAAGGTGCGCAAAAGTCACCGAAATTTCACATTTCAGCTCTTGACTTCTCGACCTAGCTTCCATGGTGAATAAATTGATAATCTCGGAAAGAAGCGGAAGCGATATGGAAGAAACCGAAAGAGGAAAATGAAGCAAATAACTCCGACCACAAGTGCACCAAGGAGAATGGCGCCCCACCCATCTTCCAGATTCACCAAGACCCTCTATGAATACTGGCGCCAAGACCATCAATGAACCCAGCGAAGAAGATCGACTTTTAGTGGAAAGCAGAGCCATGCAGCTTCAATGCTATAACGTGGAGGAAACCATTATTTGAAGGATTGTCCTCGTAAATCCTCCAATTGCTTTCATTGTGGACCTTTGGTCACTTCAAGGGGCAAGGCCCATTGAAGAACATGTCATCGATGCAACCAAAGCTCAAGCAAGAAACCGACCACAGAGTAGGAATCCTCCCACCTTCCGGGCCAATAGAGGAGGAATGCTCTGACCGAAACCAGCCGAGGCAATCGGTCAATTCTCGGGAGGAGGGCGACCGCACCAAAGACCATCGCAAGGGAAGATCAATCATATCACCACTCGGGATGCGTGGAGGCCAGCCGATATCATCGTCGGTATGTTCCTACTCAATGCAAGATCGACTTTTAGTGCTTTTTGATTCAGGAGCTACACATTCGGTTATTTCCTTGGATTTTGCTTTGTGGAGAGTTGTTTGCCTTTTATTGTTTTGCCAAATCCCTATGTGTTGCAAACACGGGACTATATTGAAATCTCAAGATAAGTCGAGAACTCAACCTAGAAGTTCAAAGGTCTGCTTGAAACGTAGTTATTGGTGATCCGATGAGAGGCATAGATGTCATCTTGGGAATGGATTGGTTATCAAAATATAAAGCCACAGCTTGATCGTGAGAAGAAGACAAGAACCTTGAAGAATGCACGAGAAGGGCAAGAAGTAGCCATCATGATCGGTCTTTGATAAGGAAGCGAGCGAAAGGTCAATAGCACCATCTCGTAAGTCACTATCGAGATGCGATGAATTGATGAATACCGGATGTGTTCTCGGAGAAACTACCCTAAGACCTCGAGATAGAATGATTGAGCTTACTATAGAGTTAGTACACGAGACCAAGCACATAATTCAAGGCACAAGATGTAATGGCAACCAAATGAGTTAAAGGAGCTTAAGAAAGCAATTGGATGAGTTGGAAGAAAAAGGTTTCATAAGACCTAGTGTCTCACCTTGAAATTTACACTACCTTATTTGTTAAGAAAAAGGATGGAACTTTGAGATTGTGTGTGGATTATAGAGCTTTGAATCACGAACCATTAAGAACAAGTATCCTTTGCCAAGAATAGATGATTTGTTCGATCAACTAAAAGGAGCTAAGGTATTCTCAAAAATTGATCTCAGATCGGGATATCACCTGACTTCAAGATTAGAGAACAAGATAGAGAGAAGACTCGCATTTACTACAAGATATGGACTTTATGAGTTCACAAGAGTACCTTTTGGATTAACCAATGCTCGGCATATTTCATGAATTTGATGAACCAAGTCTATATGGAATTCTTGGATCGGTTTGTGGTAGTATTTGTGGATGATATTTTGATTTATTCAAAAAGTGAAGAAGAGCATAAGAGCATCTTCATTTGGCCCTAACCAAGTTGAGAGAGCATCATAGTATGCAAAATTCTCCAAGTCACGAATTTTGGATGAAAGAAGTGTCATTTTGGGGCACATCATCACGGAAGAAGGAGTAAAAGTTGACCCGTAAAAAGTCGAGAAGCGATTAAGAGTGGAAGCGACCAAAAGCGATGGTCGAGATAAGAAGTTTTTAGGTGCTCAAGGATATTACCGCAGATTTATAGAAAATTTCTCGAGAATAGCCCGATCACTTACTCAACTTCTCGTAAAGGATATTCCTTTTAAATGGGCGGATAAGTCGCGAAAAACTTTTCAGGAATTGAAGGTCGATTAACCACTACCCGGTGCTCATACTACCAAACCACGAGAAGGACTTTCAGATTATTGTGGCCTTCAAAGCAAGGATTAGGTTGTGTGCTAATGCAAGATGGCAAAGTTGTGGCTTACGCCTCAAAGCGATTAAGAACTCATGAAGAGAATTACCCCACACATGATTTGAGTTAGCGGCAGCTTGTGCACTCATTAAAATTTGGAGGCACTATCTATCGGGGAATCATTGTGAAGTGTTTTCGGACCATAAGAGTCTCTGAATATATTTTTACCCAAACAGATTTGAATCTCGAGGCAAGAGAAGATGGCTAGAATTAATAAAAGATTATGATTTGGATATTCAATATCACCGGTAAAGCAAATGTTGTCGCAGATGCACTTAGCGAAAGGCACATCATAGTCCTAATGCATTGCGGGAATGTCGATCGAGTTAGTGTTGGAAATGCAAAGACTAAACTTGGAAATTGTTGAACAAGGGTTAATATCGACTTTGGAGATCTGATCGAGTTGGTCGACCAAATCAAACAAGCACAACAGGAAGATCAAGAAATTGACAGAACTCTTGGCGTAAAATCAAGGTGGAAAAATAAAGGAATTCAAGAAAGATGATCAAGGAATGATAAAGTTCAAAAACCGCTTTGTGTGTACCAAACAAAGAAGAACTGAAATGCAGTTGATTCAAGCAGAAGCTCACTCATCTCAATTCTCAATACATCCAGGGGAACAAAAATGTATCAAGACTTGAAGAAGAGGTTTTGGTGGAAAAAGATGAAAAGAGAGATAGTCAATATATAGCCAAGTCGACATTTGTCGAAGATCAAGATAAACCATCGAAAACTGCGGGGTTGTTACAACCCTTACGGCTGCAGTTGGAAATGGGAAGAAATCGGCATGGATTTCACACAGGATTACCAAGGACACAAAAGGATTTGATGCAATATGGGTGATAGTAGATGATTAACCAAGGTGGCACATTTCATACCAATTGACAAAACATATGGAAAGAATAAGTTGGCGAAATTGTATATGACCAAGATAATATCTTTACATGGGATTCCAAAGAGAATAGTATCGATAGAGAGAGCACGGTTTACATCTAAGTTTTGGAAGAAACTACGAGGAAGCCATGGGAGCGGATTTAGCTTTGAAAGACTTACCATCCACAAACGGGGAGACAGAGAGAGAGTCAATCGGGTATTGGAGGATATGTTGAGAGCATGTGCTTTAGCTTATGGAGCAACTTGGGATAAGTGTTTGCCTTTTGAAGAGTTCTCTTACAATAATAGTTATCAAGCTAGTATCAAGATGGCACCTTTTGAAGCCCTCAGATGGCGAGAGTGCGAACACCATTGAATTGACTCGACACCGGAGAAAGGCGGTTGTTAGGTCCTCGATAGCCCAAGACTCAAGATCAAGTTAGACCGATAAGAGACAAGATGAAGATTGCTCAAAGCCGTCAAGAAGTATGCGAGATACGCAGAAAGGATTTAAGTTTTGAAATTGGAGATTGGTATATTTGAAGGTTACACCATTCAAAAGCAGTTCAAGATTTCAAGTAAAAGGAAAATTGGCCCCAAGGTATATTGGTCCTTATAAAATTGTGAAAAGAATTGGAGAAGTGGCATACAAGTTACATCGACATCCAACCCAACTCGCATACATGGCGTGTTCCATGTTTCTCATGTCGAGAAAGTGTTTGAGGCGATAATGTAATGTGTACCACTTGAAGAGATAGAAGCTGCAGAATGATCTCGACTTATGAAGAGGAACCCACGATGGTACTTGACACTACGTAAAGCGCGTTGAGAGGCAAGAATGTTAAGTTTTGCAAGGTTCTCTCGAAGAATCATCTTGAGGAAGAAGCAACATGGGAAAAGGAATTGAAAATGCAATGAGATTTTCCCAACTGTTCCCGACCTGCGTGAATCTCGAGGTCGAGATTCCTTTAAGGGGTAGGTTGAAACACCAAAAATTTCAAAGTTTGAAAATCGGTTTGAATTCAAAATCAATTTCAAAATTCAAATCAAAAATCAAATTTCGGTCAAATCTCGCCCAAATCCCAAACCCTAACCCTAACCGCTTTCTCCTCTCCTTCCCGCTTCCCCTCGGCCTCGCCTCACGACGCCGCCGCCTTCACACCTTGTCTGCTCGCCCGCGTCTCTCCTTGCCTTGGCGCTTGCCCATCTTGAGCCTTCGTGGCCGCCCACCGCGCTCGCCTTCAATGCACCTCACCACCTCGGCCAAGCAAGGGCGGCGCCACCTCCCGGATTGCTCCAACAGAGGTCGCCGCACCTCCTGCGCCATTAAGGCCTCAGACCGCCCAGACGCCTCCTGCCGCCGCACCGCGGTGACCGCCCAAACCTCGCCAACCACCACCTGGCCGGAGGCGACTCCACGCCAGTCCCCCATGCCCTCCCTGCTCTCATCGACTCATGGGCTACTAGCCGCTTGCCAGCCTCGGCCTCCCACCTCACGCATTCCTTGCTCCCCTTCTTCCCCGACTCCCAAGAAGAAGCCCCACCGCCAGGTTTCCCCACCAGAAAGCAAAACACCCCACCCTTGCAAATCCCACCGGTGCAAACCCAGAGCCCTCCTACCCTCCTTGGTCACGGACCGCATGATCTATCTTGGCGCCCAAGACCCCAAAACCCTAACCCTAAGCTAAACCCGAGCCCACACACGCCAAAAACCCTAGGGTTTTGAGACCTACTGGCGGCGCCTCCTGTATGTCCTCCTCCAATCCGCTTATTGCCGCTGCTGCATTGTCGCCCAGTTCTTGCTTGTGTCAGCGCCCGTAGCCGCTTCTTCGCCCGCCCGCTTCAGCCATTGTGCCATGTGCATGCGCTTTAACCTAAGCAGCCCATGAGTCCCTCCGAACCTTTGGTCAGCATGTGAGTGGGCCAATTCAGTGGGCCGTTCAACTGCTACGGCCCGTTTTCTTAGGCATACAAGAAAAGCCCAAGATTGTTCATCCTAAAACCTACCAACACTGCTGTTGCACAAGTGAAATTTGGTTTTATTCCAAAATTCCGTAAATTGCTTTTAAGCCAAAATTCCTATTCCTAAGCCTAGATTAATGATTATTTATTGTTTGTGTCTAAATAATAGATATAAGCGATAAAATGATTATTAATTGTCGAAAAATCCTAACTTGAGTTAGTATAGCCTTTCTAGTCCTCAAACAGTAAAGTCTAATCCTAACTCCGTTCAAATTGCAGATCCAACTTCATTTAATTTTCTTTCTCTTCGTATTTTTGTTGTACTTGGATTAGTTTGCTAGGCTCAATCCTTGTCGAGCCAAAGCGGTTTATTGGTTTTGTGTCTTGCGCTAGGTTTCGGCGTCGGCGAGCCATTTCGAGGACTTCACTTGACAGACACCGACATCGCAGACAATTCGAGGACGCCTGAACCGAGAGGCAAGTTGCATACCTTGAACATATTGAACCCACATGTCATATATTCATATTATTATCTTCATTAAAATATTTTAGCCAAGTATTTCAACAAAGAAATAATACTTTGGAATGCCATGTTGATTAGATATAAGTCCTTAACCCCACATATTAAACCACCTATTCTTGTAAGCCATATTTACCTTGACAACCTTGGTTCACATAAAATATTAGTAAATATTACGCTAAGTCATGAAAACCTCATTCTAAATCTTTGTTAAGGAATGTTGGCTTTAGGCCAATAGGATTTTAGGTGTAAGTTGAGGTCGAGTCCATTGAGTTGGGCAACCCAATATACTTGGTAAAATGGGTCATCGGTGAGATCAAGAGGTGGGCAACCAGGTTGGGCCATCGCCTCCTTGGATGACAAGTAAGGACAAGAACCTTGTGCTAAATGTAATGAACCTGATAAACCGCTCAACCACATGCGTGGTCATTACTCCCTAGCTTAGTACCTTTGCTCATCCAATTGAATATCTATTTGTATGTTGTGGCAGTCAGAAGTAGGTTTGGCATCTGTAACAATCAGAAGTAGATATGCCTCTGATATTGCCTATTTGTTTGCTACAGTGCTGTCGCCTCGTTATCGTGCTTCTTTGAGCTCCTGTGCGTTCTGGTATACGCTTTCGTCTTCCCTAAGTTGCCAATCGTGAAGTTCTACCATTGAAAAGCCGCTTCCGAGGGGTCCCTGACGGTCAACGTCGACCTTGCCGCTGGTGGCATTGAAAGCCACTCAAAAGCATCGGTATTTACTTAACTAAAGAAAGCCGCTGGCTAGCCTTTTGTTTTAAAAAAACTGCTGATACAGCATTTACATGGATGTTTCAGGCTGAAGAAGACCCTGTGCTTCCTGAACGGTTGAGCAACAAGCAGGTCCTGATGTACACTCTGTCACTCAATTTTCCCGGGGTTGCTAGCCGAAGACACTGGATCGCACAGTTTGGATTCTTGGTACTAGCAGATCTGCACACCAACATATTACATTACCTGAGAAATTTACACTGTTAATCAGCGAACGCAGTGTATGCCGCTCATGCTTCACCATGCCAACATTCAGGTATGCAGTTATCTTGATCGCGAGGTACAGCGTCTGGGACCTGGTCGGGAGATACCTGCCTCTGATCGAACACATTAAGATGATGTCCCGGAAGGGGCTATTGGTTGTGACCTGTTCAGTGTTCACGGTTCTTGTTCGTTCCAGCATTCTACTACGCCGTGAAGTACGGCGATCAGGGCTGGGTGATCGCGTTGACGTCGTTCCTTGGACCGAGCAACGGATATCTTACTGTTTGCGTTCTCACGGAGGCGCCCAAAGGATACAACGTTAGTGCTTACAAAAGTACTTTGAAGGACTCAATGGTTGTGTTTTAGTCACTGCATTTGCTTAATTAAGCTTTAAACGCCTTTGTGCAGGGACCGGAGCAGAATGCTTTGGAGAACTTGCTTGTGCTCTCACTCTTAGTGGGCATATTTATTGGGGATGTTCTTGATTGGTTGTGGCTCATTGGCAAAGGGTGGTGATCAGATTATCGATTTTTCTGGGTATCGTTCAGCTGGGTCTCTTTTCCAAAATTAAGTACATACCAAGCTAAGTATCGTGTCGCATTGCCAAAACAGCAGCTAATGCCCGGATAGGCAAGCCAGAATTGCAATATCTCTTTTTTTGTTTGGTGAAATCTTGGAACTAGTCGGTATGACAGAAACTTCGTTTGTGAAAAAAAAAAGATGGCAGAATGAACATTTCTCTGGTGGTTTCCATCCAGCAATTATTTTCATTCTATTTCTCTTATACAAGTGCCTTTTTTTTGCATTCCCATTCTTTCTGAAACAGCACTGAACATTCGGGAAATTCCAAACTTGGGGCGACCCTCCTCCTTCCCTCTATTGTCAGCCCTAGCCTGGAGAGAGGCACGCGTCGAGGCGGCGGGGAGACGCCCCTGGTTGCCTCTATGGTCTACGGGCGTCCCGACCTCCGGTGGAACCTGTCACGGCTTGCTGGCGCCGCCCCCTTCGTGGTTTTGTCCTAGATCTAGATTTGGAACCCACTGCATCGGCCGCCGCGCCCACGGGCTAGGAAGCGTCGTGTAACATCTCAAATTTCAGTCTTTTCAAAAATTTATTTCAAAATAATTAATTCAAAGATTTGGATTTTAATTAGGAGTTCCTGTTATTTCAAAGAGCCTTTTTGAAGCTTTAAAAATAAAATGAATCATTTGCAATTTATTGGATTAATTTAAAACTTAATTTGAACTTTTTTAAAAAGAAAAACACTTTAAATGATTAAAATAAACTTCAATTAAATCCAAAATTATTTTATTAAATATATTCAGGTTCTAAGGTTTTTGTGAATTTTTCTAGAATATTTGGACTCCATTTGCTATGTTCTAAAAAACTATTTAATTTATTGTTTAATTTGTAATTAAAAAAAAGTAATAAAAAAAATCAATTTCCCGGTCGGTCACCTATCCGAATTCTTCCCCATCACCAGCTCACTTAACCTCCATGTGTTACCAGCTCTTCTTTTCATTTCAATTGATTATATGTCCCCTTTTAATCCTTTCTTTATTTCCTTTCTCTCTCCTATCTTCTTCTTCACGGACCGTTTTGTTCTCTGATGTGTTTCTTCCCGAGACATGGCCATCAATGGCCGACGCCTCCACCTAGCTTGGCCGCCACCCTCGCCATCTCCGGCCGCCCTCACCACCAGCCACCTCCACCACTGCGCCGCCCCTCTCCTCCCCTCCCCTTGCTCTCTCTCCGCGCCGACGCCATGCAGCCCGAAGCTTCATCTGCTATTAATGGCTGCTGGCCACCATTTCTCTCCGTTCTCCGCACTCGTTCAACCAAAATCAATTCCGTTCGAAGCACTAAGACCACATTAACCTCACCCATGTTCTCATACCATCAATTACTGCCTCCTCCACTCCTTGCATTCAAGGTTACCGTTTCTTCATTTACATCTAAAATTGAAGCTTTATTCTCCTGTCAATTAAAGCACCACCTTTACCCTATAAAAGGACCATCACATTCCCTTCACCAAGGCAGACCCCGTGCTCACCTCCCCTCGCTGGTTCCGCCACCAGAGCGCCGCCGTCCCCGTCTGCCGCCGACGCCCGTGCACTCCTAACGCCACTGCCGCCACCTCGCTTCGTCTTCGGCGTCGCCGTCACCACCATTGGATAGAGGACCTCGGCGGGGTTCTATTTTTCCCATTCATCGCCCACCCCATCGCTTTCTTCGCCGGCGCCATTGCCACGCACTGAATTTCTACCTTCGGCATGAACAGTGTTCCGTGAACAATGCGATTTCTTGTTTCTCATCATTTCATGCTATATCAAACTTCCAAACACTCGTTATCTCTCATACAAACTCTAAATCCGTTGATTCTTTATTCTAAATTCATCTAAATTTATTATCTAATTTTCAGTATTTATTTTATAATTTTTAGTTTTTATTTAGTTTTTGCTTTTTTTTCTTTGTCCAATTTATGCGTGTAGAGTCCGACGTCGCCGATGCGAGTTTGGATCAACAGGAAGCGCTTACCTCCAACGTCACCGAAGGCGAGTCTCCTTTCACCATTTTGAACCTATGATTTGTAAATTATGTTTTAAATTTAAAATTATTATGCATTGCTATTTTATTTAAATGATAAGTTTAAATTGTAGGTTGTTAGTTAAAACCTAAAGATTGTTAATGTCTTCCTTGATATTGGTTATCCTATACATTTGTAACTCTAGCGTAGAAATTCCATAATACTGATTACAACTTGCGGAATAGTTTTGTAACGATAGAATTGCTTAGACATGCTTTACAGCTGTATTTAACTTTTGAGAGAGAAAAATCATTATTACCCTTTATGCTTTGTTTAGAAAATGTATGGCATTAGGTAATGTCAATATTTGGAAATAAAATAAAAATGGTGAAAAATATTTTTGAATAGGGTGAGTGGCATGAATCTAGGTTGTCTCACCCTAGTTGATTAAGGACCGACTCTTGTGTTTATTTAAACCAAACAATACCGTGCAACCACATATCCCACATGGGAAGAACCTGACTGAATAATTTACTTTGTTCTATCTTTACGCCCGTAGGCTGTAGATGGTAGGTGTTACCTGGTTAGTGCAGACGATGGTAAATGACGTCCATGTCTGTCGGGGCTTGCGCCGGGCGTTGGTAATAGACGTCCAAGTCCGGACAGGTTATCCCCCGCAACGGTGAGCTCCAGGTTGATGGTAAATGACGTCTATGACTTGGGGTAAAGCTCATCAGGCGGGCTAAAGTTAGGATAAAGTATTGTAAAAGTCTTGTGATAATCATTTAGTCGTACACCTTCGGAAATGTGTTAAACAGACATTATAAACTGATTGTCTCGTGTGGGTCAAGCTGTACAACCTCTGCAGAGTGTTAAAAACTATTCGAATAGTCGTGCCCACGGTCAAGGGCGGGCAAGGTGCGTATATACATGGTAGATTTTGGTTTTGATTTCAAAAGAATAAATTTTGGAACCGAGAGCAGTTGGGACTCTTGGGTAGATCTCTAGCAGCTAGAGCTAGTTGGGCAGCTAGAGCCATATTCTGAAAACATTGGCGGCTAGAGTCTTGATACTAGTGGTTGGTAGCTAGAACCTCCACTAGTGATGTCAATTAATTTACTTATTAAATCTACGTTTGTCAAATGTGCATTATGAAAACTGTTTAAACTTAAAATATTGCTTTGTGCAAATGAACCATATAAGCCCAATTGTTAAAGCTATGCATATGCATGTTTTCCAAGACTCACGGAGTACTTTATGTACTCACATGCTACACTCATAATTAAATCTCAGAAGTCTTCAACGACACGGAGGAGGACTACGACTACTTCGCATGTAGCTTTAATGAAGAACACCCGAAGTACTAGGTTACACTCCCCAGTCGAATGTCGGTGGGCAATTTGATTGGCCACTACTCGGAGTTTATCATTTATTGTTTCTGCTGCTGTAAGACTCATGGTCTTTTGACCTCTTTTGTATTAAGTGGCCATACGGCCGATACTCATTATTTATTAATGTTATTTCGTGATTCGAATTTGTTATCAATGATATTTCTATTGTGTGCACTAGCGACTGATTATGGGACTGGTGCAGAAATACACAAAGGGTTCGGATGCAAATATCCGGTCCCGACACGCCGCCGCCGAGGGTGCCTCCCCTTGCTGTCGCCGATGTTGTGTCTGTGGGAGGCGCCCCCCCCGGCCTGCTAGGGAGCCTTGCGGGGCGCCGTGGAGCCGCCAGTCTAGAGCACGTCAAGAGGAGCCGTACCGAGGATGTCGCCATCGTCGACAGCAGCTATCGCCGGGAGCCACCACGACCGGCGAACACGTCAAGTCAGCGGCGCCTTGCACAAGGGGCATGCCGCCCAAATACCACAGCTGGTCGGACGCGTCTAAAAGCCACCAAACGTGCCATCGGCGCTGAGACCAACAAGCCGCAGCAGTCCGCCATGTCAGAGAGCTCTCACCCCCAGACCTAGAGCCTCCGTCTTCCCTCCCTGGCCCTCATCACTATACGAGGCACCGGTTTCCAAGTGCTGGCGTGGCTGCGGAGAGAAACCAATCCTGCTGCTTATCGAGGCGCTCTAAGTGTAGACCGATGACCTGAGGAGTAGCAGGTCGGCTGGTGGAAGAGGCTCGAGAGTCGGGTTATTGCCGTTGAAGTGTCGAGACGCGCAAGAGGCACAAGACGATCGTCCCAGAGGCCCCGTTTTATAGCAGCTGGTCTAGGACTCCATGGACGAGCCATTGGGAGGAGGTGCGCGAGGAGTCGGAATTGGTGAGTGCTGGTTTCTGTCGTTCACCATCGTCGCTAAGTGGAGGACCCGCTTTCTCACCCAATTCATTTGAAGCGCCTTGTCGGTTGTCCTATTATCGTGTGGACTCACTTTGCCCCTACTTCTATTCTTCTCTCTTAAGCTTGTAGCTGGTGATCCTCTACACTGCCTGGTTTAGCCAGTTCCTCCAGAGCTTCTATGCGTTGGGTGGGGAGGTTTGCCCTTCCCATAGCCATGATGTGTTCTGTGTAAGGTAGAGCGGTCGGAGTTGTGGTGTTTGTTAGTTGGTCCTCACCTCTACCACCAGTGTGATTGTTTAGGATGCTGCGAGGTGCATCTAGTTGAGGTTTCTCCCCCATTTGGAGGGGGGGGGGTTTGTTTTCTCATGCTTTAGCAATATAAAGGGCAATCCTACTACTCTTCAATTTTTTTTAAAAAAAAGCACTGAACATTCCTAATAATGTAGTAACCTCCAGCAGCCGATCAGTTTTTCACTGGAAAGAATATAAACCTCTAATCCTAAAGGAATGTGTGTGTAAGTTAAGCTCTCTAGCTCAGATTGTTCCCGGATAGGGTAAGTTAAGCTAGTACATGAGTACGAAGTGGGTTAGAGATAGGAAGAAAATATAACGAGGCAACATAAAGTATCAGTGATGCGCCACAACAACAGAGCCCGTTTCTGAACAGGTCAGGTGCATGCTGCGGCTGCAGACTAATTGAATTGAGAATTCGTATATCTAGTTGCGGGCTTGCATGCTGGCAAGGAGTCCTCCAGAGCTTGTTGAATCTGAAGAAGCAAAACATTTCAGATGGCAAGATGTGATGAACACAGGTCACTGTGGTCTACTCTATTGGCTTGGGGCTTAATATATTTCCACTAGTTTTCCTTCAGCTTTGGCACAATTGATCCATTCCATCGTCATTATCACTGATTTTTCTGGCTCAGCATCACGTTATTGTGATCCCAGCTGATGGTGTTGACTTCCAAGACTACGGTGTATATAATATTTCCATGTGATTTGCTTGGCGTATAAACAATTCTTTTCTTAGATCATGTAACCTCCGAGTAATATTTCCAAGAGCGTGACCTTTGTTTTCTCTAATTTTGCCCCTCAACTATTATTGCTCTCTTCTTCTGTTTGTTCCATTGTTTTTCTTTTTGGATTTCTGTCAGTAGTTGTTTCTTCCCCCTTCTTATGCTCGATGGGCAGCTCTTCATCTTACAGCACCATCCCTGTAAGTACTCTCTGTTTTCTGAAAGTCCACAGCTCAACCCCTTAATTCAATTGTATGCTGCTCTCCTGCTACCACTTAAAAAGCATACAACTCAATGTTACATATCTTCTGCCACTCTTCCTAGTTCTTGTTTTCTTCATCTGTAGGGCCATCATAGTGAACTTAGCATGCAATATGATAAAGAAGACCCTGGAGTAGCTACAACTAAGGTATTCATTCGTTCAGCCTACTGAAAGGGTTGTTATAATCTCCTCACGTACCTATATTGGTTTCTGCAACACTGAATACTGACCGTAGGGAAAGTACTGGGGTATTTTCATCTGCTGGCTTCTGGGGAATGGATGCCTCTTTGGGTTCAACGGCATGCTTACAATTGAAGATTACTACGTGTACCTCTTCCCGGTAGGAATATGTGTGTATTATTCATTTTCCATCAGTTCTCCAAGTATGCCAAAGTTACTGCCGCAAAAGGGAACTGATGGTATCTCATGCCTTCTGAATGCAGAAGTACCATCCGACAAGAGTTATTACTCTCACCTATCAGCCGTTTGTCCTCACCACAACTGCTTTATTCACGTACTACGAGGCAAAGATCAACACCAGGGCACGCAATTTGGCAGGATACATGTTATTCTTCTTGAGCTCTTTTGCAGTGATCATTGTAAGCCCAGCTGATAACCAGCACATAACTTGTGTGAGCAACAAACTACTAATACCAAACTTCTTGTGTTCTTCCCTGTTTGTAGCTGGATGTTGCAACTTCAGGGAGAGGCGGAATTGCACCATTCATTGGTTTATGCATCATCGCTGCTGCTTTTGGTGTAGCAGATGGTCATGTTCAAGGCGGGATGACTGGCGATCTGTCCTTGATGTGCCCGGAGTTCATCCAGGTACCATTTCGCATGACCGCAGTTACGAAAGTCGCTTATCAGAAAATTTCGATCATAATTTCTTTTACAGAAGACAGATTGCAATTGTTTGGCACTTTGGTATGTATGTTTGGATTTTTCAGTCCTTTTTTGCCGGCCTGGCTGCATCAGGTGTGATAACCTCAGCATTGAGGTTCTTTACAAAAGCGGTTTTCGATAATTCAAGAGACGGCCTTCGCAAAGGGGCTAGTATGTTGCAGCAATCAGAGGTGCATCTGTCTTGTTTATTTATGAATTCTCCAGTTACTGATATATCTGTTTGGCCTACTTAATTGATGCAGTGTTGTACTCCTCAATATCATGCTTCTTTGAGCTGCTATGTGTTCTACTATATGCTTTCGTCTTCCCGAAGTTGCCAATCGTGAAATTCTACCGTTCAAAAGCCGCTTCCGAGGGGTGTTTCACGGTCACTGCTGACCTTGCTGCCGGTGGCATCAAAAGCCACCCAAATCCGTTGGTATTCACTTGAATGATAGAAAATCATGTTTCAGTTGAAAAGAGATATCAAGATGCTGAATATATCATGAATTTATCAGACTGAAGAAGACCCTGACCCTGCCGAACGCTTAAGCAACAAGCAGTTGCTACATCAGAACGTAGACTACGCCATGGACATGTTCCTGATCTATATCCTGACACTGTCAATTTTCCCAGGGTTTTTGGCTGAAGACACCGGATCACACAGCTTGGGTTCTTGGTACTAACCTATTCTAATTCATCTCGTTGACTCTGGCGATTGGCATTTGTTACTTATAGTTCGTCATTTCAATTCGCAATTCAGGTACGCCCTTGTCTTGATCGCGATCTTCTATGCATCGGACCTGATTGGGAGGTACATGCCTCTGATTGAACAAATCAAGCTCACATCTAGGAAGGGGCTGCTAATTGCAGTCATTTCAAGGTTCCTGCTCATTCCTGCGTTCTACTACGCTGCAAAGTATGGTGATCAGGGCTGGATGATCATGTTAACGGCATTTCTTGGATTGAGCAACGGGCATCTCACCGTCTGCGTCCTTGTTGAGGCGCCCAAAGGGTACAAGGTTGGTTTGTGAATATTTTGAAACCAGAATTGCTGTTGTTTTTATTTGCAGCATTTGCTCAAATTATATACATGATTGTTTGTGTGTGCAGGGGCCAGAACAAAATGCTTTGGGCAACCTGCTTGTGCTTTTCCTCTTGGCAGGCATATCTTGTGGGGCTGTTCTTGATTGGATGTGGCTCATAGGCAAAGGGTGGTGACTGGTGACAAAAAAATATGTGTTTTTTCCGTCAAACTTATGGGTACCATTCCGGTACCAACTGGTACGGTCGATATGGACCATTCAACCATCTAAAACAGTGCAAAGTAGCATTACGTTCCATACCAACCTCGATACCGGTCAACACCGGCCATACCGACGTAATTGATAATACCGTCTATTGAATTCATTGAAGTTTATGTCATATTTGATACTCCTGCTATGTATTTGGAGTAATGTTAAAAGTAAAAGTTAGTGTGCATACAATTATATATATAATAATATATAGAGGAAAATGGTATGGTAGTCCTAGGAGTACATACTCCCACTTCTCATATGCCACATAAATCGTATGATGGTATCTTTTTATCAATTTGAGCATACTCCAATAATAATTATAAAATAACCCAAAGTGAGTTTTATGAAAGAAAAAAATCATTAAAGTCCACCTTTTATAGTAAAATTTGTGTATATACTTCTTTTATATATATGAGAAAAAGGGTATATAGCAAAAATAAAGGGATCCAATGAAAATGTTTCAATCAAGTCGCATTGGAGTATCTTATAATTGGTATTTAAGTATACTGAAAATGATAAAGAAGTATAATATATTGTTTAAGTGGTATATTCGAAGTGAGAGTATGTACTCTTAGGAGTACGAAACGGACATCTTATACACACACACACATGTATATACATGTGTGTGTGTACACACACACACTTACAATTTACAAATATATATATTATTATATTAAACTCCAGAACAATACACTGATGAACAATGGCCATACAATTTTATTAAGACAACTACATGTGTAGGCTAATCCATGCTTCAATTATCCCTAGTTTCCACGTGAGGAGAGAGGGTGGTACAGGTGAAGTAACAAAAAAAAACACCGTGTGTGCATCATTTTTGGTACACTGGTATGGGCCGACAACTACCTCCGAGATAGTATTGACAAGTATGGTGCCCATGCAATAAAGGGAACATATCCTGTGCACATGTCCCATTTGGTGGACATGTGCACATAGCCAATCCCAGTCCTTCCTTCCGAAATCCAAGGCTTAGCAACCTCACACCTCCTACTTGTGGCTTCTTTGCGATCCCCCCAGCACTTTCATCTTCTTTCTTCCTTCGGCACCAGCAGCAGCCCGAACTCCCCTCATTCCATTCCCAACCCATGCCACGAGCTAGGGTTCCCCACGCATGCACCTCCCCCTGCGCCGCCCACTGGAGCCCTTGTGACGTCACCCCCCTGCGCCCGCCGGAGCCGAGCCGAGCCTCTGCTGGCCCTGTGCCGCCCTCGTGCCTGCCAGTGCCTCCCCTGTGTTGCCTCCTCCTAAGTCGCCGCCCCTGCGCCTCCCCAGGCTTTGAATTTGAAGCTTCCTTTTGATGAAATGGATGTTCTTGCGGAAAACCTGGAGTTGAGCAAAAGGCAGTTGGGCCTTGAGCATGTAGTGGTCTTGTCTGCATCTGATGAAGCTACTCGTGGCAAAGCTGGCAGCCATGTTTTTGTGATGAACAAGACCCCACCTTCCCCTGGTGAGCCGGTTGCAATATTCATGAGCAAGTAGGAGTTTGAAGCCCAAAACTGAGCTTAAGCCACACCATTATTTTGGAGTATGCCATTGTTAACAGGAATTCGTTAAGATGCTCATTTCTTATTTCTGTGGACATGTTAAATTTACTTTAGCTTGGAGCTTTTACAGTACCCTCATTATTTCTTAAAAAAAGGAATTTTGCTCTTCCCTGTAACAGAGTGGTGCTTAGCACAAGGTCTGTTAAACTGAAATGTGAAAGATTGGCAATGTTGTGTCTCAATTGTCTCAATTTTGAATTTTGAAATCTGAAATGGTGTTTCAATTTTTATTTCTAAAATCTGAAATGTTGTGTACATTATGGATGTCTGGATATATGTAGTCTTATGAAATGTTGTGTACATTCTGGATGTCTGGATTCACAAATTCTGAAATGTTGTTCACAAATCCTAGGAATCAGTATGGGTGGATTCACAAATTCTGAAATGTTGTTCACATTCTGGATTCCGGACTCACAAATTCTGAAACGTTGTTCAGAAATCCTGGGAAACAGTATGGATGGATTCACAAATTCTGAAATGTTGTTCACAAATTCTGGATTCTGGACTCACAAATTCAGATAGCATTTGGACCACATTTGGAAAGCAATTTAGACCAAATCTGACATTTCAGACAGCTATTTGGACAGGTGACATTTCAGTACACAGATGGACAGTTCAGAAAGCATGTGGGCAGTTTAGAAAGTGGTCCAAACAGATTACTTCAGTTCACTTCAGTCATGCAGATGCATAATGATCACTTCACATTCAGTCATGACTCCAATTCACTTTAATCATGCAAATACAGAATTCAAACTACAATTCAGAGGGAGAATTCACGGTGATATCATCCATGTCCTTCAGTTTCTACAAATGGGTTTCAATTTCTGCGTACTATTCTTCAAATCTGTGAATTTGGCACAGCTTGACATAAAAGGAAATGCAATTACCAACAAGAGCTTCAGAACTTTTGTGATGGCACTCAATCCTTCTCCAAACTACTCACCTCCAATTCATCTCACATAATGTTGTCATATACATCAAGATATTTCATAAAACAAAATTACATGTCAAATCCATCTCACAGAATGTTCAGAACTCTTGTGATTGCATGGTTCTCACATACATCAAGATATTTCAGAAAACAAAATTACATGTCAAATCCATCTCACAGAATGTTCAGAACTCTTGTGATTGCATGGTTCTCACATACATCAAGATATTTCATAAAACAAAATTACATGCCAAATAGTTTGCAAATAACAATACTTGAAAACAAAATTACATGCCAAATTCATCTCACAGAATGTTCCTACTTGTCCTCCATGACTTGCGGTTGCGGGGTAGCCGAGCAGGGGCAGCAGAGAGAGAGCCATCGCAAAAAGCGCGGGCGGCCGTCGGGAGGGGCGTGGCTCAGAGGGGGCGCGTCAAGCGGGGGGCGCACCTCGGAGGGCGTCTCGGTGAGAATGGCACGTCGTAGAGTAAGGCGCCGAGGCGGTGGCGCAGGGAAGGCGTGGCGAATGATAGGGGGTGGTGGAGAGCAGGGGTTGGCTCCGAGCAGGGGGGCTCACCGTGCTGAGGACGGTGGTGCGGTGGGGACGACCGTGTAGATAGAGGAGTCGCACAGGCAGCGGCGACCACGGGCAGCGTGGCGGTAGCTCTCCCTAACCCTTACTCGTGTTTAGGGGAGATCAAATGGAGGAGAGGAGTCAATTGATGGGTGAGGGAGGGGACGGGTTAGGGAGAAAAGTCACAGAGGGATTTTCACAAAAGCGCTATAAGTGGACCGTCTACCTCGATCTTGCCCGCTGATTTCAGATTGGATGGCCACGATTGCGTATGTCTATGTCCACAATTGCTCATGTTCGGCATATATGCTGCCTACAATAATGCACATAATGTACATATGCATCTCATTTCGTTGTTTTAGGACTTTGGGATCTCATCTGCAAACTACAAACTAGGAATGACAATCAAACACGGCGGACACGAATGATGCTCACCCATACTCATGCCCGCCAGCCATTTTCTCGTCATGCCCGCCAGCCAGCGACGGATGTGGGCATGCCCGTTTGCAGTTTGCCCGCCAACATTTCAGAAACAAGAAGTTAGAACTCAGAAGTGGCTCACAGGGGAGCTGCGTCCTCCTCTTCTAGCTTCGGCGCCGGCCAGGGAAGGACGCGGGCGACAGCCAATTGTGGCACCAGGTCCAAATCTAGCCACCCAACACATGCAACAGGAGGGGATGAGAAAGGCTGTTGGAGGCGTGCGGTGGAGGCGACACCAGGGGCGGCTGGACGAGGCTAGTGGCGCGTGCGTTGGAGGAGGTGATGGCCAGGTGCGGCATGCGCTAGTGGCAGCGCTGGGGAAGTCGACCGCCACTCCAGATCCCGTTGCGTAGATAGAGGTGTCGCACAGGCAACAGCGACCACAGGCAGCGTGGCGGCGGCTCTCCCTAACCCTTACTCGTGTTTAGGTTAGATCGAATGGAGGAGAGGAGTCGATCGATGGGGGAGGGAGGGGACGGGTTAGGGAGAAAAGTCACAGAGGGATTTTCACAAAAGCACTATAAGTGGACCGTCTACCTTGATCTCGCCCGCCGATTTCAGATTGGATGGCCACGATTGCGTATGTCTATGTCCACAATTGCTCATATTCGACAGATATGCTGCCTGCAATAATGCACATAATGTACATATGCATCTCATTTCGTTGTTTTAGGACTTCGGGATCTCATCTGCAAACTACAAACTAGGAATGACAATCAAACACGGCGGACACAAATGATGCTCACCTATACTCATGCCCTTGACCATTTTCTCGTCATGCCTTGACCATTTGTTGGATGTGGGCATGCCGTTCTTGATTTGCCGCCAACATTTCAGAAACAAGAAGTTAGAACTCAGAAGTGGCTCACGGGGGAGCTGCGTCCTCCTCTTCTAGCTTCGGTGGCGGCCAGGGAAGGACGCGGGCGAAAGCCAGTTGTGGCACCAGGTCTAGATCTAGCCACCCAACACATGCGGCAGGAGGGGATGAGAAAGGCTGTTGGAGGCGTGCGGTGGAGGCGACACCAGCGGTGGATGAAATTTGGTGGTGCGTCTTGTTGGAGGCGACGGCCAGCGCGGCTAGTGGCGGCGCTGGGGAAGTCGACCGCCACTCCAGATCCCATTGCGTGTGTGGTTGAGGCCTTGAGGGTTTGTGCGGCGGCTACTGCTGCTTGCCTCTCTCGTGCGTGTGTGGGATACAGGGATGGCAACGGGGCTATTTTTCATCGGGGAGTGGTGGAATATCCTCGTCTCTAAGAGAAGGAAAATTTCTCGTTCTTCGTCCTCATCTCTGTTCTGGAGTGCTATTCTCTTCTGTTCCCCATCTCCATCGGGTTATCGGGGTTCCACAATGACCCATGCCCGAAAGTTGGATCCTCAACCTCTCCTACACAGACACAATAGTTATCTAAAATTGTCTTGATTGCAGCACGAGCTGCCTTCTGCTTTGCGTTCTTCTTACTTTTTGCAACTTCACTAGTATAAGTATTTTCATCAAACAACACAGATGCAACAAACAGGGTCATGGACTCATGGGCTCTAACCCTTCTTGATTAACTACAGAGTAAGAGGGTTGAGTGACTTTTGTCTTAACAACAAATTCATGAAGAATTGATTTGCAGAACACCATATCCTGACGGAAGAAAAATGAATGTGTATGTTACATAGAGGCCAATTCCTCCATTTATTGCATGATTATTAAAATTATAAATCTCAAATGTAAAGGAAATAAGATCCACAATGTTATAAAATGAGTATGAACATCCACATGCAATGCTAAAATGACAATGCTTTTTGATTAATTAGCATTTGGAAAGTAAAGGATGCAAAAGAGATTATCGGGCTATCGTCTTATCAGGTTGTATGGTAGTGGGCTAGTGGCCCACATGTCAGAGAGTTATCAGGGGCCATACGGAGAGCGAGGATGAGGAGTAGGGGAATGGCCCTGGCCCCGCTTCACCCGATAGAGAATTGTATTTGCATATTAGTATTTCCATAGGAGAAAAAATAGCTCCAACTCTAACGCTTAATAGATGAATTCTCCATCGAGGAACAGGAGGAAATGGGGCCATTGCCATCCCCACATGTGGGTGTGTGTCTCCCCGTAATGTGTAGTGTAGGAGCCTTGGAGGTTTGGGTTCTTAGGCGAGCTTGCTCTTTGGGCCCCAAGTAACTCCTTCCCTATTTCTTTTGCTTAACAATATGTCGGGCAGCATGGTGACTAGTAAACTAGTCAGCGTCGACGGACAAACCGGCAAGATTGTCATCCCTGTTGCAAACCGAGCTTAATAATGTACTCTATCCGTTTTTAAATACATAACGTTTGACCAAGCGTGTAGTCAAACTTATATAACTTTGACTATTACTTTTTATATGATTTTGTTAGTAAAAATTACAAAATTATTATATTATGAAAATATTTATCATGACAAATCTAATGATACTATTCACTCATGATCAATCTAAATAGTTTTTCATATATTATTAGTCAAAGTTAGATAAGTTTGACTATACGCTTGGTGAAACGTCATGTATTTAAAAACGGAGAGAGTAGCTGTAACTTCATCAGATTAACATGACCATCTGGTTGCCAAGCTACATTTGTCAGTTGTGACACCATCCAACTGTTAAATTTTTTAGATTTTTTTTGGACGGGTGAACCACTGAACTATTCAAGTCTTTTTGAGTAGTTCCTGACCTGGTCCGGTTTGGGCCTGGTCTGGGCTTAGAGCAGGTGATGTTGGACTTGGGTCGCTTTGGGACTTCATGTTTCGAACCGTCGTGGGCTAGTGGAACTTGGGGCCCAATTTTGTGGCCCATTTGCAGCCTAGTCCAACGACATGACCAGTAGCCACCATCTTTCCCGTCTCTGGTCTGCGGCGGCGGCGAGGCCGTGCGGTCATTCCTCCTCGCGCGTTCCGTAGGAGGCAAGGATTGCCCAGTGCTTCCCATAAGACCTTTCCCGGCTCGCTCCCCTCTCCCGATTCGCCTCTCTTGCCTGCGCCTACGCGGCCACACCTCTTGCGCGCAAGCGGCGCAGCCGTGGGCTGCTCCTGGCCGAGGTTCTCAGGCCAAGAAGATACAGGGGTTCCTCTTCTCTCTGTGCATGTAAGGTCACTTTTTTTCAGGCCAAGATGCGATCCTAAACTTGGTTTCTGAATGCTTTCTAATTCTTCATGCCTTCATAAACATTCTTTTTTTCAGCTCAAGAAATTGTTCCATGGCCGCTTTTTTTTATTTTGTCCAGGCCCCAGAGTAAACCTGGCTATGAGTTCACACCATCTCACTCGCAGTGAGTGGCTCATTGGTCAATGCTCCAACTATGGAGTCGTAAAGGCTCACTTTCTTGGCGAACAGCAAGGGTGCAGGCGGGTTTCTTGAATTGAGAATTCGTCCACCCCGTTGCAACAAAATCCTACAGGCTACAGATGACAAGAACCAGCAAGGTATCCCAGGCTTGTCTCCAGTGCTGAGTGATCCCCCAAAATTCCTGAAAATTCTGGGTGTTGACTCTGCAAACCTGCTCTGAGTAGTACACGCAATTTAACAACTGGTGAGGCACCATATCCGGACGGCGCGCAGTATGCGATGGACAATTGAGCATGGGTTGCTATGGTCTAATGGAATGCACAAGAGTTGTCATGCATTTATGCACCTGTCGTTGAACGAACTGTATTTTTTTATCCCCAGGTCCGAGGCTTAAAATATTTCCACTAGCCGTTCGTCAGCCGTCCCGTGCAATTTATGCGTTGTCGTTATCACCAATTTTTCTTGCTCAGCGTCATGTGGATGTGTTCCCATTCCCATCAGCGAGCGTTGAAGCGTGAAACAAAGACGTGTATGTTACTTCCATGTGATTGGCCTAGGCGGATAAACAATGTGCTCTTAGTTCATCTAACCTCCTATTAGTCTTCACCAGAGTTCTAGCTTTGTTTCTTTCTAGTTTGATCTCTTATACCATTCTTTGTTTCGCCTTCCTTTCTGGCCTTTCGCCAACACTTGTTTCCTCGCCTCATTAAGTTCCATGCACAACTCCCCATCTTACAGCACCATCCCGGTAAGTACCCTTTGTGTTCCAAGAGTACTAAGTTCTTTGTCAAATATCTTTTGCATCACCTCTTGACACTCTCCTTGGTCCTTAGTGTCTTTCTACAAACATGGCAGATGATAAAGAAGACCGTGGAGTAGCTACAACTCAGGTTGTATTTGTTCCCCTCACAGAAAACGTGCTTATAATTTCTCACTTACTAAATTTTGATTTCTGTAACATTGGAACACTGATCGTAGGGCAAGTATTGGGGTATTTTCATCTGCTGGCTTCTGGGAAACGGATGCCTCTTCGGGTTCAACAGCATGCTTACGATTGAAGATTACTACACATACCTCTTCCCGGTATGAATTGCATGCGATATGGTTGTTCTCTATAGAAAAGGGAGTTCTCTTTGACAGATGTCATGCTTTCTGAATGCAGAAGTACCATCCGACAAGAGTCGTTACTCTGACATATCAGCCATTTGTCCTCAGCACAACCGCCATATTCACCTATCATGAGGCGAAGGTCAACACTAGGTTGCGCAATTTGGCGGGGTACATACTGTTCTTCTTGAGTTCATTTGCAGCGATCATTGTAAGCATAACTAATTGCTGCATCAACATGTTTTTGTGAATAACAAATCTACAGTACCATATTTCACTGTTGTATTCTCCTACATTGCAGCTGGATGTGGCAAGTTCAGGAAGAGGTGGAATTGCACCCTTTGTTGGTGTTTGTATCATTGCCGCTGCTTTTGGTGTTGCCGATGGTCATGTTCAAGGTGGGATGACTGGTGATCTCTCCCTGATGTGCCCAGAGTTCATCCAGGTGCTTGTTCACGAGAATCTCTCCTGTTGGAAACATTCAAGCAAAAACATTTTGTTTTTTCAACAAAAAACATTTTGATTTTTGACTTGCAAATGTAGTGCACTGGTTTAATTCCTTTGATTTTCAGTCCTTCTTTGCTGGCCTAGCTGCATCAGGCGCGATAACCTCTGCATTGAGGTTTGTAACAAAAGCAGCTTTCGAGAATTCCAGAGATGGCCTTCGCAAAGGAGCTAGTACGTTGCAACAGCCACGGATAATTTTCAATATGCAACCTCCATCGTACATCTGATATATTCACCTGTACTAATTAATTGATGCAGTGCTGTTCTCCTCGATATCATGCTTCTTTGAGTTGCTATGTGTTCTGCTATACGCTTTCATCTTCCCTAAGTTGCCAATTGTGAAGTTCTATCGTTCAAAAGCAGCTTCGGAGGGGTCTTTGACAGTCACTGCTGATCTTGCTGCCGGTGGTATCCAAAGTCTCCCCAAGTCCATCGGTATCTACTTAGCTGGCAGCGAGTTTTGTAACAGTTTAAGAATCTTTTTATTTAAGGTAGTAAGAGAATTGCCTAAGAGAATCTATTGACACTAAATTTTACACGAATTTCCAGTCTGAAGAAGACCCTGCGTCTGTTGAACGTTTGAGCAACAAGCAGCTGCTAATGCAGAACCTAGACTATGCATTGGACTTGTTCCTGGTCTATATACTGACATTGTCCATCTTCCCGGGTTTTTTAGCTGAAGACACTGGATCACACAGCTTGGGCTCTTGGTACTGTCCTATTCTAACTTCTCTAGTTGACCATGGATTGATAGGTTACCTCAAAAGTCTATGCCATTAGGAAATGACAACAGATGCCACTCATACGTTGTTGTCGCATCATTATGCAGGTATGCGCTTCTCTTGATCGCGAGCTATAACGTATGGGATCTGATCGGAAGATACGTACCTCTGATTGAACACATCAAGCTGAAATCTCGAAAGGGGCTACTGATTGCTGTCGTTTCACGGTTCTTGCTCATTCCTGCGTTCTACTATACCGCAAAGTATGGTGATCAGGGCTGGATGATCATGTTGACGTCGCTTCTCGGTTTGAGCAACGGATATCTCACCATTTGCGTCCTCACTGAGGCACCCAAAGGGTACAAGGTTGGTGTGTGGTTGTTCTCAATCAGTACTGTTGTGTTTTGTATCATTTGCTCAAGTTATATACATGATTGTGCATGCAGGGACCAGAACAAAATGCTTTGGGCAACTTGCTTGTGCTTTCCCTATTGAGCGGCATATTTTGTGGGGCCGTTCTCGATTGGCTGTGGCTGATAGGTAAAGGGTGGTGACCAAGTTGTGTAGTATATTTCTTCTTTTCCCCGGGAGATGGATTCAAATTAATTAAGCACCAAGCAGCATCTGAATCATATCTTCTGCTGAAGATTTCACTTCCAATTCCAATTGTACTGAAGTGATTCAGAATTCAGATGTTCAAATGCGTCAAGAAAAGGGAAAGGGAAGAAGAACTTGTGTATCAATTCGTATGCCTTTTTCCATGTTTCAGATGTGAAAAACGAAAAGAGTGGCTTGAAACTGAATTGAGCAAAAGGCACGTACCCAAATATGCATCTTTTGATAAGAAAGCTTGTTGCAGATAAAAGAACGGTTCCGGGCTTGTTTGGAATGGTTGTGGCTTTCCTGAAAAACGGCTTCCGGCAGGGCTGAACGGCTGCAGGGCTGAATGGTTAGGCTGAAGAAATTTAATGTTTTGCTGTCTGTCTTTTAGGTAGGTTGGCTGCAGCTTCTTAGATTGAAACCGTCTGCAATGCCCCTGAGGACAGTAATAGCTTGTTTGATGCTATTTAACGCAATTAACAACATTTAACGACAACTGATGATTATTGACGATGACTAATAAACATTTATTACAATAATAATTATGAAAAACAATTATTAAGGGGAAATTGGCTATAGGACACTGCAAATGTGCGCCCTTTGCCAACGGACATTCAAAAAACGTGATTTCGCCAAAACATACTGTAAAAACATGTAATTTTGCTATAGGGTATCGAGGCCATTATTTTATCATTTTCAGGCCAGAGGGAGAGAGAAAGCATGCGATGTGTCAATTTTGCCCTTCGGTCCGACTTGGCCTGCGCGATGGTCGGGTGACTGAGCAGCACGGAGTCCACCTCGATTGGCGATATCATCTCGCCGCTGCGGTTGATGAGCTCCCCGCCGTTTCGTTCACCTTCGAGCTGTTATTGTACCCCTGCGTCACATTCGCCCCCCTCACGCACACCTCGTCGGTTGCCCTCCTCATCCAGGATCGCCAACTCTTGTCTTGTTGCCCGCCCCACCGACCAAAACTTCGCGGCCGTCCTATGACAATGGTTCACCGTCATCGCGTCGCCAATAGCACCAAAGACGCCAACGCCGCCTCCGGTTTCTCGGGATGGCCGCCGCCAGGGCGCAGCTGCGGTGCGCAGATGAACCGGATGGTGGGCACCGTGGTGTACCACATGGCGCCCACCGCGCGCATGTCGGCCCAGAAGGTGGATGACGAGAAGCGACCGGCGGCGGGGAGCGTGACGGAGGCGCCGCAGGCCAGGGAGCTGAGGCACCCGTCGGGGAGGTCGTCCACGTGGAACAGCGGGAGCACGACCACCGTGGTCGTTGGAGAAGCCCAAATGGTCTTGGATGGTGGAGCGCGCGTCGGAGAGTCCGACGAGGTGGACCAGGCCGGCAGCGTCTTTTAGGCTCGCGGTGGCGTGGGCGAGGCTGAGCTTGGCGGCGGCCACCTGCGCCATGACATTGCCCTCAACGTTGGTGATGAGGAGGTGTGCCTCGGAGTCGAAGAGGTAGAACTCGAACTCCTTCTGCGCTTGCGGCGGCTTCCCGAGGGAGACGGCGACTTGTGCGCCGGCGGTGGCCTCGGTGACAACTGGATGGTGGGCACTCCAATTCTAACACTTCGCCAAGAAGCATTGATACTGCAGAGCCTGAGGCAGACAGGGAGGCAGCGGGAGACCATCTCGTCGACTTGGGTGGGGTCTCCAGAGAGGAGGGCCTCCACGGTCCCGTTGCGGTGGTTGCGGACCCAGTCGGCGAGGCCGAGCGACTCTGCCATCTCCGCCGTCCAGTCGCTGAAGCCCACAGCTCCAAGGGAGAAGAGAAGAAATAGAATGGGGAGAAGAAAGAGATAAGTGGAGAGAGGGAAGGGCAAAATTGACAATTCACATGTTTTCTCTCTCCTCTTTGGTCTAGAAATGATAAAATAATGGTCTTAGTGTTCTATGTCAAAATTACACTTTTTTACAGTGTTTTCTGGTGTAACCCTGTTTTTTGGATGTCCGTTAGCAAAGGACACATATTTGCAGTGCCCTGTAGCCAATTTCCCCAATAATGAATTTGACGACAACTAATAGTAGTTAACAACAAGTGACAATAACTAACGACAAGTAACGATAACTAATGACATTTGATGATAACTAACGACATTTGACGAGAACTGACGATAGCTAACGATTTTTGAGGCAATCCTACTGTGATCCTGATCCTAAAAACATCAAGGGGAAATGATCCTATCTACTATTTCTTCATATCCACATTTTTTGCATAAATGCTTGAGCAAAATTGAAGATGAAAATGATCCTAACTACGATTTCTGCATACATGCTAAAGCAAAAGTGAAGATGAAAAGATGACATTTTCATTAAGACGTGGATTATTAAAAAAAAAACAGTAGTAGACAACAATGTAGTGCCAGTAGTAAACAATTGCAAACAAGTCTTCTAGTGTTTATAGCGCCTTCTGGTCCAATCTCTCGTTCTAGTTCAGGCACCTAATCAAGCTGCGGAACCAGTCGCCAGTTTGGTCCGGCTTATTAACAGTTGCAATTTATATTAACTAAAAAAAGGAATCCAGTATACACTAAAATGTACTAACCCCTTCCTTGCTATGAAGATAAATGGCCATCTTCGTATCATCTGACACAAGTGTCGCGAATTGCTGAAGCTATTCGGCAGAGGGTGCTGTCCCGATTTCCACCGGCATATTCACCACCTCTATCTTCTCAGTTGGGACAGCTTCCTGGACTGCTGAAATCATTATCAACCAAAACACTGTTTCAAATAAAATTATGCAAAGCCATTGTTGCAACGATAATTTTCTTTTGCTTGTCTTCATGATAACTTAGAATTTTCAGTAGAATACGCCACTTCATCTTCCAAATACAAAACGTACGCTTAATGACATTCTGAAGGGAAGAGTGATGAAAATTGAACATCTCTTTCAGTCCAACTGGTGTACCACCGTTTCGGAATTCAGGTACATGATACCTCTGGTTCTTGTAGGGAGCTAGATAACCTTTGCGGTTTGGGTATTCGGAATCCACCAGATAGCACTTTCCAACAATTCAAATGGAAAATAACTATTGACCCATATACGAAGGTTGGTAATGTACGTGCAAATAAGGAAAGTACCTTCCGGAGGGTGTAGAAAGTAGTCCTTGTACGTTACCAAGGTATCAAGGAATATGCGTGTGTCGTGTGCAAACCCTGGCCATCCAGTGCAAACAAAAGTGAACCTCACGTCAAAATCACAAATAGCCATGACATTCTGACTAGTGTATCTGTGCCGGTTGAAATGCATAGGTTGTTTCTCACATGGCACCGTCACAGGTATATGTGTGCCATCTATTGCACCGATACAATTATGAAAATGGGGAAAAACCTCCCCTCGAAGTCTGCGATGTACTGTAGAGAATTGAGGATTTGAGTGCTTTATGTTGTTAATACCAAGACGGTACACACATTCCAAAACCTCCACAAACTTTCTACCCACGGTTTCTTTGGAATGGCCAAACCGGTTCTTGACTTGGCAGTTGGATTGAGGAGCTCCACAAGTCCATACGAACATTGTGAATGCTTCCTTTGAGTTCACCTTCGTAGTTGAGTTCAAACCATAGTTATTAACAAGAGTGTCATGAAGGCGAAGAAAAACTAACATTTGCATTATGAACATGTCATAACACTCTTGTGCACTAGCAAGTGTATCCTCAATCCATTGGATCCCCGTGATTGTAGGTATTTTCCTTGGCCTCTTTATACAGGAGTTGCCATAGTTATCCAAACATTCAAAAGTGGCAATCACGACTAGCGGCAAGAACATATCTGGTCCTCCATCATCCACAACAGCTTCATGAGTTGATTCATCATCACTTGAACTATACGAACTTGAAGAGCTCATCTGGCACATACAGATAACTTAATTAATAAGTGACCACCACTGGACATAAACAAATGACACAATTAATAAGTGACAACCATATACCATACAAAAGAACATAATTACTAAGTGACAACCACATAGCATCAACAACTGACACAATTAATAAGAGACCACCAAGTAGCATACATAAGTGACAGAACAAGCCACATAGTATATTACATAACACATGACATAAGGGATAAATAGGTTCAGCTCTCAGGAATACAGTTCAAACTATCTAACGCCCTTCTTCTCCTCCCATGTCCTTGTAAGCCATGCTAGCCTCCCTTGAGGTGTATTTAGTGTGTGAAAGACGTCTCGATACTCCTTCTTAATGAGGAGTTGTGTGGCATAAAAATGCACATCAGTCCCTTCTCTGGCCCTAGCCTTAATAACCAAATTATCTCAGATATCTCTTGCCTAACAGGATTAACCACTGGACCAGGTGCATTGTTCACATAATTCTTGCTACCATGAGACCTCTCCACAATATCCACCAAACGCTTCAATTGCACGTCTTTGAACGTCTTCTTTGGCTTCTTCCCACTTGGTGAGTCATGGGCAGCTCTCTTCGGCCTTGCTATCTTCTTGCCTGTAACGTCCCGTTTGTCCTAGGGTTTCTGCCAGTTTTCAAAAACCCAAAAGGAACCATTCGGCTTTATTGATTCGCTTAAGCTTAACTTGGAATTTTGGAAAAAAAATTAGAGATTTAACTTGAATTAATCCAATTGCAATTAACCTCCTCTGGTTTATCTCGAGTATTGGTGTTCACTGGCTTTTCCTTCTTAGACCTTCCTTGTGCTTGGTCTATCCTTTAACCCGGACCTCCCCCGTAGGTCCAGACCTCTCTTGGTTTCTCCTTGGACCTCCCCTTGTGCCTACTGTTTGGACTTCTTCTGAGGGTCCCGACCTTCCTTGTGTTGGACCTCCCCTTGTCCAAGACCTTTTTGTAGGACTAAGACCTCCCCTTTTGGGTCTTAGACCAGCACGGGTTTGTGTTTTAAACCTTTTTGATTTCTGAGGGCCAAGTTTGAGTGGTTTACCTCTCTCTGGACCACCCTCTTATTTGACCACCTCTCCTCTTTCTTCTCTTTAGACCTCCCTTGAGTTTCTCCTTTGGACCTCTTTCCCTGGATCTCCTCATTTTAAAATATCCCCTTTTGTTTAGATCTTGATCGTTGAGACCTCCTCTTGTTTGAATCTCGACTGTCAGGACCTCCCCTTGTGGATCTGACCATTAGGACCTCCCCTTCGGAGATCTTAACCGTCAGGACCTCTCCTTGTTAGATCTTGGCCGTCAGGACCTCCCCTTGGCAGATCTTGACCGTCAGGACCTCCCTTTGATTGATCTTGGCTGTCCAGACCTCCCTTCGTTTGGACCTTCTCGCTCTTTTGGTCTTTTGCAAAAACCACCCCCTTGGGCTGCGACCTCCCTCTGAGGCCGTGACTTCTTCCTTTGTCGTTTTACCGCGACCTCCTCCTTGTGGTCTTTTCCCAAAGACCACCTTGGCGGTTGAGATCACCCTTGTTGGTCCCGACTTTCCCTTTAGTCGCGACTATCCCTTTGACTGATTTGTTTACCTGAGTTTGACTGGCCCCACTTGTCGGTCTTACTCACTTTCTCAATTCCTCTGCCACAAAAATCTGGGTAAATTAAATGCGGTCACTTACGTGGTCACTTGCGTGGCACCTTAATCTCCCTCCTTGTTCCCTTCCTTCCCAGCAAAGCATGTCTTGACTGTCCTTTACCAAATCGGTTGTGACACTTGCCCTGACTCTCACCTACCTTTGACCCGTGTGTCTCTAAGTCTCCCTGCGGCTCTCTCGCTCTTTCTTTTTCATCTCTGGCTATAAAAATAGCCTAAGTGAGCTTTCTTTTAGTAATCCTAGCCTCTTTTCCTAATTTTCTCTGAGTTTGGAGTTTCAGCGGGGAGCCCCTTTGGAGCTGCGCCATCGCTTCCTCGTCGCCAAGGGGCCGGCCGGAGCCTTTGCGACGTCCTTCCCGTCACCACCAGCTAGTCGTCATCCAGCCTCGGGATCAGCTCCTCCTCCTTATCTTTAACTCGTTCTTGGCCTTGGTAAGTTTCTTGGTGTCTGTTCTTTTCTTGTTCATACGACCACATCGTGTGATCGTATCTTTGCTACGACTACATTATGCGGTCATGTTTCCTTGCGACCTCGTGAAGTAATCGTGTTTTCCTCATGACTTTCTCTCCCTTTGGATCTCTCGAGGGCCTCTCTTTGCAAAGACGACCTTCTTGGTCTTTTTGCAAAGACAACATCTTGGTCTTTGTTGGTCTTTTTGCAAAGAACACCTCCTTCTTGGCCATGACCTCCCTTCGGTCGTGACCACCTCTTGGTCTTTTTGCAAAGACTACCCTCTCTGGCTTGGATCTCCTTTCTCGTCGAGAATTCCTATTTTCTGGTTTTTGGATGAGTTAGTTTAAATTCCTTTAAGTCTTTTTAAGTTCTTTTTCGAGAGTTGTTTTGCTTATTTGATTCTTTGCGATCGTATAGGTCCCGATTTCGTGGAGGAGTACTCATAACCAGCAGCCACTGCCGAAGCCCCGCCACTCTTCATCGAAGGCAAGTCGCAGACCTTTGATCATGTTGAACCTAGACTTTCAAAATATGTTGTTTTACATTATCATGCATGGCTATTTTTATAAGAAATGCTTTGGGCAATAGCTATTTTCCACTTGACAATTATGCCTCTTTGATGTTTGCACTCATCATGCTGACATGATTCTCTTGGACAACTTAGAATCGATAATTTTAGTTGGTATCACTTGATATTGCCAACATGGGATCGTATGTTTATGCTTAGCCTTGCTTTAGACCTTGGGTCTTGAGAATCATGCTTCATCATTAATAATCTTGACTAATTGAATTATGGAACTGTGGTTGGTGCTTCTTGACCAGCTGTGGTGCTGAGGCTATAGCTGTGTTGATTGTGGTGCGAGACCACTTTGATTAAAATTTTGTGTGCCAAGACTAGGGTGGTCTTTGGCCGGGTCGAACCTAAAAGGTTTTCTTGCTTGGGCAAGTGATCGTGCAGTAAAGGGGGTGCTCCATGCACACTGGGTTGAGGAGGTCTTGCCTGAGTAGCAATTAAGGACTTTACTTTGTGATCCATTGAACCGGGTATTACCGTGCAACCACAAGACTATTTTATGGGAATGGTATGGGCCAAATAATTAGCAATAAGCTGGCTTGGTTCTGTTGTGGTGGAGCGTGTTGATTCACTGGCGCAAGAGGAGGCACCCAATAATCCGGCAGGGGGGATTTGCGAAACCTTAGTGGGCAGCTCCGAGCCAGTTCAAAGCTTTGTAAAGGTCTTGTCACGCTCTCTAGACTACTCACCTTCGGAAGTGAGCAAGGGTCTTTCTGGAACCCGTCCCGCTAGAGAGATAGTGGATTATGGGTAAAGTTGTACACCTCTGCAGAGTGAAAAATCTATTCGAATAGCCAAGTCCTTGGTCATGGATATTGCCTGGTGAAATTGTGCAAGGGGTAGATTTTCTAAAATTTGTGTCCCTGGGCACCTCTGCGAGAGGCCGTGGCTTTGCCTCGAAGAGACCTTGGTTGGCTCCAGAGGGGTCATGGTTGGCTCGAGTTGTGGTCCAGGGGCTGGTTGTGGAGCTCTGGAGTTGGTGCTCTAGAGTGGACGTGGGAGAGGTCTTGGGCGTGGGTGCAACCAGACCTCCCTCGAGTGGTCTTGGGGGTGAGTGGGTGCTTACTTCCTGTTTTCAAACAAATGTATCTATATATTATGCTTTTAACTTGAGCATTGCAATCTACTTATGTTATTTACTGTTAAATCTTGCTTTCTGCAAACTAACCGTACAGCTCTCCTTGGCCAAGCCATTGCATGAATATTATGTGCATAATTGTTCCCTGCGACTTGCTGAGTACATCCAAACGTACTCATGGCTTTAAGCCCTCTGTTTGAGCAGTGGTAGAAGAAGATCAAGGGTGTGCAGACCTCTTCGAGGAGGAGTTCTTTGATGATCCGGTCGTCTAGGGACGTCCTCCACTCGACAACCTGTGAGCTTGCCGGATGGCCTCGCACGTTTTGGTGGTTCCGCTGTAAAGCTTTATTGCCAGATTTTGTTAGCCCTTGGTGGCGACTTCTGTAAACAACCTTGACCATAAGGTCCATGTTCAATATAAGTTAATTTGTCTGCTTCATCTTATTTTCTTGTTGTGTGGTTGTGATTACACCTGCGTTGTTCTATGCGAGCTAACTAGTGATCCTGGGACTAGCTCAGAGCACAGAGGTCGAGACCTTTGGGAGGTCTTTGAGATCTCCTGGGTGGACCTGGAGGACCTCCTCTCAGGGTAATCTTGGAGGACCCCCCAGACCTTCGGGTGGTCCTGTCGGACTTACTGGGAGGTCCTGGGAGATCCCTCCGGGGGCATCCCGGGAGGGGCCTCACATTGCCCTTGTCCACATGGGGTGACTTCTTTGGTGCAGTGGTTCCCTCCTCACCCTAAAGCTTATCACCCTCACCCTCATTATCCTCAAGATTCACATGGGCAGCACCATTTGCTCCAGGTACAAGAGAGGATTCATTCGTACAACTTGCACCATCATAAATGATGTCAAGCCTATCCTCATACTGCAGGGGTGCTTTCTTGAACTTGCCACAATGTGGCATGGCCTTCGATAAAAGAAATGCAAGAATCCATTACACAGTTTGAACAATTGAATTATCATACACATGCAACAACATTAAAGATTATATACCTTAATCTGTTCAGCCCACCACTCATCACTTGCCTCAATAGATCTAGTATTAGGATCGATGCCTAGCCCCGATGCATGGAGCTTCAATGTCTTTCAATTGGAATAGACCCCTTTCAAGCTGTCCCAATGGTTCTTTAATTGCTTACGGTTGTACTCTTTATTAGTGTGTTCTTTAAACTTGGTCATAAGGTTGTGATACCCTTTGTTATTCAAGCATTGCAGGGGTCTATTTTTTCCTAGCACCTCTTCCACATAGATGTCAATGAACACTTCATTTGTGAATGCATCCCATATTGCAGTGTTTGTGGCTTGTGCTTTATCCATCTATAAGTGACATGCATATAAGGAAATATGTAACTACAACATGGAGCTGCCAGCTACAAAATGGCCTAAATGAACTGACAATTACAAAAAATATCTGTGATGTTACATACAAAATTACTGCCTACGCCACCCAAGAATTCTGCTAAGACGATAATACTTCCCTATTGAGACTAACTAAACAAAAAACTATATGTTGTATTTTATGAGTCAATAACAAACCAATTTCATGACAAACATTCCCTCCAATCTAGATAAATATGCCATACTAAGGAGTCAAAATAGGACTATTGAATATGACATCACATATGATACATAAACATTGGCACAAACAAATACAACAAACATAACAGCTTGTGCTAGTTCATATTTTTGTCTTACCAGCTTATTCACAATATATGGAATTACCAACCTTAAATGTTTCACTTCATAATTACCAAAAGGCTTCACTAAAATGGTACTGCAATGACACATAAACATTGGAACTGAAATTGGCAACTTGGGTTCAGTTCTTTTCTTGGTTCAAAGCATACTTGTATTTGATTTTTAAGTACAAACTGTGATGGCTTTGCTTAATGCTAGACATCGAGGAGCTCGAGTACCGTGACAAGAATATTCGACCACTTTGTGTTGTTCACAATACAGAAATCACCTGCCGACGTTTGCTATTGTCGTAGCTTATGTGTGATCCTTTTTATTCCTCATTCATAGTCAAGCAACTTAGTGAAGTATGTAACTAGCACATCAAGTTTGCAAGGGCATGCATCAGATAGTTTGTCAGATGCATCAGATCTGAAGCAACACAACCATGGATTCATAGGAGCAGGTTGGAGGGAGGTTGTACCTTCGGATCGAGGAAGGAGGCGAGGACGGGTTGCTCGGTGGAGGTGGCCGGAGGTGCGGGTGGGCGACCGGGCGCGGCGTGGAGGCCAAATTCGATCGGGCAGAGGCTAGAGGAGGCGTTGTTGGGTGGGAGGCGATCGGGAGGCCTGATTGGGTGGGAGACGGCAGAGGTGCAGGCGGGTAGGTGGCGGCATGGGGCAGAGCCGTCACCAGGGCCGCTAGGGTTCAGGCCAAGCGCTCGAGGAGGGGCACGAGTAGGGAGGGGAACGGGAGGTTGTGAAGGCCTCCGGGAATAAGTACTTGATACGGGGCGGGTAATAACCCCGGAAGTTCGAGGGCATTTTCAAAACGCAGAGCGGGGGAAGCCCCTCATGACCGGCTTCCAGCTTCCACATGTTCAGACGGCTTCGAGCTTCCGACAAAAGCGGGGGGAAAGCCATCCATTTGGTTCGGCTTCCGGCTTTTCCGATCGAAAAGGTGCGATCATGCAATCATGCAAATTCAGTGATGCAGATGACAACAGGCTGTCAGCATCAATCTTATCATGTTCTCTGGATTAGCTGTTGATGCAAGCAAATTAGCCATTCTTTAGGTGGTAAAGAGTGGATGACTAGCCTTAAACATAGTAGTTTAGACCAGGGATCATAAAACAAGTAAACAAACATCACATTCACAGGTTCACAGTGTTTGACTAAGAAAGCATGCAGGAAAAGGTGTGATTTTGGAAGCAACTAACAATATAAACTAATTAAAATTAGTCCAAAGTGGCTGGCAAAAGGTCAAGATTTCTCAGCCTAGCTAGTAGCAACTGGAGTAGCAAGTGACTTTGGTTTGAAAAAAGAAAATGAAAAAGAAAGCAGAAAGCTAGCAACTTCAGGTGTGTTGCCAAGTAGATCGTCAACGCTTGCCATCGTCACGGATCCTATGGCCCCACCTTCAACCTCCGACTCAAGGAGGGCCCTTTACACCTACCGCCAAATGTAGAATAAGTGGCAAAGTCGAGGCCAGGTGTGGACATCCAAGGTGAGGAGTCATCGTTTCGACGACTAAATCTTCTCTCGCATCGTCGACGTCGCCAGGAGTAGCACAAAGACATGGATGTAATTTTTAGTCCTTTCCAAGTTTTAAAGACTATTATGTAATTTGTTATCTTCTCAGGGCCCCTTTTGTAACGCTATGGGTGGTTGTATGGTATCGTTGATATTAGTCAAGAGCTAATGGCCCTTGTGCCATGTTTGGCAAAAGAAAAAAAATCGTGTGTGGCTGAGATTAGCGGATTTCATTAGGTCAAATCAAGCGGGTCTTCCCCCCTTCCTTTTTATGATTCTCCCTGTGTTGTAGTGTAAGGGCTTAGAGACTAGAGATTGTCATACGCCTACTTGTCATGTCATTTTGGGGAAAAAGGACAATGATACAAGCCGTGCGTCTGATACCCGCAAGCTTATTGGACGATGCCACTAATCAGACCACGTGAGTATGCATCGAGTCGGACGTCCTACTCACTTCCCAAGCCACTTTACTTTTATCGGTCACTTTTTGCCCCTCTGCATCCCAATTGTTTCCTTTTCTTCTCTCTATCCTTGCACACGGCTGCTTCCCCGTTGTTTCATTTTCTTCTCTCTATCCTTACACACAGCTCTTGCCTCTTGCTTGCATGGCTCTCATCCGGCTCCAAGAACACTGCTCCCTCCTCCAAATCTCCAGCTCCCACCTCCCAAATCCCATCAAACCCACGAGAAATCCTCGCAAGAACCAACTTTTGCCACCCATGGGAGCTCTCCGTGTGTTGGTGGCCTCCCCACTTTTCCCACCGGTACACCGAAAGGAACCATCGTTGGTTGTGAGGAGGTCTGTGAGATCTAGGCGAAGGCGTCCATGGGAGCTCGCTGCTCCAAGCTCTCCGTGTGCTGGTGGCCTCCCCACTTCAAATCGCCGCTTCTTGGTAAGTACCACCTACCGCCACACACATTAGCGACTCTGTTTTGGCAAGATTCGGTTTCCAGGTTGGGTGCATCCGGTTGATGCTTCGTTTCTTGGGGGAGTGGTGGCGGCGTCTGTCTTGCATTTGGGCCTGGTTTTCTTGCGTTTTTTCCGTTGATTTTTTTTGGCTCGTTTGTGTGGGTGTGGTTAGTTTCGTGCTTTGGTTTGAGGTGGTCGTGCCGTCAATCTTGGTGGAATTTGCTGCGTATGATTCTAATCCATTTGGTTGTTTTGTTTGGATGCTCAAGAACGATCAAAATCTTCAGCCTTCGGGTATGATTTTTGTTGTAGACGTTTGCTAAATTTGTTGCAACAGTTGATTCGAAATGTTGCACAGAGTGTTTTTATTTGTTGTGTCAAATGTTATGGCAAGATGTATTTTTTGTTGGAACGACGTGTTTGATTTGTTGGAGATTTGTTTTCCTCTCCAGATGTTTCGCTTTTTTATTTTTGAGATGTTGAAATGGTGCATCTGTGAGCCCCCAAGTTCTTTTGCGATGGTGAAAAAAATGTTGCGATAATTGAAAAAAAATTGTTGCGATCGCTGAAAAAATGTTGCGTCCGTTGAAAAAAATATTGTGACTGTTGAAAAAAATGCTATGATCGTTGAAAAAAATGTTGCATATGAATTATGAGATGTTGCATCTTCTTTATATATGTTGGCGTCCTTTTTCCAAATGTTTGTTTTGATTCTGAGATTTTTTAGATATCCTCTTCTTTGAAATGTTGCATATAAATTTATGATATGTTGTAACAAGTGAAAAAAAATATTACGATTGTGTCGAAGAGGAATGTCTGATCTTTATGACGTCCAGAGCACTAGTTGTGCCATGAAAAAATCTGACACATTGAGATACCATTACGAGATAAGATGTGCCGTTCATACGCCAACTTGTCGTGTCACTTGGGGGGGGGGGCGGGATGTAGCACACTGAGATACCGTTAGGAGATAAGATGCACCGTTTCTTTTGAACTCTCACCTGTTACTTCGTTGCAGATACGGTTGAATATGTATTTTATACGCCAATATCTTACGCAAGTACTAGACGAATTTTTTTAAAACGATATGCTAAACGCCGTCCGATTTTCCGAGGGGTGTTTTTGACTCATTTAACATTTTTTGTAACGGAATAAAAAAATAGAAATGGCAAAAACAGCATCTTTCACGCTAAAACGTCGGAAAACCAGCTGCACCCCGGTAAAATGGCACTGTAGCTACATTCAAACGGCACTGGCCAGAACAATAATGACATCTCCAATAGTATATTTATTATTGTCTCTTAGTTATACCACGCTAATAAAATCCTACGTGGAGGAGAGAGGGGGAGGAGAGAGAACACATGTCGTCTCTTCCTGAAGAGACTGTCGTGCACGCAAAACAAAACATGGTACATTAATCTACTCTAGTTGACATGTAGGCCCGTTTCAAAGAAAACTTATAAAATATAAATGTTAGAGAGTGTGCTAGAGATCATCTATTGAAGATATTGTCTCTAAAGATAATGTAGCATATGTTAGAAACAAGGTTATCAATAATTATTGGAGATGTCCTAAGTGATGATGCCGTTTACTATTCAAGGTTCTGTTTGCTCGCCTTTTTACGGCTGCTTGCTTGCTTTTTTTGTGGTCGCATTATGTCGTTTTTTTTGTTATTTTTGTTCCTGATGGACTATTTTTTCTAGACAAAATTTGATTCATGTTACTCTAAAACTTGCCAATTTAGAATATGCCATTCCAAAAGAATTAATTAGAAAAATACCAGTCTAAAACTTACCTTCTTTGATATATGCTACTCCTGGACTGTTTTTCCCTTAGCCCTCTCCTTCCTCCCCACCGGTCACCATCCTCTCCATCTTCTTCTTCCCGATGTTGCCGACCGTGCCACTAGCCCTCTCCTCCTCTTCTGCCGACGACGCTCTTCTTCTGCTCCTCGCCTCCTCAGCTTCCCCATCCTCCCGGCGCTTTGGTCGCTCCCTTGGTCTCCACGACGCTCGGCCCCGTGGTGGCGTTCCTCGTCGGCTATCTCCGCCCTGTCAAGCTCGCTCTCCCGCCGTTGCTCCACTCGCTCGTAGTGCTTTCACTGTGCCCTTCTTCCTACCGGCGGAGGAGGAGAGTGTAGAGGTGGCAAAGTCGATGGGTTGTGGCGGAACCTGCTTGGCGGAGGAGGAGGAGAGGTGTGACGGAGGCGACGAGGCCATGTCGGATGCCAGCAGCGGTGGCGGAGGAGAGGGCTGGCGACGACCGAGGAAGGAGGAAGGAAGATGGTGGCACTAAGGGGAGAAACTTTGGTTGGTGTGCTCGCTTGAGCAGGATTTGATGGTAGTGGCGCGAAATCAGAGCAATGGAGGAAGAAACAGGAGAGGATGTTGATAGGTGGGGAGCAAGGAGAGACCCAGGGCAAAACCGTTCTAAAGCGGCATATATCAAAGAAAACAAGTTTTAGAGTGACATTTTTTCAATTAACTCTATTGAAGTGGCATATTTCGAATTGGCAAGTTTTAGAGTTGCATAAATCCAATTGCCTTTTTTTTTTAATTTCACTTTTAAAAGGTGACATTTTTGTCAAAATCTCACGCGACGCATGTAATACACGTTGGCGCAATGATTCTTCGAACGAGGGGATCAAAGAAAGTTAAGAGATTCCAGCTGCATTCCCATGTAAATCTCAACGACTGCTACACACACACAGAGAGAGAGAGAGAGAGAGAGAGAGAGAGAGAGATATAGACACACACACGGAGACAGATTATTGCCCTTCGCCGGCTTCATCTCTGGCCTCTGATCCCTTTTGCCCCTCGCCTGCTGCTCCTCTTCTTGGCCGCCGCCTCGCCTCGGAGTCGGGGATCGACTACTCCGGCCGATCAGTGCTCTTCTCCCGTACGTCTTCCTTCTCTTGTGATACCGTAAAAAAAGGGGTCAGCTAGACAACGGTAAGTTTCATGGAAGTTTCAAAAGACAACAAGTTTCATACCAGTTTCAGGTTCGAAGTATCAAGCAGGTTTTAGCAAGTTTCAAAAAGTTTTCTAAAGTTTCAGTAGGTTTCAAGCAGATTCAAAAGGCTTCGACGAAGTTTCAAAAGTTCCAAGAATAAAGTTTTATCCATGTTTCAGCAAAGAATAAGCACGTATTAAAAGCAAGTTTCATGGATTTGGAGGCCAGGGTTGTACTAGCTGGAGGTCGCGCGCCCGCCTGCTCACACCGCTCGGGCAGCCGCTTCCCCTGTGCTCCGCTGCTGGAGCCCACCTTTGGCTGCCGTCGCACCTCGCGGCGGCATCCGTACGCGCCGCTGCCCGTGTGTGGTCATCAGGATGCCGCTTCGCCCGTGCGCTACGATGTCGAGCTAATGCCTACCTCACATCCTCTAGCTCGCTCTCCGCCGGCTAGCCTGCGCCTCCTAGCTCTGCGAGCAGGCCAGAGAGCCAGCAAGCCATGTTTGAGCACACAAGGGGCTAAATCAGATGACGAAACTGAGGGGGTGAATTGGAGCGAGTTCGGGGTGCCGATTGGGGTCTCCAGCGGCGAGATCCGCCGGCGTTTGCGACGAATCAAGCGGCCCACTGGTCGCTGTGGACAGAGAAAGGGGAAAAGAATGGCGAGCGGTGCTTCGTGAGTGAGTGTCATGGCTAGAAAAACCAACGAGAGGAAGAATCGAGATGGAATCATGGCAGTCGTTAGATGCATAAATCGGACGAATGAGACCTATTTTCCGTTGGGATGAGCTCGGACGGTATATCGTCCCTAAAGATAAAAAGACGCAATCTTGGTGTTTTGTCGTGGCCGATTCGTACGTTCTTGGCGCTCGTGCTGGTGTTTGTGACAAATTACTCTCCTTTTGAGGATTCATGAGTTTTGGTGAGATCTGTGCCGCCGCTGGTAGTTTTGTCTGCTGCCGCTGGCGTTAGCTCCTTTGTGATGATTTGATAATGTCTCTCGGGCGTGGGCAAGACGGGACGGCGCTTATTCTGGCGGGGTCGTGGCCCATGCGTTGTTGCTGAATCCGATTCACGACGTGAATTCCCCCTTTCCCTTTTTTAGGTTTCAAGTCCCAGCTTCTGAGCTCTCGGAGTAACTAGTAATTGGTGTCCTAATTCTTAAACGTCTGAAACTTTCTATTCTAAGTAGTATCAGTCTACCGGTCGCATTGGGCTCTTGGATTTAGACACTTCTGTGCCTTTGGTCCCTACTAAAGTAAGGCACCATGATTAGTGCTTACAAGTGTCATCTTTCTGCAAACGGTGTTGCCATCATGCCATGGAAACGTTTTCCTCGGATATCTACTTCTTTCTCTGACAGACAAAATCTTCCAGTGCTACTTCAATCCTGATTTCTGAATCAATATTGCATACGGCTCTTTGCAGCGTTGCCCATTCTACGAACTTTTTTGCATAGGCGCAGGTGAACTCAATTATCATGAGCCTCGAAATAGTAGGTGCAGAAGCACCTCAAGTTCAGGTCTCTTTACTTTTCTTCTGTTCTGCAAGTTCATGTGATGGTTCATGATATAGTGTTCTAGATTTCAATAAAATGATTTATACTAACAATTGCTGTTTTTGGTTGTGAAATTGACAGGGGAAATTCCTTGGTATACTTGTCTGCTGGCTTTTGGGAAATGGAAGCCTTTTCGCATGGAACAGTATGCTTACCATTGAAGATTACTATGTCGCTCTGTTCCCGGTACGTGCTTGTTTGTGACACTCAATCGATGGTTTGAATGAAATCAGTATTCAGTAGCATCATGCGTGCACTAGAATAGATGCCAAATGCATCCTTGTCCTTTGTTTTGGATGTTGTAGTAGATTGTGACATTCAATTGATGGTTTGAATTAAACAGGTATTTAGTAGCATCATACATGCACTTGAATAGATGCTAAAGGCATCCTTTTGCCTTTGTTTATAGTGTTGGGGTAGGCTGCAAAATAACCATGATTTTATTCTTGATTCAGTCAACATCTAAACATTCGGGTCCAGAGCTTGTCAACCGAATGTCGAACTCATTTTACTGATATGGCTTATCATTTCTAACTTCCATTGTTTCCCCTTCCTTGAACTGAGAAAAACGATCCCTTCTCATTGCAGCGTTTGTTTCACTTGTACATTCAAATTTTAGCAAATATACAATGATTTATAACCTACTACTTCTGATTGCAGAATTACCACCCAACAAGAGTTCTTACGCTAGCTTACCAGCCTTTTGCCTTTGGAATGACCTGCATTCTGGCATACCATGAAGCAAAGCTCAACACGAGGAAAAGGAATCTGTTTGGATTTGCAATTTTCTTAATTAGTTCTTTCGCATTAATAATGGTAAGTATATTGCCTTTTGCAATAAAAAGAGATTAATGTGCCGGTATAACAGCTCGTGTAATCATCTTTGTTATTCTAGTTGGACATTGCTACTAAAGGACGGGGTGGAATTGGAGTCTTCGTTGGTGTATGCATAATCAGTGCCTTATTTGGGACTGCCGAAGCCCATGTTGAAGGTGGCTTGGTTGGCGATCTTTCCTTCATGTGCCCGGAGTTCATTCAGGTAACCTTTTAGTCTTTACAGTGATTTTGTGATGCTTGTGGTTATCTTTGTACGTCTCAGACTCGGAGGCCTTGTTTTGTATTTCATGATCTATGTCATGCTTTGGATTTTCAGTCCTTCCTGGCGGGCTTGGCTGCTTCAGGAGCTCTGACATCAGCTTTGAGATTAATTACTAAGGCAGCTTTTGAGAACTCACCAAATGGTCTTCGCAATGGAGCTAGTACGTCCCAATCTTGCCAACATGTGGATATAGTAAAATTATATTGTGATATACAACAACCAAAAATATTTCTATGCACTTCCAAAATAAAACTACATGAATTCTAAAGCAAATGAGGGGTTAAGGGGATGGTTAATGACAGGAGGTTAGTACTATAGTTGCTTTAGAATATGTGCATTTTCATTTTCGCACAGTAAAAAATAATTCGTTAAATAATACCTTTTTAGTGATTAAGTCTAGAAATAGACGTTACCCTTCCAACTATAAACCAAGTTATAGAAGCACTGGTCTTCAGAAAAAAAAACACCCAAGAAGTATGTCTTATCTGCGGCTGTTCTTTCTGTCGCCCGCCCCCCCCCCTTTTGCTCTGTTAATGCCAAAATAGGCCCGTCGAAAAAAAAATAATGCCAAAATAGGAATGCTACAAATCCAATGTGATACCAAATTCTCAACAACTACTCTTTTCCCAAAAAGGAATATCCCTTTCAGCACTTGTTCTTGTTCATATAACTCTCCCCTTTAATGTCTGGGTGCTTGTTTCAATCTTACATATTTCCCAAAATTTCATGATTTATCTGTATAACTGATCCATGTTTGATTGCTCACTGCAGTATTATTCTTTTCGATAACATGCCTCTTCGAGCTGGTTTGCCTCCTCCTATACGCATATGTGTTTCCCAAGTTACCAATCGTGAAGTACTACCGCTCAAAGGCAGCCTCTGAAGGGAGCAAGACCGTTGCCAGCGACCTTGCTGCTGCAGGGCTCAAAACTGTACAAGATAGACAAGTTTGTCTCTTTGGCACCAATGCCTATACAGTATACACGCATTCCCTGTAACTTTGCTATGAGAATCAAATGTTGATATACTGATTTTTCAGGTTGAGGAGGATCCACAAAAGCACGAGCGTTTAAGCACCAAAGAGCTTCTGATACAGAACATAGACTACGCATTTGATATTTTCCTGATATATGTCCTGACTCTATCAATCTTCCCTGGTTTTTTATCCGAAGACGCTGGATCACACAGCCTGGGTACATGGTAATGCTTCTTCCTTCCTCTCTTTTTTTTTATCAAGCACTTGCATCTCACATCTAATTTCAGCAAGGTGACTTCTGCAAAATTCAGTAGTATCATGCAAGCATCTGACATGCCATTTCTGACAAAAATTCAGGTACGCGCTTGTGCTGATCGCGATGTACAACGTGTGGGATCTTGTTGGGAGGTACCTGCCGCTGATCAAGTGCCTGAAGCTGACCTCTCGGAAGGGCCTGACGGCCGCGATCCTGGCGCGCTTCTTGTTCATCCCGGCGTTCTACTTCACGGCCAAGTACGGCGACCAAGGCTACATGATCTTCTTGACGTCCTTCCTGGGCCTGACCAACGGCTTCCTCACCGTGTGCGTCCTCACCGAGGCGCCCAAAGGATACAAGGCGAGTCCATTCTCATGCATTTTGGTACCAAGAAAATGTTTGTTGTCAGGAGCTGGTCAGTGTTTCAGGGTGTGGATGTGACTTGTATTTGCACTTTTGCTTGTGCAGGGTCCGGAGCAGAACGCTCTGGGGAACGTGCTCGTCGTATGCCTCCTCGCTGGCGTATTCTCCGGCGTCGTGCTCGACTGGCTCTGGTTGATAGGCAAGGGCTGGTGATGAGTGTGTGCTTCGCGTGCGGGATCGTTTTTTCCCCCTCTGTTTCTCCCTCCTCTTCTTTCTTCGGTTTGGGTGAGAGGGAAGCGCGCGAATATAAAGCTGAGCCCTCACTTTAAGGCTAGCTCCTGAAGGAACAAGGATGCTATAAGTTGAGTGATTGTTAATCAGTTCATGGAGACTGTCTGTAAATCATTTAGAGCATCTCCAATGACCAATAGTGTATTTATTGTCGTCTCTTACCTATGACACTCAACAAAATCCTACGTGGAGGAGAGAGAAGGGGAGAGAGCGCATGTCGTCACTTCCTAAAGAGACTGTCGTGTACGCGAAACAAAACATGATACATTAATCTACTCTAGTTGACATGTGGGCCCGTTTTAAAGGAAACTTATAAAATATAGTTGTTAGAGAGTATGTTAGAGACTATATGTTGGATATATTGTGTCTAAAGATGATGTAGTATATGTTAGAGACAAGATTATCTCTAACTATTGGAGATATCTTTAACATGCGTACTTCAATGTATCTGTTCAGAAGTGATAGCTAGGTTTGAATTTATCTGTTAACGCAGATCAAGTAATTATTACTCTACATAAATTGTTCTAGAGAACGAGATTGAGAGGTGTGAGCCGAGTACTCGCCTCCCCCCATGGTAATACTCTCACAGGCCAACCAGCTTAGCCACAACGCTTCGTGCCGTGCCACGCCGCGGCCGGCGGTCCATCCCGCCCCGCCCAAGCGCGCGCAGCCCGGATACGAGACCGCGTCCCAGGCAGGCCGGCACGCCCGCCCAAGCGCGCAGCTCCTCGGGCAGAATTCCTCTAGGTCCCGTGCCACTCAGCCTGCAGCCCGCGGTCCGTCCACCTGCCCACCAACCGCGCGCAGCCAGCACGCGAGACCACCGCCCAGGCGGCCGGCACGCAGGTCCATGCGCCGTGGCGCACGGCATTTCGGGCAGAAGCGATTTCCCCGAAAAGCACGCGCTCGCGCAGTAGGCCCGCATCGATGCCTCCTACTACGAGTACGCGCGGGCGCAGGTGCGCGTTCCACGCGGCCACGGCCGTGCTAGGCCTCCCTCGCGGGTCCCCTGCCCGCGCGGGCGAACCCCACGTCGCGGCCTGGCCCAGCCCAGGGCGTGATCTCGGCCCCGGTCTTCGGTAGAGAGGAGGGGACGGCCGTGGCGGTGGCGCCGTGTGATGTGACCTCCACCGGCTGAGATCTGTTTTGCCGGATCGTTCAGAATCTAACGCCGTGCGCGTGACGAACCGTGGAAAAAGGCCGAAAAGATGACACAACTACACAAACACGCACCTTTTCAGTCATCAAGCGCATGGCGGCACATACCTCGCTCGAGGTTTTTTTTGAGAGCATACCTCGCTCGAGTTAGGGGTACGATTTGCTGGCGGTATATCTCCGGCACATGAGCTAATTCATGGACATATACATATGGATAGTCCCAGCTGTTCTCAAGCAAATCGGTGGCCGAGATTCCCCCACCTCCCACCTCTATGCAATTTGCAAAAAAAAAAAAAAAAACCACGCGGTCCCTTCTTGCTTCCTTTGGCTCCCGCAACCTTCTCATCACACATTCCCCACCCATGACCCACGAGCGAGTTAGGGTTCTTGCGCCTATGCTGCGTCGTCACTGCATCCATGGCCGCCTGTAGCAACGCGCCTCACCGAATCAATGGAAGAAGCCCCAGCTGCTCTCGCCTTGCTTTGCCGCTCTGCGTCGCCAGGACCACGAGCAACTGCTGAGGGAGGCAACCTGCGTGGAGAGCCGAGCCTACGCCGAGCCCCTGCATTGAGTATAAAGTTTGGTATCACAAGGGAGAGTGATATCTATAGCTTGGAGTAATTCTGCTTGAGATACTTGCTCAAAAGGAGGCAGCAAATGTTAGCCTACCAAATGCCCGTGACATTCATTTGCGTGCCTCCTTCAAAGATTTGGTTCTCGAGAGGAAGATATAGGATGCATTCGTTTTTGAGCTGATCAAACAAAGTAAGAACTCAGGGAGGGATGAGAATCTCAATGTGTTCTTCGAATTGGCAACGACTTGCTGTAACCCTTCACCATTCTTGAGACCAAATACCAAACTTATACTCAATGCAGAGGCTTAGCGCAAGCTCGGCTCTCCACGCAGGTCGCCTCCCTCGACAGTTGCTCGTGGTCCTAGCGACGCAAGAACTTCAAAGTGACAAGACAAGGGCTACCAGGCCGGCGGTGCAAGACCGTATGAGGCTTCTTCCGTAGAAACGACAAGCGTGGCTCGGCGTAAAGGCGGCCGCGGATGCGAGGCGATCAGCGAGGACGACACGGAAACCCTAGCTTACTCGTGGGTCGTGGGTGGGGAATGCGTGATGAGAAGGTTACGAGGGTCGAAGGAAGCAAGAAGGGGTTGCTCGAGTTTTTTTTCTTGTAAATAGCATAGAGGTGGGAGGTGGGGGAATCTCAACCACCAATTTGCTTGGGAACGATTGGGATCACCGATGTGCATATATCCATGAATTAGCTCATGTGCAGGAGATATGTTGCCCTATTTGCTGCATCGGATTAAAAGTTTGAACTGGCCTCTCTGGCTCAAGTTCCTACTGGCTTTTTGGCGGCGAGTTGCGAATCCAAAACTTGTCGCATTTTAGCAGCAGCCTCGTTGAACTCTTGTATCTACACTTAGAGCATCTATAATAGTTTGTTTCTTAGCTTGTTACTAAGAGGAGAGAGTATTCAATCTAATAAAAAGAAATAATCCTTTCAATGGATTGTTTCTTGTGCTTGTATCTAAGACTTTAATTGCTACAAGTGTGCATAACACACAAAACGAGTTTTTAGGTAACAAGCAAGTCTTCAACAGAGTTTTTGTTGTTTTTTGTGTCTTGGTATCATCAACTTGAAGAAACAAGCTTATCTTCTCTTCTCATCATCTCTCCACCACTTCACTAAATGCTGATGTATCCATCCCTTAGTAACAAGTGATATGGACTATTATAGATGCTCGTAGGGTATCTATAACGCTCAACAGCTCTAGCGTGGGCAGTAGCCCGGTAGGTCCACGTCAGAGGCGAGCTGCCGTAGAGGAGAGAGGCGAAAAAGGGGTGGCTTGCAGAGTGGTAGAGAGACCCGCAGAGGAGTCAGTGGTTTCGAGGGAAAGAGAGTGGTCCAGGGATGGAGGGAAGGAGTGGCACCTGCATGTATATGCCTCGGATGACGGCGAGGGACATCGGAACCGACTAGGCGAGGACGGCAGCGCCGGGGCCGGAGAGTGACGAAGGCGCCCGATCTACTTCAGTCGAGGAAGATGATGGCGAGGGAAGCGTCACCGGGGTGGGTGACAATGGCAGCGCTATCGCTAGGCGAGGGTGATGGCGACCAGTGTTGAGTAAGATCCAGAGCAGATCCAGTCGGATCCCATCTAGATCTGGTCGAAGAGCAACGCATCAAGGCTAAATCGTGGTGGCGACGGTGGTTGCACGACAGAAGAAGCGACGATGACACGACCGAGAAAGGAAACCGGAGGGAAGAGCAGAAACGCGTGCGGGGAGGTCGTTGACGATGCAGTGATGGAGGTTGAGCGGCGGTGGCTATGCAGGGGCAGCACGGGCGGCGGTGCAATGAGAGAATCAGGCGAGAGGTGGGGAAAGTGCCTTTTGAGGGGTGAGAGAGACTGACTGTGGTCCTATGAGGTTAGGTTAGAGGTGGCCAAATGGGCGGCCCGGTCTGGTATGGTACGGACTCGTGGCGGTCCGGTCCATTCTGGCATGGTTTATTCGGTCATTCTTGTTTGTCTTGAGTGTCGGGTCGGCCATGGTAGCGGTGTTAAACTTCGAACAGATCATCGCCTTTTCGTGCCGTACACAGCACGTTTAGCCCATCGGGTCAAATGGGGCCCGTTTAGCCTATTTGGCCCGTCAGAATGAAAAAAATCAAAAAAATTAGAAAAATGTGTAGAATTCAGAAGTTGACATGAAAATTGAAAAACAATGAGACAACCATATTGAAAATGTAATAGAATTTTATTAATGTTCAAATAGCTAGCTCGTTAAAACATGTGTCATTTAGCTCATAAGGCATGAAAAATTGAAAAACAATCCTATAAAAAATATTTAGAAAAACCAAAATAAATTTATATATACTTATAAAATGAACTATATAAAATTTAAAAACTACAAAATAAAACCATATAAGTATTAAAATGGAAAGAAAATCATATAAATATTAATAAATAAAAATAAAATTATATATGTATATTAAAACAATGTAAATGCCCTAACGGTAAAATCAGCGTACTGAGTAGTGCACATGCGCACTTGAACACTATTCGTCTTGCGTCTTGTCTTGGCTTAGTAAATCTTGAGTGTCGGCCGAGCCAGCACTACTCGAAACTATCGTCTTGCGTCTTGGCTTGGGCAAACCGTGAAACGATGTCGTCTTGCGTCTTGCCGCCCGTGTCGAACCAACAATGTCGTGCCTCGTCTTGACCCATCGAACACTGACCCGTTTGACCAGCTCTAGGTTAGGTGGTGGTTTTTGTAATTTGTTGTGTGCTTCCAGGGTTCCTAATGTAATTTTTTGGACGGAAATATAAATTAAAATAAGACATGCGCTTAAAAGAAAAACCAGGGGCTGAATTACAAATTTATTTGTGGGTTTATTTGAAGCTACCATGAATTAGATGGGTGGGACCGTGGAAGCTTCAACAATGTGAGTGGTTTGTGCCTAGATGAAAGATGCAACAACCACTTGAGCCACATTACATTGTACATGCCCTTAGATAGGAGAAAAAAACAAAGAAAAACAAAATGTGTTCTCTAAAAGCACGTGTATACCAGGATCAGCTTATCAGCATAGTGTTTGGTTTCGACAACACCGCTTGTCCGCTTCTGACTTCTCGTCGTTCCTACTCCCTTGTTGGAAGCGGATTCTCTGACTTAACATAGGCAAGTCACATGGGGGCACTCTCGCGTGCAATTGAGGCGTTCGGAACCGTAAGATGAATCAATGGACAGTGCTAATCTGATGGGCAATAAATTGCCATTTTTTCACGAGATATTCAATTTCTCGTGTGTTGTGATTCGAATTATTCGATCTCGACCCAACACCCTACAAAGGTGTGCAGTTGGCGACTTACTTATATACAGTTGGAGAGGATCCGAATGCCTCCCTAGTACCCATATTCTATCACGCTTTACTAGAGAAAGGGCAGTGGAAAGGAACAAAATGGTTAGCAGTCATGCTGAGAATATGTACAATAGTAGAGATGAATGCTGTCTATACATTCCTCCATATCATATAAAAATAAGACTAAAGACAACTTATATGGCATATTGTCTCTTAAGTTTATCTCTATGAAACCCTACAATCTTTTAATTATAACATAAAAACCGTATTTGTTATAAACAACACTTGTACAATGATGTTTTGTATTATTTGTATACCCTTATTTCATAGGCTTGAGTTGTCTCTTCGCCTTCTTCTCAGTTCTCTCTTTCATGTACACAAAAATCCTAAGTGCTTGTTTGGATAGAAAGAGATTAAAATAAATCCTTTCGGATTGGAAGAAATCAATCCAAAAAAATTAAGTCGGATCACAATCTACCTTAAACAAGTTCTAAGCAGGAAAACGTACGGGGAAAGCTTGCATACTGTTGACGTCGCAGGCACGCCAATCGTCAGGTTTGTAGTCTCTTCGCCCACCGCGGCACGCCGCCCACGGAATCAAGAGCACTCCCCACCCACACCACTCACCTACGCCTCGCCCACCGGCCACACCACCGCACTTGTCTCCATCCCCGTTGCTTCCGCGCCACGCCCCCCGCCCCGGCGGGCTCTGCCTACGGGAGTAGATAGATCGCCGAAGCGAACGATCAGATCTCTCCATCTTTCGTATTCCAAAAGAATCTCTCTGTTCTTATCTCCGATTAGAAGGGAATTCTCCGGTTCCGGAAGAAACCAAGGGTTCGTTTTACATGCAACTCTCGTCGTACTAACCATCAACGTCAAAGTACAAGATGAGCCGGCAGCTAGGGAAAAGGCCAATCTCAGAACTCTCATTGTCGGTGTTTTGGTGCTGATATCGTTTCGGCTGCTGTTGCGTCAGGGACTCAGGGGTTTCTTTTTGTGTAAAGGGCTTCGTGATTTCAGCCAAGTAGGTTGTTTGATGGCGCTAAGATTACCTCTGTTTTAGGACGGGATTGGTCGGTTGGTGCTTTCAGACGTCCAGTTAGATTAGAATATGTTGAACTAACCATGTTCATTGTCCAATGCATGAAGACATAAACTACGCTACTAAGTGATAAAGAAGTACAGAATCGAAGCCATACCCTCCTATTTTATTGGGATCATGCATGTGCATCGAGCTGTTACTTTCAGTTCTCATCGGTCTCCCCTTTTCATAATTTTTTAAAACTAATTTACAGGTTAACAAAGTATGAGCAGTACAGAGGGTGCAGGTGCACTTCAACTTCAGGTTACTTAATTCCTCTACTCTTTTTTCTCCAAGTGCATCTATTGGTCTGCTTTATATAGTGTTGCGAGGCAATGGATTATGATGTGCTCTCTCACTTTCTTTGTTTTGAAATTGATAGGGGAAGTACTTTGGTATATTCGTCTGCTTTATATTGGGAAATGGATGCCTCTTCTCATGGAACAGTATGCTGACGATCTAAGATTACTATGTCTACCTCTTCCCAGTATGTGCATTGTTTACAAATTACAATATATGATTGCTTATTTTTACGCGGTCAGTAGTCAGTAGCACTGCGCGTGCGCTTGAAAAGATGCAAAAGCCATTTTTTTTGCTTATGGTTCAACTATTGAACTTGACTGAAAAGAAAACAAAATTCCCTTAAAGCTGATTCCCACCTAACTATTAGATTATAAAAGGTAAATTGTTGGTTCTCCGTTGCCCGTTGAGTATGGATGTTTTGTCACACTTTTGTTTACAATTTCAAGATTATGTTCTTTTTTCTTGTTTGAACCGAATGCCACATTACAGCTGATGGATAAATCTCTGTTGTGTTGGCTTTTGCTGCCCTTCAAGGACAGCATCTCTTTAGGACAACTTTTGACTAGCATCTTTAGAATAGCTTTTGACTAGCATCTAGAACAGCATCTTTAGGACAGCTTTTGACTAGCATCTAGGGCGACATCTTAGATTAGCATCTTAGCATATGCTTGGTGGTTAACGACCTATAAATTTATATCCCCAACCCTCGAGGTTGGAATGGCGTTAATGTGAGAAATAAACAAAGAAAATTGCCCCATCTCCAAGTGTCATCCTCTCAATGAGAGTAAGGATCTTGCTATCACCAAGAGCAAGAATCGGCGACTAACAAGTGGTATCGAGCAGTACTATCACTCAGCAACTTTGAGCATCTCTGCTCAATCCCTTCTCGACCTCAATTCTAGCCCATGGCCATTTCCAACCAAGAAAGCGGCTCTCTCCACGCAGTTAGTTCCGGTGTACGCCATGTCCGCAGATAGCGATCTCGGCCTTCGATCGCCTCGAAACCTGTGGCGAAGCCGAAGCAGGCAGGAAACGCGAGCGGCGGCGGCAGAGCAGCATGCTGGGCGCGAAAAAGCGTCAAAATTGGCGGCAGCGAGTTAGCGGCGGCAGAGCGGAAGTGGAAGCGGCGGCGGTGGCGAGATGTGCGTCTTGCGGCAAAGAATGAGGTCGAGTTCTCACATGGCAGGCAGCAGCAGCTCCATCTCTGCCGATAACAGCGTCGACGCGACCTTGAGCGGCCGGAGAGGGAGGCAATATGCGGCGAAGCGCGATGAGCAACGCGCAAGCGCCCACAGCGGCGGCGGCAACGGCAGCGCGGACGCGCTGGCGGCGCTCTGGAGGAGACGCGCGCGGCGGCGGCGTCTGGAGTCAGCGAGCGCGGCCTTCACAGGCGACGCGGCTCTCTCTCCCCGGTTCGGTACCGTGGTCACCACGAGTACCAGGCTGTCGTCAGGGACATCGGCCCCGGCGGCGGGTGGCCTACCCTCACCAAGACCAACTACGTCGAGTGGGCTACGGTGATGAGGGTAAAGCTCCAGGTGCGGCATATGTGGGATGCAGTCCGGTACGGAGACGTCGACTCGACCAGATCGTGGTATTTGGATGCTCTCATCGCCGCGATCCCCGCCCGAGATCGCTTCTCGCTTACCAACAAGCGATCGCCAAAGAAGCTTGGGACGCCATCGCCGCGGCACGCGGCGGCGGCAGCGCGCGCAAGTCTACATTGCGAGCACTACGCAGGAGTGGGAGAACACGCCTTCAAGCGGTGAGGGCGTTGATGACTTTGCTCTCGTCTCAACACTCTGTTGCGAAGTTGGTGCGATTCGGCGACACACCTCAATGAGGAGAGAGCGTGGAGAAGCTCTTCCGCAAGTCCCGAGAAGTACAAGCGGATGGCTCGCTCGTCGAGTCTCTCGCTGGACCTCTCCACGATGACGATCGAGGAGGCGGGTCGCCTCAAGGTCGTTGGCGGCGATGAGCCACGGCGTCTCGGGACCCGTCACCATTGGCGGAAGCTCCTCCTCACTCGGGAGCGGTGGGCACGGCCAAGGTGACAGAAGAAGGGAGCCTTCTTCCACGACAAAGCGGCATAAGCGTGTGGCGCGGCAAGCAGCGTAAAACGCCAGAGCGGTAGCGAGGGCGTCTTGGGGTGATGGCCGTGGGCGCCAGGCGTGGCGCTGGCGGCAAGCAAAAGCCAAGACGAGGCGACTCTTGCCACAACTACGGCAAGCCTGGTCATTGGGCCAAGTTGTCGGCACCACGACGCGGCCAGCCCACGTCGCGCGTGAGGAGGAGGAGCAATGGCTCTGTTCATTGCTCATCGCGAGCATCGAACTACCTCCGCGCACCGCCGCACGCGGCTCTCCTCCACATTGACGAGCCAAAAGCACACGCCCTCCTCGGCGGCGATTAAAAACGACAAGACCGGCGGGTGGTGCCTCGACACGCGCCACCCACCACATGACCGGCGGCGGAGTTCTTCTCCGAGCTCGACTCAGGCGTTCGAGGCACCGTCAAGTTCGGCGACGCCTCCGCCGTGGAGATCAAGGGCGTCGGCTCTGTCATCTTTGTCGCCAAGACAGTCGAGCACCGGCTGCTCACCGGTGTCTACTACATCCTCGTTAAGGAACTCCATCATCGGTTTGGGGCCGGATGAGAGCGGATCGCGTGGAGATTGAGCACGGGTCTGCGCGCAGAGGATCATCGTCGCCGGCTCCTCGTCAAGGTAAACAGGAGCAACCGCCTCTACGTCCTTCACGCACAGGTGGCGCAACCTCTTTGTCTTGCAGCCCGCCGCGACAACGACGTTTGGAGGTGGCACGAGCGCTTTGGGCACCTCAACTTTGAGGCCACGAGACGGCTCGGCGGCAGGAGATGGTGCGGGACATGCCGCACGTCGACCACGTGGAGCAGTTCTGCGACACCTGCATCCTCACCAAGCTGCGGCGGCTTCCCTTCCCTCGCCAGGCGAGCTTCCGCGCCAAGGAGAAGCTGGAGCTCGTACACGGTGACCTCTGTGGCCCCGTGACACCGGCTACACCTGGAGGCCGGCGCTACTTCCTCCTCCTCGTCGACGACGTGTCCCGCTACATGTGGTATCGCCTTTCGGCGTCAAAGGCGGCAAGGGCGGGCGCCATCAAGTGCCTTCAAGCTGCTGCGGGCGAGTCGCGCCGCAAGCTTAGGGTCCTACGCGGACAACGGCGGTGAGTTCACGGCGGCGAGTTCGCGGCGTCTTCGCGCCAACGAGGATCCATCGTCACTTCTCCGCCAGTACACCCGGCAGAGCGGCGTCGTCGGCGCCGCAACCAGACGGTGGTGGCCACCGCTGCGCCCTCCTCAGCGAGAGGATGCCAGCATTCTCTCAGGTGAGGCGATGATGATCGCTGTTCACTTGCTTAACCGCTCCTCACCAAGGCCCTCGGCGGCAAGACGCCATCGAGGCTCGCACGGCGCAAGCCGCGGTGAGCCACCTCCGTGTCTTGGTACCGCTCGCCTTCGTCAAGGAGCTCAACCACGTCGGCAAGCTCGGCGGCCGAACACGCCAGAGTCTTCGCCGGCTACGCGGGGGCGCCAAGGCCTACCGCGTCCTCGATCCTGACGACACGGCGTCGCGATCACGCTGCGTGACGTCGTGCTCGGCGAAGGGCGAGGCGGGCGTGGGACAAGATGGTGGATGACGGCTCGACTCCGGCGACCAGCGATTTCGTTGTCGACTCGTCCACCGAGGCGGCGGGGAGCCAACGGCTCTTCTCTTCCCGAGCTCGCCTACCCCACCACCTCGTTCGCCACCACCTCCGGCGAGTCCTTCACCACCGCCACCACCAGCTCCGGCAAGCCCACAGGCTCCGGCGAGTCCACCGCCAGCACCGCCGGCCACGCCTCGTTCTCCCACACCGGCGCCTACTCCTTCAGCTCGGACCGGCAGCCTTTACCCACGACGGCAAAGGCACGGTGGAGTTCGCCACTCCATTGTCCAACGACGAGATCGCGATCGACGCCTACCACGGCGGCGAGCCTCTCGCTTCAGCGTCGTGGGCGACCTCCTCGGTGGCGGCCGTCCCTCGAATCGGCGCGGCCCGACTTCGAGCAAAGTTGCACCTCGCCAGATTTACGGCGAGCCTCGTTCCTTCGCCGAGCGAAGAGAGACGCGGCATGGCGTGCCGCGATGCAGGAGGAGATGGACGCTGTCGAGCGAAACAAGACGTGGGAGCTGGCCGATCTTCCAGCCGGCCACCACGCCATCTCTCTCAAGTGGGTCTTCAAGCTCAAGAAAAACGAGGCTGGAGAGGTGATCAAGCACAAGGCGCGTCTCGTGGCACGAGGCTTCGTCCAGCAGGAGGAGTCGACCGGCGATGCCTTGGCGCTGTTGCGGGATGGAGTCCGTGCGTCTCCTCCGCCTCGCGGCCTCAGAGGGTCAAAAGGCGTCCATCACATGGACGTCAAGTCCGCTTTCCTCAGCGGCGACTTGAAGGAGGAGGTCTCGTCCTTGACCGCCGGGATTCATCATCCCCGGCAAAGAAAGCAAGGTCCTCCGCCTGCGCAAGGCCCTCTACGGCTTGCGGCAGGCACCGCGAGCTTGGAACGCCAAGCTGGACTCCACCCTCAAGCAAATGGGATTCCAGCAGAGCGCTCACGAGGCCGCGGTCTACCGGCGGGGCAAGGGAGGCAATGCCCTGCTGATAGGCGTCTACGTCGACGACCTTGTGATCACCGGTACCAAGGAGAAGGAGATCGAGGCGTTCAAGGCGGAGATGAAGGCCACCTTCGGATGAGCGACCTCGGGCCCTCTCTTTCTACCTCGGGATCGAGGTCCACGGAGACAACTCGGCATCTCTCTTCGCCAGACCGCCACGCCAAGCGCATCGTGGGTGGGCGGCCTCACCGATCGCAACCCACCCCACACTCCTATGGAGGAGAGGTGAAGCTAAGTCGTGAGAATCTGGCGGAGGAGGTGGGCCGCGACGCAAGATCTGCGGCGCATTGTGGGCGACCTTCGCTACCTTGTCCACACGCCGCCGGACTTGGCGTTCATTGTCGGCTCGTCGGCCGGTTCATCTGCAATGACCGACGACGGAGCACCAGCGAGTCGCGTGAAAAGGATCCTCCGCTACGTCGCGGGCACCTCCGACCACGGCTTGCACTACCCAAGGTGCCCGTGGCAAGACTTCATCGGCATGGCGACAATGACCACGCCGGCGACATCGACACGAGCAAGAGCACCGGCGGATCTCAGTACTTCCTCGGCAAGTGTCCGTCGGTGGCGATCGGTCAAGCGACAAGTAGTGGCTTTGTCTAGGCTGCTGGCGAGTACATTGCAGCCACTACCGCTTCTACTCGAGCTCTGGGGCGCACGGTCATGGCGATCTCCTTGGCGAGACGCAGAGGCAATGGAGCTCGGGGTGGGCCGACAAGTCCGCCTTGGCCTTGGCGAAGAACCCCGTCTTCCATGAGCGCAGCAAGCACATCCGGGTGAGGTATCACTTCATCGGTTGCTGGATGAAGGGAGCGTCAAGACCAACTACATCAACACCCAAGACCATTTCACCGACCTCGACCAAGTCTCTTGGGCGGATCAAATTCCAGAGCTTCGCCAGATCGGGATGGCTCAGATTCTCACAAGGAGACACACAAGACTTAGGGGAGAGTGATGGATAAGTCTCTGTTGTGTTGGCTTTTCTTTGCCCTTCAAGGACAACATCTCTTTAGGATAGCTTTTGACTAGCATCTTTAGGATGACTTTTGACTAGCATCTTTAGGAATGACTTTTGACTAGCATCTAGGACAAACATCTTTAGGATGACTTTTGACTAGCATCTAGGGCAAAGATCTTTAGGACGACTTTTGACTAACATCTAGGACAAACATCTTAGACTAGCATCTTAGCATATGCTTGGTCGGTTAACGACCTATAATTTGTATCCCCAACCCTCGAAGTTGGAATGGCGTTAATGTGAGAAATAAACAAAGAAAATTGCCCCATCTCCAAGTGTCATCCTCTCAATGAGAGTAAGGATCTTGCTATCACCAAGAGCAAGAATCGAGCGACTAACAACAGCAAGCTAGACAAGTCCATTCACAAAATCAAGTTATAATAAACCTGTGATGACTGATGATATATTGATTACTAATTATTGCAGAAGAACCACCCAACTAGAGTCCTCACACTAGTATATCAGCCTTTTGCCCTTGGAGTATCAGCACTCCTGACATATCACGAAGCAAATATCAACACCAGACTTCGAAATCTGACAGGATTTATACTTTTCTTCTTGAGTTCTTTGGCAATAATAATTGTAAGTGCTTTCCTTTCTCTGGGACAATAAGAGATTCATCGGTTATATTTATTCAGCCTGACCATTGTGTTAGTACTTAATATTGTTATTGCATAAGTGATATCAACCTCACATTATCATTTTTTTTCTGTACCAGCTGGATGTGGCTACTAAAGGGCGGGGTGGAGTTGGAGCCTTTGTTGGTGTATGTATAGTAAGTGCGGCATTCGGGATAGCGGATGCCCATGTTCAAGGCGGCATGGTTGGTGACCTATGCTTGATGTGCCCAGAGTTTATTCAGGTAACAATTTCCAGCGATTCTTAATATTTCATGTGTAATACCCCGGCTATCATTTGAGAGTGCAATAAAAATTAAGAAAGAATTAAGGGAAATAAAATAAAAAATTCAGAATTTTATGAGAAGAATGGGCCGCCAACCTATATTCGAGAGGAGGGGAGCCGGCCATAGTGGCCTAAGGCCCATGAGTGGGCTGGCAGCCCATTAGAAGGCAGGGGGCACCAAACCCTAGCCACCCTTTGCTATAGTAGCAGCGTAGCAGCCATGCTACAGTACCTCCACCCTCTGCTGCTCCTCCTCTCCTCGGCGCCATCCTCCCTGCTGCTACTGCCGGCCATAAGGAAGAGGAAGAGGGGGGAAGGAAGAGGTAGAAGAAGGGGAGAATCTTTGCGAAGACTTTAGCGTGGTCCTGTGGGGGGATTTTGTGGGTAAGATCATGATCCTCAATAGCTAGTTCAGTTCTTTAGATGTGTTTTGCTACCGATTAATCAGTGTGGTATCCTGCTGCTATAGATCGGTAGTACTGCAGTTCTGTTAATTTGTAAGATTGAAATAGTTCCAAGCGGATTCAGCATTTAGGGCCTCCTAGATTTATGTGGGGAATTGCGTGGGCTTTCTGGAAATTATTAATTCGCAATTTTTGAATGGATAATGAATTAGTTATGATTTTTGCAAGTCTGAGTGCCTGATCAGTCTCTGAATTCGGGCAGCGAACATAGTTATGTGAATTAGGGTTTGGAGATGGATGAATTTGGTCGATTGATCTGCATGAGTTATGTAGATAACTTTATGGTGGTTCTAGGGAGTCCAAGTTCATAATTTTTGGATATTTAGAACGAAAGTTATGAATTTTGAAAGTTATTGTTGTCGTTCTGTCCTTCTATCGTGGGCAGTAGAGAAAGGCTAGTCTAATAGCCACCTTTGCTGAATAGTAGGGAAATTATAATAAATTTATTGAGGAAGCTAGTTTTCTTCAGTTTTCAGAATGTCTTAGAACAGTGGGTTTGGATGTACCAATTAAAAGATACGAAAATCCTAAGTCGTTAGTACTGAAGATGACAGAACTGTCTTCGGAGATAAAAACGAAGGCTTAGATGAAATAATTTGAATTTCCGGTCACCTGAGAAGTTGTAGGTATGCGTGTAGGTTCCAGAGAACTTGGATTCATGTTGTTTGGAGCTTTTAATCAAAAGTTATGATTTTTTCTTCAGTGGCTGTCAGTTTCGGACAGATTGGAATCTAGGATTTATATTGGTAAAGTTTCGAGTTGCGATTAGGAGCGAATGTTTTCATTTTGTTTAGTGCTTTGCTGTGCACTTTTGAATATTGTTCTTAGTGTACTTTACGAATGCCAGGTGGTGGTGAGAACTGAGGATAGAGTCCTCCTGTCGTCATCATCCGTCTCGCGGTTGAGGCAAATGCAAGCAGTGTAGAGTGAATTGAGATGCTTTATTCAGAATAATTTCCATTATTTACTTCTGAATTTATATCTATCATAATGTCGTTGTATATTATTCTCTCATGTTGATTTGAGACTATGAAGTTCATTTGCATCATGGCATTCATTCTTGAACCTTGGACTATGTGGTAGCCAATGATTGTTTCTTTTGAGGTCCCCGTCATGCATTGGACGGGCATGAGGTCCCCGTCATGCATTAGACGGGCATGGGTCCCCACACTCGTGGAGTGTGGGCTTGAGGTCCCTGTGCCTGAGGGCACAGACTTGAGTATGCATCGACGGATGCACTACTCCGCATTACCGGTAATTGCAAATAAGGAAGAAAGAGTATTCTTGACATATGCATTGCATATAAGTATATGAGTTTCATTTATGGTATCCTTGCTGATGTTCACATGAGGATTTGATATCTTTATTTGCGGTTCGTGATGTTTTGTCTATTATCACTGTTGTACTTTGTTGAGTCGTGGATTCACGCTTGTTGCTGTTGTTTTCTTTTAGGTACTTCGCGAGGCAGCGACATGCATGTGAATGGGTAGTTTGGTGCACTTCACTTATATTCACTTATGGCAAATAAATTAGATTGTTTACCTAAATCACATGCTCTTGCTATTACCTTTATGTTTCAGACTGTGTTCATCCTTCGTGGTGATTGATTTATTTGTAATCGTGGTAGCCAAGTATTATGGTGGATGTTTCAATTGATGCTTTAATCTTAGCTTTTGATTTGTTAATTCTATTTGATAGAATAACATGAACGACTTGATTAGTCTTACATCCTCGTATTTCTGATGAACCTTGATGATTTAGATTTAATTGGTAAAGAGCTGCTCTCATTGTGTACCTTTATTCATTTGGTTCGGTTTTGGATGAGGAACAACATGAACCATGCCTAGGTATTTATTAATTGATTTGTGGTAGTCTTTAATCTGTCTATTTGTAGCTTGTGCTAGTTCTTGTTGATTAGAATTAATTCATTCGTAGTTGTATGTTTTGCTGAAATTGTTTTAGTAAATTGAAGTAAAATGATATTGTAAGGTTGTTTAGTAGCATCTTAGGTCCTATGCTGGGCTGGGGTGTTACATCATGATTTTTGCAGTCAACTATATAGTCTTAGAGGCTATAGTTGACTGTCCTTATGTATCAATATCATGTTTTGGGTTTGTAGTCCTACTTAGCAGGTTTGGCTACATCAGGGGTGATAACATCAGCTTTGAGACTAATTACAAAAGCAGATGGTTTTCGCAAAGGAACTAGTATGTCCCATTCTTGTCAACATATATGTATCAACAAGTTTTTCTAGAATTTATCTTCACATCTTAAATAAATAAACATAGTATTCAGCCTTCCTAGCAATGTTTAGCAGCATCCTTCTGTTCATTAGCATCTGCTTCATATAATTATCTTGCCTAAGGTGTTAGTGCTTTATTTATCTTTTCCATATAATTCTTGTTAATGATTTACTTGGTCTAACAAAATGGTCTAAACTACTTCACGCAGTGTTATTCTTTTCGATATCATGCTTCTTCGAGCTATTGTGTGTCCTTCTGTATGCATTGGTCTTTCCCACATTGCCAATTGTGAAGTATTATCTCTCAAAGGCAGCTTCTGCTGGCGACCTAGTCATTCTTGCAGAGTCCCAACCAATGATCAAAATCTCGGCGATTCTGGGCGATGAATCACGATTCTGAAAATCTGGTGGGGCCGGGATAAATCAGACCGATCGAAAATTTTCAATTTCAAATTTAAGTTTATGACTGCGTAGTGCACTTCTTATGTTGGTTTAGACCTTTTTTGTGCTAGATTACCTATTGTATGAGCTAAATATATTTGAATTATTGTTCCGACCGATTTGCACTAAATATGAGCTAAATATACTAGATTACGTATTGTATGAGCTAAATATGCACTTCATTAAACACTTTCTAATTAATATTTGCATTATTCCAATTGCTATGTTTTTTCCCGTTTTTTGACTGGTTTTTGGGCGGTAACCGGTTTTCAAAATCTTCAATACAAAATTCAATTTTCGAAATTCATCTGGTTTTTTCGGGTTTTCGATGTAATCGCGATTCTGATCACAATTTGCCGATTGGGATTTCAACCGGTTCCCGTTTTTTTGTCCTTGGTCCCAACTGAACGTGATGAACAAGTATGTCTCAAACTGATGGTCGTGCAGTTTGTTAGCTTTACCAATGAATATGATCCACGGAAATATAATAAGAACACACTAATTTCTGTGGGCTGGCAAGGATCCAAAAAGATACGAACGCTTAAGCACCAAACAACTGTTGGTGCAAAATATAGATTATGCACTTGATATATTTCTGACATATGTCTTGACTCTATCTGTTTTCCCTGGATTTTTATATGAAGACACCGGATCACACAGCCTGGGGGCGTGGTAAAGTTTCTTTCATTTCTTGCTTTTACTAACACATGCATCTAACTTCGGCAAATTGGTATAGTTTCATCTGACATTCCATTTAGGTATGCACTCGTTTTGATTGCAATGTATAATGCGCGGGATCTTAAAGGGAGATATGTACCCTTTATTATCAAGCTGAAATCTCAGAAGTGCATTATGGCAGCAGCCCTTCGCGCTTTCTTCTCATTCCTGCATTCTATTTCACTGCAAAGTATGGTGATCAAGGTTACATGATCTTTTTGACATCCTTCCTGGGGTTGAGCAATGGATATCTAACCGTGTGTGTCCTTACGGAGGCACCTAAAGGATACAAGGCGTGTTTACCATTGTTGTTCATTCGATTATATCAGTTATTGCCATTAGATATTAGTCATTTTTATTGAAAAACTGATTTGTCTTCCCGATTATTTGTGCATGGGCCAGAGCAAAATGCGTTGGGGAATGTTCTTGTTTTCCTCCTGATAGGACCGTTTTCTGGTGTTGTGCTCGATTGGTTATGGTTGATAGGGAAGGGTTGGTGATGGTTTGCATTACCTCAGCAAGAACATTTGGCTTTTGCTAATTTTCTCATGTTGGTGGATTGGTGTAAAAGAATTTATTGAAAAGAATAGAATGAACTGGTTATGAAATAATTGTTTTGGTTTATTGATTTTGTTGCCATTCTGTTCCTATGGAAATGGAAAATCTGTTTTTCATAATCTTCAAGGTACTGTTCACTATGGGGTGTTGCGGAGGACAATATGATACCCCATTCTTTTCCCTTTTTTCTTTTGAAAATAATGCATACTATATTTTTCACCGGTGACACAAGGATAACATGCTTCTGAAGAAATGCAAAAGCAGGTACTTTTTTTCTCTCTTATCTCAGCACTGTTCTTTCAATATGTTTCCCTGAATTTCGTCAAAAAATATGTTTCCCTGAAATCGGTATAGTCGTAAATACCTTCCAGATAGTTAGATAATCCTTGTTTAATTACTTTTCTGAGTCAAACATGTAGTTAAAGTTCACTTTGGTTTTTGTGGCTTCATGTAGTTGAAGTTCCCTTTGATTTTCGTTGCTTCATTTAAATGTACTGATTCCAACCCCTTCATGGTTAGTTGTTTGGAGCTGAAAGCTCTTATATCACTAAAAATAATTTATAGTCTAGTACTACATAAAGGAGGGAAGGCTCACTGGGTCCATGTGCTTGTGGCCTTTTGATTAAACCAGGTATTGTATTGTGTTGATTACTCCTTTTCTTGTTTACGTGTTTGCAGGAGTGCCACATTCTTTGTTTTCTCGAGAATACGCAAGAGCTTTGTGTATCATTTCATTAATAGGTAGAAAAGGATACAAGCTACGTCGGAGACGGCTTGGTACATTCGATACCACCTAAGAGCTAATGCCAAATCTCCGGTACAGGGACTACCAACCACCCGAAATAACTATTTGCATACAACATAAGGAGTGCCGTGTTCTTACTCTGTACGAGTTATGTTCTTGTTTCTTTATGAGGCTCAATGCCATTTATGTGCGTACTCTAGTTTTTTGATACTCCACTTGGGTTTTCTGAAATACTATTCATTTTCGGGTTTACTGGTGTGATCTAGACGTTATTTCCCAGATGGAAAATGCAGTAGCACAAAACCTCGAGGTTTCTCTTTTCGTTATACCCTCGTTTTATGCATACGATGTTGCAGAAATGTTTGAAAACTTGCAATTATTCATCCTGCAGAAAAACTGATGGTATTTACGATTATGTAATCTGTAGGGGAGGCATTTTGGAATGCTTCTCTGTTGGCTTTTGGCTTTTCGGAAATGGATGTGTTTTCTCCTATAATAGCATGCTAACAATTGAAGATAACTATGGTTACCTCTTCCATGTAAGTTTTTATCCGCCATATTACAAATGCTAATAAACATACACTTAAGCGTTGTCCTCTCTAAAAAAAAATACAATTAGTATTCTTCACAATATGTAGATTGAATATGCATATGTTTGGACCATGGTTATTAAGTCGGCAAGTCGACACTATCCTCCTAGTGACCAACCGACTTGCCGACTAGTCGACTAGTCGAAAGATATAGTTCATATGGCAGTGTATGTACACATATATATATATTATATACCGTGTATTGCAGTGATTGAAAAGTACATCGACAGCTTGAATTAAAGAGAGGATTAATGACTTATATGTTTTGAGTCCAAACTCCCTTCGTTTGACTTGTTGAATCCATCTTTGAAGCATGATTTGAGACCTTCATGTTGCAAAATTAAAAAATAAGAATGAGCATACGATGATTGATGAAGATAAACTATGATGAATTCATACAATACCTTCAAGGGAGATAATATAGCACCATTAATTAAAGAGGATAATACAAATCATACAACATAAGTATATAACAACAAATAAATGAGTAATTAGGAAATTAAGCATCTAAAACATCAAGTTCCCAACGACAATAGCGTTCTACACGATAGTTAAGTAACACAACAATAAGTTCCCAAGTCTCAAACAACAAAAGTAAAGCATAATCATCACAGTCTATCAACATGGCTTAACACAACATGCTTGAAACTCCTTGTCAGTTGTTGTCACACATCTTCGTCTTCTCCTTCATCATCATAATCTAGGAAGAGTGGTCTGCCCTTCTTATACTTCCGCAAAGTCTCTCGCATCTCTTTCATGATTGTTGTTGTAGTCTTAGCACATTTTTAACATCTCCAAACCCACCCGTAAGATGCTCCTTAAACCTTTTGATTCCTCTCGACCCCTTCTAGTCACAAAGCGAACATTGGACCAAATCTCGGTTGCCAATAACTGGCCAAAAGTCATACTTCCATTCCAGATCATTAGACTTAGCCTTCCGCTTAGGATCATTAGTCGAATCATACCCTTCGGTGACCGCTGTCGGATATGGAGTTGAAGTTGGAGTTGGAGTTGAAGATTGCTCTGCCATAATGCCTACATATGGACATTGGACACATGTAGTAGTTTAGTCAGCAGTTCAGCCCCACGTTCAGGCACAAAACAGAACAGAGAGAGCTTACCTGGGGTGATGACAGGTGGCGGGAGTTGCAGGGCGAGGCGACGACGGGTGGCGGGATCTGCACGGCGAGGGGAGCTGAGGACAAGGGGCGACAGGAGCTGAGGACGAAGGTGAATGGTGGGCGACGGGAGCTCAGGATATGAGGAGTGGGGACGATGAGAGCTGAGGATGAGGGTGACGATGGGCAGCATCGGCTCGGGATCTAAGGATGAAGGGCAGCGGCGGGCTGGGAGTTGAGGACGAGGGCGGCGACGAGCGGCGGGCGATGGGAGCTGAGGAGTGAGGACGGCGAGCAATGGGAGCTGAGGACAAGGGCGACGACAGGCGCGGTTGCTCGGGAGCTCGGGATTGAGGACGAAGGGCGGCGGTGGGCTGGGAGTTGAGGACAAGGGCGACGACGAGCGGCGGGTGACGGGAGATCGGAATCTGAGGAGTGAGAACGACGAGCGATGTGAGCTGAGGACAGGGGCGACGACGGGCGGCTGCTTCTCGGGAGCTCGGGATTGAGGACGAAGGGCGGCGGCGGGCTAGGAGCTGAGGACGAGGGCGGCGGTGGGCTAGGCGGCTACGACCTTCAGCTCCCGCCGAGGGCGACGATGGTGTGAGAGCCTGGGAAATTTAACTTGTAATACTTAACCTTCCCAACGGGTCCTAGCATCACAAATTAAATACCCCGCCCTCGGTGTATTATGTACCTCCCAGGAGTGATACACTTACTCCCCCACAAACATCAATATCAATCCATATACAAGTTATTATAATATCGGAATCTTCATAATTTATAACTTAATGAACATACAAGGTTCGGTTTCGTACATAGGGCCGACTAACCAAATAACAAGATAAAATATCAAGTACGCAGCGGAAAACAGTGAATGAATTGAAATAAACCATCAATTAACCAGCAATGAAGTCTCAATGGCTTGCCATAACCCGCAGGGCAACCAACTGGATTCAAACCATAGCAAATTGACGTTTCCTGCGCATCTTTCCTTACCCAATTCAACCTCAACACTTGCTATCCACATTAGTAAATAAAGCAAACAGTGAGTACACAAATGCACTCCACAAGAATTGTGGCGACCCAACCCTAGGGCACCCGAGAGGACCTCCCAGGATCTCCTAGGACGTCCCTTAGGACCTCCCAGGAGGTCTGGTGGCACCTCCTGAGGCTCGGGTAGGATCTGCCATGGCGGCACCAATTGAGGCCTTGGTAGGACCTCTCATGATTACCACCGAGGAAGTGGGAGTCACGGGAGATCCTCATCGCCATGGCCAACTCGGGAGGTCGAAGACTGACTTGGGAGGTCGTGAGACTTGAGAGATCACTCTGTGATTCCCAGCGTGATCTGAGCTAGTCCCAAGGATCTCAAGCTAGCTCTTCACAAAGATACAAGAATGGTAACATCCACGACATAAACTTTATTTACAACATAACAAAGGAGTTGTTTACAAAATGTGGCCTTGGGCCAAAAGCAAGCTTACAAAAGAGCGGAAGCAGACGTCCATCCACTATACCACGTGCAAAATGGTGGAGGCACAACCTACTCGCCCCGGTCCTCTTCTTCACCGTGTTGTCTTCTCTTGATAAGATTTTGCATTGAGCAAGAGTGAGCACTACCACTTGTGCTCATAAGTCACACCGTGGGTTAACAAAAATGACATGCATACATGGATATACAACAGAGGGCATAATATGGTTGCTTTGCATAAAGCCAAGTTTCTTTCAATTACAATTACTAAGTTCCAAAGCAGGTTTTTAATAGATAAAATCTATTTCAAAAATTTGATTTTCAGTTGGATAGCATTCATCAATAAATTGGTGAAGGATGCCCTCCTGTCACAAGGCTCCCTGCCCAAACCCATGGGATGGAAATCCCAAAACAGTTGTTAAACACTTTTAGAAACCCAAAACCAACTTCTAACTCTGAGTGGCCGTTGCCAGCATGTCCATGACCGTGGACACGGCTATTGAATAGATTTACACTCGATCGAGGATGTGCACTTTACCCACACGACATGAGTTCCTCTAGTTTATCCCAAGCATCCGTCGATGCCACCTCTCACTACCAAAGGTAAGAGGTCTAGAGTTCATGACAAAGCTTTTAAAATGCATTGTCCCACCACCCTCTCCTTGCTAAGGTTTTGCCTCCTTTGGATTCACTCATGAGATCTGGGCCCCTCTTGCACCAAGGGAACATAGGTCATAAAGACCACCGACCATAGAAGACCTCCCACTCCTCCAACTGGATCAACTGCGGTGGAAGTTCTGCAATTTACTTAGCTAGGTCCCACGCCCCATACTGGAGACATGTGGTTGCACGGTTTTGGCATAGCCCATCATAGGCCTAGCATTGGCGGCTCAAAGACCGGTCCTCAACTGACTTGGGCGACAAACACAAACCCTTGGACCTCCACCTTAGCCAGGATAGAGTCCGTGCATAAACCTTGCACCAACCAAGCAAACCAATTCGCCCAAGTCTAAATCAATTTCCATTTTCTTTGCTTCCCCAGCAATATTTTCACACCCCAATGACATCCCAATGCCATGGTCAAAACATTTTAAACAGTATTTGGTCATGAAGGTAAAGATTTCCCAAAACAAGTACTTTTGGTCTAAGCAATACTAAGCATTTGGTTTTTCAATTGCACCTGGTTCACACTAATGCATCAACCAGGTTTTGTCTAAGGTGACAACAGATTGAGTTCAATGTCAAGTTGGCCATATGAAGGAATTAGGCATAACTAAGTGTTTAAAGACAGGCATTAAAATATCTTGGTAGAAATAAGCATGCATTATACTTTGAAAAAGAACATAAGTAAATTGAAATATTGGGTGCAATATGATCAAGAGCATGACTTGCCTTGCTCACTGTCTTGAGAGTCTTCTTCTTCAGTGATCTCACGTTCCTCAGTGTCCTCACGATCTATACGGGAGAAAGGAGACAACTCAAACCAAATTCCAAATAAAGAGCCAAAAGAACTTCAAAAGAAACTCCAAAACTTAATCAACAGAAACAACACATACTCAAAATAGGTTCTTTGGGAGAGGTCCCAACTTACTGGGGAGAGGTCGAATGAGGAAGGTCCTCACGGAAGACCAGAGGGGCAGCTCTAGCAACAGACCAAGAGGATGATGAGTGCACAGGATCCAGAGAGGTGATCTCAAGCTGAAGCCATGGAGTTCCAAGGAGAATCCAAAGGAAGAGGTCCTGAAAGGGACACAACCTCTTATGGAGGCGACAAGATCAAGAACAGCGCAATATACAAGGAAGCTTACCAGCAATAAGAAGGAGGTGACGGGTGAAGGTGAGGTCGAAGGCAATCCTGGGCGGTTGAGGTCAAGCCCAAGCTCCTAACGAGCCTCCAATGGTGATAATACGATGAAGAGATGCTCCTGGTGATGTTCTTAGCACAAAGCTCTCCAGGAAGCCACTGAATGTGAGTCAAATGTAGAGTGTGGGAAAAAGGTGGCAAGGAAGGGCTCCCGGGGCTAGTTATAGTCAAAAGGAAGTGAAAAGACCACTCAATGCGTACATGATTTGGTGAGCACGTGAGATGGGCAAAAGGTACGGGAGTGTCAAAGAAAAGTAATAAAGGACATAGTGTACTGTTACGGGAGGAGACTAGAAATAGCACCAATAGTGCCCCAGAATGACCCCATTCAATGGATGCAGCCACTTGCATGGCCATATTTATTGTGACAATACATGCATTAAATGCTCATGGTACTAGTGTGGCGGGGAAACATAAAATAGGTAAGCCTGGCAGGTGGGACTAGTCAAATCTAGAGACAGTTGGGTCAAAGGGGAAGGTCCTGACAGTTGGATCTCCAAAGAGGAGGTCCAACGGCCAAGATTGAATGCTAATGGGGAGGTCCGCGTGGTAAGAAGAGAACCTCACTGCAAGGGAGGTCTAGAGCCGTAGGATCAACTCCAGACAGAGGATGCGAGCGGTTAGGATCTCCAAGGGAGGTCCTAACGATCGAATCGCTAACGAAGGAGAATGCAGACGGTTAAGATCTCGAGGGGAGGTCTTAACGGTCGAGATGTTCAAAGAGGAGGTGCAGGCTGTTAAGATCTCAAGGGAGGTCTTAACGGTCCAGATTCTGAGAGGAGGTGCGGACATGGGGAGGTCGGACATACATGGAGGAGGTCTCTGCGACAAGAGGTTCTAACAACCAAGATCCCATCGAGGAGGTCTGGTGAGGATCCTTGTAAAAAGGAGGTCCTGACTGGTAGGATCTCACCCACGGGGAGGTCCTATCAGTTAGGAGGTCTTGAGAGGAGGTCTAAAGAACTGAGTTGACCAGGGGAGGTCCTGATCGCTAGGATCTCCACAATGGGAGGTCCTGGCGGTGAGGATCTCAACATAGGAGGTCCTAAAGGTTCGGGAGGAAATCTTTGGAGGTCAGGGTTCCTAAGATAAGCGAGTAAGGAGGTCCAATGGATGGGGAGGTCCAAAGGACTTGAATTCGAAGGGAGGCCTAAACATATAGGCACGGTTTAACCAAGAGGAGGTCTAGACCTAAGGAGGAGGTCTGAACCAAAGAGATTCGAACCAACAAAGAGATCCAAAGAGATCTAGCTCAGAGAGAAAGATCTGGACATAAGGGCACGTCCAATTGAGAAAAGGTCTGAGCCCCCCAGAGGAGGTCTAACTTCAAGGACCACTGGGGAGGTCCAGGCCACAGAGAAGGTCTAAACCGAACATAACACAAAAGAGAGACTGAGGGGAGAACTGGCCAACATACAGAAATGGGTGACAACATGAAACTTAAACCTCTCCAACGAACCAACTATGAATTCTCATCAAAACAAAATAGTTTTGTTTTATTTTACAAATTTAAAAGGATTTGGAAAATCAGGATGTTACAAGAATTTACCAAGCCTATACATATCTACATGCAAGCTCTACTCAAAGGAGAAGGCTATATGGTTCATTTTCAGCACAAAACAATATTTCAATTGAATACAAGTAGTAGATTTAAATCGCAAGTGAGCAAACATTTTTAAATACTTCAAATAACAGCGAGTAATTAACATTAGATAACAATTAACAACAACAGGTGGCTACCCTGCAGCACACAACAATAGCATGAGAACCACTCTCAATACCACCCAATCAAGTTTTAAGTTTAAAATTCTAAAATATTGAGTCTAACTCTCACAGGTCCAATCCCAAGCGTGTCCATAACCAAGGACTTGGCTATTTGAATAAATTAAACCCTGCATGGGTGTACAACTGTACCTACACGCCAAACTGCTCGTTTTGCCACACGATTTAGCACACTTCCAAAGGTATCCCGCCAGAGCTAAGTCCTACAAGACGTTTTATAATGTAATATATTAACTACGAGCCACCCATATGGGGGTTAATCCTCCGTGAACTGCCCTTGTGTGTGCAGACGGGGCTCCCATGGATGACCCATACGTTGTGTCGGAGCCACCGGTAAAACTTCGGTCAACTACCCCTTGGGGTAAAGCCTTAGACAACTACCGATGCCTCACAGGTGAGGGAACCTATATCTAGATCCCACCCCGTACACCCAACAACAACAGAACATTTTTCATACAAACAATTACCACATGTGACTCGAAGCTAACACATGCCAAAGTACTAAGTTAAGAGGAGTTCCCAGTACCCTCATATGGAATGCATGCAACAATGATTGGTTTTGGTGAAACAAGATGTTCAGTCCTTATTGACCTAGGCAAGACCATCCACACACCCAACATCACACCATTCAACCACTTGCCCAAGTCTAAATCATTTTATTTGCATTTTTAATTTTCAAAGTATAATAGCACAAGGTGCTGGACATAGCATAATAAAATGATTTATGTGATCAAGGTCATCGACAAAGTCGACAACCGCCCAATCTACAGGACTAAGCATGGCTAAGCATCACATCACATAAATGTAAATAGACCACATAACATTCACCGAGCTCTAATTCACCAGCTGAATTATTAACTTAGGCTAGTGGTAGGGGATGACAATTTTAGGGAATTCATGCAATATGATTAACTACCTCTAATCAATAAACATAACTTGACAAATAAAACATGCATACATACAGTTGCAAAACAAGATAATAGTTTTGAATATAATAGGATCAACATGCATAAAAGGAATGGTAGCTTGTCTTTGCTTGCCGGTACTCTGGATATTCTCACGATCATCTCCGTTGCACTCCCAAATCACCGTCATCTAACGAAAAGAACCAACAAAGCGAAAACACCGAATAAACACCAAAATTCTAAAAGTCTCTAAAAATTATGAAATTAATATATAAGGTAGATTATGATTTTATATGAATTTATAAATAAAAATTATTTTATTTGGAGTTTGTATGTGAGAGTTATTCCCTAAATGATTTCTGTCGGAAAGAAAAGCTGAAAAATAAACTTTCGGTTACTGTAGCCGAATTTGATTCTTTTCGCAAAACATTCTAGAGAATAAAATGTTATGAACATAAAAATTTGAATCACCCCAATTGGAGTTCATATGAATTTTTGAACTTAATTCAATTTTTAGTGTACAAATAATTCATTTCCGAAATTAATTCTTGTTCCGAAATTTCATGTGTAAGTAACATGTTTCAAACCTATTCCAAGTTAAATTACATTAAAAATGAAAACCAACAAAAATTGGTTTCACTCAATTTGGAGTGAATTTGAATTAGTTATGAATTTTATTATAAGCACGTACTAATGATTCTTAATCTCTGATTACTTTACCAATTTTTACCAACCATCCCATAGAATTATCGCTACCATTGCTATTGTCATAAATATGGCATAAGGTTATTGTCCTTTTGATAAACATCTTTTAGCAAAGGTTCTTAGATTGGTTCCCTCTTTTATTTAGACATCTATACTTCAACTCTTATTTGTTAATCAGCTTTACTTCTTTAAACTAAGTGCTAAAGGTTAATAAATCTTCATACTCTTTAACCAAATATGTTGTCCTTTCTCCTGGTTTTGTCTTAATGTTTTACTCAAAATTTTATATCGTATTAATTCTTTGCCTAATCAATTCATTCTTTGATTAATTAGTTCACTAAACATTCTTCTCTTTAGCTACTTATGGTTCACTGTTTGTTTTAAATATTCATACCCAAACTTGTTTTCAGATTAGGCTGCAGCTGTTAGATAAGTGTCCCAGGACTAATTGAAACAAGAAAAACGCAACTACTTGAGTTAGAGAAGCTATTAGCCTACTTCCATTTCAACTCTTCATCTAAACATATTCTCTGCTCAAGCATCCAATTACGGGAATTTTCTTAGTACTAGTGTTAGTTATCTAAACCTTCTTACTAATTCAAATAATCATTTGTCAAGCAAACTTTTGAGTGATTTAATAGTTAAACACAACATTTAGCACCGATCTTCCTTTTCTCTTCATACAACCTACAAAAGACATCTTCTGAATTGAGGTGATGTCAAACACATTTTCTCACTTAAATCAATTATCTATTTGTTAATTACATTTGAATATGCAACAGTAGAAACAATGTCATGCTTTTCATGAGTGTGAAACATGGACCATTAATTATAATAAACGTGGTAATGCGATTTAACACTAAAGATTTTTACCGCGGTACTAGGTGTGCGAAAAATCACCGGATGACGTCTTCTCGGCTCCACGTCCGCATCCGTCGTAGTCGTCGCCGTTTCCGCCTCTCGTCCGTGTCCACCGCAGTCGTCGCCGTTTCTGTGTCCCGCTTGGCCTCTCGTCCGTGACCACGTCCTCCATCCCGGTGCCACCGCATGCACCGCGCCCTCCTCCGTCGTTGCTCTCCCTCTTGGCTCCTCCCTTTACACCGCGTCCTTGAGCCAGTACCGACCCGCACCGCACCGCCGCATCGGGTCCTCACCGGCCTTCGCGACGACATCGCCTCGCCTCGCCTGGACCGCGTCACATGCATGCATGTCCGCCTCAATGTCATCGCGCAGCGCACCTCGCGGTTGTGCTCCGTGCCGACCTCGCCTTTGGCCATCGCACGCATGCAAGGGCCGCAGCACCGCGCCACCTTGCGCCAGCCCTCCGGCGCCCTCGCTGCTGCGCATGCATGCATGCACCGCGCCGCATTGCCGCTGCTGCCGACGGGCCGCTGGACAGCTCCTCAGCGTCGTACCCTTGGCCTCCTCCTTGCCGGCGTCGCGCCACAGGTGCCGCTGCCATGTGCCGGGCCGCTGCCGCCTCGGCGCTCCCTCGGCCTCGGCGTCGCGCCATGCCGACCGTGCCATGCATGCTGGCCGTGCCGCGCCAAGCGCGCTGGCCGCGCCACGCCGCGGCAGCGCCTCGCCGAGCCGCGCATTGTCGCTGGTCGCCACTGCAGCGCCTCAACGAGCGCGTCGCCGGGCTGCCGCCTGCTCCACTACTGCCCTCGGCCGCCTTGGGCTCTCGTTCAGCCTCGGCTTCGCCTAGCACTAGCCTTCCTGGGCTGCTGCCTTGTGCCGCTGCTACTCCTCCCACCCAAAACAACCACTGCTCTTCTTTCTCTTCTCTCCAAAATACTCAAAGGAAATAGCAAGAATGGGGTGCTCATGAGATGGAGAACGTGATGGTATGACATGCATTGAGAGTTTTATGATTTTTAGTGGTGTTTGGGAGAAGAGAAGTTGTTTTGTGCTTGAGTTCATGAAGAGAAAAGAAAATGGCAGAAGCTGCTGGAGGAAGAAAGGTGGTTTGTAAGTGCTATGTTGGAAAATGAGTGGTAGTGGGCGGTGAGAGAAAATGGCAGTGGGTTAAGGAGTTCGGTTGGGGAGGAAAAAGGCAGTGGGGTGGAGGGGATTCGGCTGGGAGGATGGCAGTGGGGAGATGGTTGCTTCGGTTGGGGATTTGGGTGGAGAAAAGAAAATGGCAGTGGGAACTTTGACTGTTTGATTAAAATAGCAAATAAATTATAAAAATGATGAAAATTTTAGAAAAGGTTCCTGACACTGGGTATATTATTACTCCCTCCGTTTTTAAATATGCAGTCAAACTTATATAACTTTGACCATTACTTTTCATATGATTTTGTTAGTAAAAATTACAAAATTATTATATTATGAAAATATTTATCATGACAAATCTAATGATAATATTCACTCATGATCAATCTAAATAGTTTTTCATATATTATTAGTCAAAGTTAGATAAGTTTGATCAAGCGTTTAGTCAAACGTCATGTATTTAAAAACGGAGGGAGTATATAATTTTTCTAGAGTTTTTCATGTACTGAATTTTTCTCTAGAATTATTTTAACTTCTGGTTTTTGTTATTTGACTTTTGATTCACCGTTTTGACTGGCTGTTTAGAAATAGCAAATTGATTCTAAAAATTGTGAAATTTTGAAGGAGAGTTTATAAGGTGTTACAGAACATAGAAAAAAAATATTTATAGGCACTGTTCACTCGATTTGTTTGTATATTAAATTCAAATTCAAATTTGGGCATGCAAATTAAATAGGGAACCAAATAACCTCCAACATTCCAGAAAATTTCAAACAAGCATAACAGAGCAGATAGAATCCAACTAAAATATTCCAACACTCGAAACCTTTTTAGTTTTGCTTAAATTTTAAATTAAGCTTTTGAGATGGGGAAAAGAACATTGGACTTCCAAATTTAATTTTATTGCTTCAAACATTTGGGGATTTTCACAATATGGTTTCCACCTCTATTATGGAAACAAGTTTCAAGATCTTGACAAAATTTTATTTTGTTTTACAAAGTTTTATTTCTAGGTTTTGGAAATTCAGGTTCCCAACCTATTTGCTTTGCAACAAAAGTTTTAAAATGTCCAAAATTTCACAAATACACATTAGATGCTTAACTAATCCGACTTAGGGATTTTGGGCTGTTAGCCTGTTACAGATGGGTGGCGACGTCTTTGGGCGCCGAGGGTCTTTGGAGGCTGCGGCGCTGAGCCGGATTGCCGGAAAGTGAGCCCTCCCTCCCTCCCTCACTCACTCACTCACTCACTCACTCACTCTGACAAGTGGACCCCATGTTTCTCCCACCAAGTCGGCCGACTTGCCCTGACAAGTCGAGTAGTCTGGCCCAGTCGGTTCTTCTCCACCGACTTGTCAACTAGTCGACGACTTAATAACCATGCTTTGGACTTTCAATGAGTGTTTATTTACTACCCCAAAAAGATAATTCAGTAGGATCTAAAAACTACTTTTATCTTTTAAGTTTGATCATATCCTTAAGAAAGTATTAGTCGATGTACACATGAGGTATTAAGGCCTGCTAATTATGGCAGGGCTACCACCCAACTAGAGTGCTCACTCTAGTATATCAACCTTTTGCTATTGGAACAGCTTTGCTCCTGGCATACCATGAAGCAAAGATCAACAAGAGTTCGTAATCTGGCAGGATATATATAATTCTTCTTGAGATCTCTGGACTTGATCATAGAAAGTCCTAAAATGACTCTGTCACTTTTGTCTCTGTACACGGGCTGAAGCTTGTTTCTATGCTCCTTTTCATCTGTGTTATAGCTGGATATTGCAACTGCAGGAAGAGGTGGCTTGGCAGCGTTCGCCGGCGTTTGCACCATCAGTGCGGTGTTTGGGGTTGCCGATGCACCTGTTCAGGGGGGGCATGGTTGGTGACTTGACCTTGATGTGTCCTGAATTTGTTCAGGTTTATCACGTATCCCGAATAAAAATTCTTGTGCTATGTACATACTATGTGCTATCTTAATTCCCTTATGAGTTATAAACCAGATATATCTTCTGTTTTCTGGGATTGCAGTCTTTCTTGGCTGGATTTGGTGCTTCAGGCGCGCTAACCTCAGCGCTGAGATTTATGACAAAGGCAGCCTTCGAGAGCACACAAGACGGTCTTCACAAAGGAGCAAGTAAGAGCAGTACATCATATGCTAATATGTATACCAACATTACTGGTTTAGTACTATACTGTGTGATATTTCAGATTCATGTGAAGCATTTGCCCAATGAGGCAGCGCTGTTCTTTGCGGTGTCATGCCTCTTTGAACTGCTGTGCGTTCTAGCATACGGCTGTGTTCCCAAAGCTGCCAATTGTGAAGTACTACCGTGCGAAAGCAGCTTCTGAAGGATCTCTCACGGTCATTGCAGACCCTGTTGCTGCAGGAATCAAGAACCATGCATGAACTTTCAGGCCAAAACATAATAGAACAAGAAGGAGTCCATAATGCCAATAATCTCAACCATGTGTACATGAAACCTTTCAGGCCGAAGCAAGCCCAGAACTCACCGAGCGACTCACCAACAAGCAGCTGCTCGTGCAAAACATGGACTATATATGCGGCTCATATGCCCTCACCCTGTCAGTCTTCCCCGGGTTTTTGTCTGAAGATACTGGGTCACACAGCTTGGGCTCGTGGTACGTACTACTGTTTCCTCTGCTAGGACTGTAATCGTTTACTGCAAGATCATCTCGTGCCATCCGATGAGGCGATGACACAGTTTCCTCTTGCAATTTCCAGGTACGTTCTTGTTCTGCTCGCGGCGTACAACACCGGCGATCTCATCGGGAGGTGTCTGCCCCTCGCGCGGCGCCTCAAGCTGACGTCCCGGAGGGGCGCTGCGGCCGCGGTGCTCTCACGCTTCCTGCTCATCCCGGCGTTCTACTTCGCCGCCAAGCGCGGCGTCCAAGGCTACATGATCTTCCTGACGGCCGTGCTGAGGCTGAGCAACGGCTACCTCACCGTGTACGTCCTCACCGAGGCGCCCAATGGATACAAGGCAAAGTCCATTTCGCTGCTCCTACTCGTGTTGTTTCGTTTGCAACTGCAACCCGTGTACGTGAGAACGTGCGATGTTACCCGTCTTGTCCGTGCTGGGGCCGGAGCAGAATGCGTTGGGGAACGTGCTCGTCGCCTGCCTCCTCGCCGGCATATTTTCCGGCGTCGTGCTCGACTGGCTGTCGATCGTAGGGAAGGGCTTGTGACCGGAGGACAACTTCCGTTCGTGAAAACTCAGAATGTTTAGCTGATTTGTTGCAATAATAAGATCGTATAACTCATAAGATGGCATTTTTTTTTCCTGAGAAGGCATAAGATGACAACTACTACTCCAGAAAATACACATCTACAGGCCAAGGAAAAAACATATCGTGACTGACAAGTTACAAGTAGGTGTAGCGTGTAGGTATGTGCTCATCGCATTGTAAAATCAAGACAAACTTGACTACATGACACTCAACTTTTGTGTCATTTGCTATTAGATATCTAAATTTTGTGTCTTTGCAAAAAAAAACATTGAATTTTCAAAAGATACATCAATTTTGTGGCTCTTTGCTATAGGACACTGAGATCAATATAATATTATTTTTAGCTGGAGAGGAGAGAGAATGCTAGTGAAAAGCCTATTTTGCATTTTGTCTTCTTTCTTCCTCGTCTCTCCTCTTCTTCCCCTTTGTCTTCTTTCTGCCTCTTCTCCCCTCTTCTCGATCTCCACCTCCGCCTCCGCTTCGTTCTCATCGCAAACTCCTCCACGCCTAGCGGCCTCTCGTCGGCGTCGAAGCCCTAGGTGATCCCCGAGATCCAGGCACACGCATACAGCAGGCGCGATCGGAAGTAGGCGCCGCTGCCATGCAGGGCTTCCACGGCGGCACGCACGATCCGCAACAGCTCCAGGCAACCATGCTCGCCATCGAACAGGCCTGCTTCCTCATCCAGGCCGGGCCCCAACCCACTCTCAACGCTGTCCTAGCCAATTCCGTATTCCTATGCCCCTTTGCGCGGCTGGCGCTGTGCTTCTTGGTGTAGATTTGGTGTGCGTACGGGCTTCTGCTCAGCTTGATTATGCTCTTACATCATATGATGGAGGAGTTGCTTGGTATGCAAATTATGTGATAATTTGTTTTTTTTAATAAATTTCATTTTAGACAATGTAATCTTACAATGGTTTTACTTTGCACCACTTTTAGCGAATCTTTTCATTTTGCACCACCCCTTCTTACCATGTGTTGCATTTTGCACCAGAGTAAGTATTTGGTCGCCTTCGTTGGTGCTCGCCAACGATGAATGGCGGTGCGGGAGGTGGCGATGAGGCACATGATGAAGAGGGAGGAGGTAGATGGAGCTAGGAAATGGATCAAAAGCGGAGGAGAATAGCCGGAGCATCGCCGACGGCGGCCAAAGCAACGACGGCGATGGCAAAACGGCTCGCTCTCTCTATTTTTTTGGTTGCTGCTACCTCGGTGGCCGTGCCTCGCTGCCGACAAGCTCCTTACACGCCTCCCATATTTCTCTCTCGCTGACAGGACGTTCCCTGCTGCAAAGTGAAACAAAAAGTAAGAAGAGGTAGTGTAAAGTAAAAAGATTTGCTAAATGTGGTGCAAAGTGAAACTATAGTAAGGTTATATAGTCCAAAGTAAAATTTACTCTTGTTTTTCCCCCCTCAAATCATCTCAAGTGGTTCAGATTCGTTGTGCGTCTTGTGCGCTATTGATCAGCGCTTCCATGTGGATTTGGTGACGCGATCCCGTTTGATAGGGTTGCAATATGAGGTTTAGCGAGGGATTAGGTGTTTGTTTTGGACATCAAAAACTTTTAAGTTGGTTGCTTAATTTAGGTGGTTCTGGTTCTCTGAATTGGCCGCCTAGGAGTGAGATTTTCATGCCTTGTTGAGTTCTGCAAAGACACATTTGATTTGGTTCCGAAGACTAAACTGGTTGTTATTGACATTTTTTTAGTTTGAAATAGTGTTTTCTCAAGTATGCGATCTCTTAATGATCCAAGGGGAGGACAAGATCAATCCTCACTTCACCACTTATAACATCAAGACTGCTATCATCGTAAGCTAAGCTCTGCTACCTCCCAAATGGAAAATTTTGTACTAATACTCCACTGACTTCAAGTACATACCGTTCGGCGTCGAACAGTGGATGTGCCCAAGGATGGTGTTCGGGCTGGCGAACATGGAGCTCGCGCTCGCCGGCCTCCTATACCACTTCAACCGGGAGCTGTCGGACGGGATGGAGCCAGATGAGGTAGACATGACAAGAAGAAAGAAAGAATGAAGATAAGGGCATTGAAGCCATTTTGAACTGTTTCTCCCTCCAAACTAGTCAGATATGTTATTTTATTGTGCTCAGTGTGTCACAGCAAATTTTCGGTGTCTCATAGCCAATGAAAAAAAATGAGATGTCTAGTAACCAATTTTGCGTAAAATCAACTGTCCAGAATCAGATGGGCGCCGCCTATTAATCCCATGGGCCTTTGCTCCTTTTGTGTTCTGTTTTTTTTAAACTCCTTTTCTGTTCAGAGTTGGCGACAGGCCCACAGCGAGGTGGGTACCATTGCTCAGAGGAGTGGGGCCTACCTGCTGCCCATGGGATTGGCAAACCAGCTGGTGCCAAGTCAGCATGGCTGGTATTTTATTTTTCTGGGCCCACATCGCTCGGATGGGACATCCCATCCAGGTCAGCAGCATATAATTACAAGCACCGTGGAGTACCAATGCCAACAGGAGGAATGATTGTTCTCTTTTGGATTTGTTTATTGGCCTTCAGGCACTTTTGCATTTGCTTGCTGGGATTAAGCTATTCTGGCCCGATTTGCACCGAGTAATTTAGCTCAGTTTTGAGTTGATCTTAACCGTTGATCAAATTATCAAAGCTTCAAACATCTCCCGAAAAAATAATGTTACCTGCTCAACTAACAAAGTGTGACATATCACTGAAACGTTTTTGTCAGTAAGTTTGAACTCCTAGTGCACATTCAGAATAATGCAAAATCCAATGGTGTTATTTACTAGTGGTATTTTGAAGAAGAAGAAACAAAAAAGAAAAGAAAATGAGCTTATGGAAGGAGTGGAAGTGCCTGTACATTCATAGAAGGGATTTAAAATTCTAAATTATCTTATGAAGTTATCCTTCACCTTCTGGTGCCAGCTTATTTCGGTTAATTTCCTTCTACAAATGTGTGGTTCATGAGCTCACTACGTATGTAACGCCGCATCTGTTGTGATTATCTGCAAGAATGGATATATATAATTTACAAGTTCTTAGAAAACGTTATCTCAGAACCTAATCTTTGAGCAGTGGGCGATGCACCTTTCCCTAACTTGGGGCAAATTGCTACAGATTATATTGCAGAATGGTCACAAACAGCTACCAGCTAGATGATATTATATGGGGAAAATATAATTTGAGCCAGATTCAGACAACGCGAAAAAAAAATTAAACCCGTATGCTTCTGTGTTTGGCTTCACATTGGATGTCTTTTCGCCATAATTCAAACGCTTAACTTCCACGACGATTGCGATTCTTGTTTTGACAAAACGTTACGTAAGAATCTTTCTTTGATTCTGTCCAGGAGAAAGCCATTTCTGCCTGCCTTTTTTTTTCGGCTGAATCGGCCGTGCGTCGGATGTTTCCTAGCGGCACAAATAAACCAAAACCATTCGCTGGAATTGGACCGAGATGTTCATACTAAAATATTTTTTTTCGACGATGGTCGTACGGCATTAGAAACAGACTGAATTGAGCACAAGACAGTTTCCTCTGTTCCGTTCCAAAAAAATAAAACAAGAGGAACTCGCAAGTTGGTTCATGCCGTCCCGTTCCGTTCGTGCCGTGGACGTGGATGCGTTGCTCACCGAGCGGCTCATTGGGTACAGTGGAGCAGAGTTTTTGGCTGATTTTGTTAGGAAATCTAATTATGTGCAAAAGATTAAACTGTTTTTGGAGGGTTTTCAGTCCTTTGAGATATAAATATAATGACCCAATATACAAGATACATATAGATGAATAAAGATATTGGATCTCTTTTGCACATTGTGTCTTTTTGGTGTTTATTGTGTGATTGGATCGGTTGTCTCCCGACTACGACATCGATTATCTAACAAATTTAACCTCTTTTCTAAACGTAATAGCAAAATTAGCCCTCTCGCGCCCGACATGACAAAAAAATAGCACATCTACCATACAAAATCGTCACGAAAAACCACATGTTGCTCACCCATTCAGCGAAAAGCCACGTGTCGAGTTCCTAACCCGCAGTAGGCGGTCTCCGCCAAGACCGGACCGCCAATCATGGCGGTCGTGAGGCGAGTGAGAGAGAACGTGCAAGCCATCTGTCATGGACCGAGCGATCTAGGTGCGCGATAGGCCGCCCGCCGTGGGCTGGGAGCTCAACAAGTGGCTTTCCACGGACTAGGCAAGCGACACAACTCTCGCGGTAATTTTGTGTGGTAGAGATATCATTTTTACCATTCTATACACAGGAGGCTAGTTCTACTCATGCGTTAAGTTTCATCTCAGTCGGATACTCGAATGGAGCAGTAGGCGCGTGAACTTTTTATTATTATTAATTAACCTATTTTTTAATTTAATTTAATTATTAACCTATCGTCAGCTTTATTTCTAATTCTAGCTCTTTTGGCCACGCCACCTCTCGTGACATGACAAAACAATATTATCACGTCAGCATCACGCCAACACCATGACGTGGCTAAATCTTGTCACTCTACTACCAGTAGCGTGACAGCGTAGTTTGGTTATGCTACTAGTGGTGTGACAAAAAGTACTATTTAGCTAACCTTATCCTATGGTATAGCAGTGTTGTGTTGTCACGCCACTGATAATGGCGTAACAAAAAGGATTAGATTTGAAAATAAAGTTAAAGAGAGGTTAGTAATTAAAAAAAGGTTAATTAGTATAAAAAGCGCTAGGTGCGTCATCTGGTTTTTTGTCCAGAAGCGCCCAGCCATCCGCCACGAGATTTCTAATGTCCTAAGCAAAGCAAACGCGACGCAAGAACGGCAAAGCAAAACAGAGGCGCAATGGACACAAGATAAATAATCCTATGTGTTTGGTGTGCTTGCATATCATGGCTTGTCGTGCTCGTGCTCACACTGTTTTTTCCCCTCTCGGTTGCACGGTTCGGATTTTACGAATCACAACTTGGGGTTTGAGCTTTTGCGTCCTGGGCGTTCACCAAACGGATCGTACAACCGAAATTTAGTTCTTTTTTTTTGGTGAAGTGAAATTTTTAGCGCTAGAAAAGATTGGAAATATACTGCTAGCATTGCGTTGCGTGAGTTGCGTTCGATTTTTTTTTTTCCCGTTACTATCCAATTGCAAAAATAACTTCTATACCATTTTATTTGTAAATCTAGCCTCCCTCCCTCTCCTACCGCGGTTAGTGAGCACGGAAGTTGGATGATCAGCGTGAAGATTCTTCACACGCGGGAATATAAACGGCGACCGCGGAAGGAGGTGGGCCCAGGAGGGGAGTTCCGCGTTCACACACCGCGGCAAGTAGCTGGTCCCGCGTTGGACCAACCTCCTGTGTTTTCCACGCTTCAGAGTGGGGAAGGTCCCCAACTGCGGAAGAAAAGGGATGAGACTAGATTTACAAATAAAATACTATGAGAGCTATTTTCGTAGTTGAGTAGCGTCGAGGGGCTAAAATAAAAAAATCGTTGCGTTCATGTGAATGTAGAGAGGAGAGGGCAATACATTAGGCCTGTCGTTTCCCGAGGAAACTGTAAGATCTAAGGATGGAATGTCCTTGGGATCAATAATTGTCCCTTGCCGGGTCGGGTCTGGATCACCCATTACCCACAAATCGTACCAATTACTTCACCCAGCGTAGACGGTTTACAATAGGGTGTTTCTTTTTTCACATCTTCGTAATTTTGTGTACATTTTCGAATATACGAAAGTCAAGGCACGAGAAATTGAATCAGGAGAGTGTACAATGGTACTAGTACTACTGCACGTCTACCTCACCTATGGCAAACAACTACAACCAGAAACGAAAGCACAAAGCAAACAAAAACCACTGCTAGGAAGAATATCGCATCTTCGTGTTCTGCGTTCATTTTTCAGATTTCAAAATTCGAAAATTGAAACGTAGGACAGCAATAGGAAAAACTACTGGAATACTATCGGATTCGGATGCCCACCCGAACCGAATAGAAGAAACCCCTCTACTTTCTTCCAGCCTCCGGAACACCCCAACCTCTCTCCTCGCAAATCCCGATGCCTCCTTGCAATTAACACCTCTCTCCTCTTCCCCCTCGTCGTCTCTTCGCCCTCCTCTCTCTCCCTGTCTTGCCCGCCACGCCCCGCCGCCGCCCATGACGTCATCGTCGTCGCACCACCACGACGGCTCCTCCACCGCCTCCACCCCGCGCGCGGGGGCCAGCGGCGGCAACCAGCACCCGCCTTCTCTGCCCCCCGCCCCGCCGCACGCGCAGGCCCAGGGGGACACGAGCGTGCGCCTCATGTGCAGCTTCGGCGGCCGCATCATGCCTCGCCCGGGCGACCACCAGCTCCGTTACATCGGCGGGGAGACCCGCATCGTCTCCGTCCCGCGCTCCGCCTCCTACGCCGCCCTCGTCGCCGCGCTCGCCAAGGTCGCCCCCGCGCTCTTCGCGCCGGGGAGGCCCAGCCCGGCGCTCAGGTACCAGCTCCCCCAGGACGACCTGGACGCGCTGATATCCATCACCTCCAACGACGACGTCGACAACCTCATGGACGAGCTCGACCGCCTACAGGGCATCGCCGCCGCCGCCATCAAGCCGCCCCGCCTCCGCCTCTTCCTCTTCGCCGTCTCGCCGGGCCACGCCGCCGCGGGCGCCTTCGGCTCCGTCCTCTCCAGCGCCGGCGACGCCTCCTCCGACCAGTGGTTCGTCGACGCGCTCAACGCCCCCGCACCCGCGCCCATCGAGCGTGGTCGATCCGAGGCCTCGTCGATCGTTTCCGAGATCCCGGACTACCTCTTCGGCCTCGACACCACCTCCGACGAGCCCAGCCCCGGCCCGGGGGCCCGCCCCAAGTCCGACACGGAGATGGCGCACGGCGAGGACGATGCGCCGGTCCCCGCTCTGGGCGCTCCTCCAGCCCCCTACGTCGCGGAGGGCGCCGCGCCGTGGCCGGCCCCGCCGCCGCCGTACATGTCGCAGCCGGTGTACTACGTGCCCGTGCGGCCGGTCCACTACCTCGATCCGGCTGCGCAGGGCGGCTACATGCCCGGGCCGGTCTACCACATTGTCGGTGGCGGAGGAAGCGAGGCGCCGGGAGATCTCTACGCGGCTGGGGGCGTCGGCGGCGTCTACGGCGTCCCGCATCCTGTGCAGCCGTTCCCGCCGATGATGTACGCTCATCCGCCGCCCGGCGCGGTCGTCTACACGTCGGAGGGGAAGCCGCCGGAAGGTGGAGCCCACTCTTCGTAGGCGCAAGGGGAGGCAGAGCATGGCCGCATGGGCTGTTCCTGAAGCTGGTCCTGGGTTCTTGATTCTGATTATTACATATATGCCTAAGCTAAGAAGAATTTTGCATCGCCGTGTGGTGAATTTTTATTGTTTTTGCTGGTTTTTGTGGGGTTGCTGTATAGACGAGGGAGGTGGAGGATGGATGGATATTGCAATTTTCGTCGAGTGAAATAGATTCTTGAATTGTTATTACAGTAGTACATTTGGTGCGATCAGTAGCAAGTTAATGTACTATGGGTTGCATATATTCTAAGTGGTTTCTATCTGCGAAAGACAATTTTTGTGCATTTTGTGTTCATAAGCTTGTTGCTGGATGGATCATGGTCCATGTATGTCCTCAGCAATTTGTGCTGCAAATGCTTGCATATTTCCCGTGTGCGAAAGCTTAATTTCAAATTAATGGCGTACGGAATTCACTCTAGCTTTGATCTTAGATACCGATGTTTGGTTTGTTTGCTCTGATAGTTTGGTCGTTTCATTTGTTCATGTTGATGCTTTTGGTTGATCCTCGACTGCTCGTCCTTTCTGGCAGTGACATATCCTGATGATTCTGAACTTGGAATGGCATGTAAGTATCCACTTTTCTTCTGAATAAAACGCAGAGAAAGAAATGTTCCATCGTCGACTTGGAAGAAAAGGAAAGCCCCATTTCTGAAGGGAAAAGCTATGTCAATACTTGAGAATACAGCCAATAGGGACAGTAGCCTGTAAATATCCTTCAGTTCGATCAGCTATCAAAAGAAGGTGTCCACCTCACCAGATTCAGAGTCCCCAAAAGGTGATATATGCAATGAAAAAGTTTCTGCTGTTTCATGCAGTGTGTACATATAATTTGGAAACAAGAAACGAGAAACAATTTGGAAACATTGCTGCTGGAGCATGTGCATAGCTTATGCCGACCACGGGTCCTCGCCGGTCTCGACCCACGGCACGAAGAGGACCTTGCCATCGTCGACGTCGGCGTAAACCAAGACCAGTGACTGTTTCAGAAGAACAACGCAGATCAGTTCAGTTCAGTAAGCAAACAGAGGATCCTTCAGAAGGTGTTGATCCTGTAGGTCGCGAGATTCTTGTCGGCCTCCACGACAAGGTAGGTAGGATCACCCTGCATATACGTGATTATTTTCAGCAAGTTACTACCGCGAGTAATCAGCTTCATCTTGCAATACTTCTGATTTCTGAACGCTGCAATGTGATCATGGTGTGCTCACCTTCAGTCCTGAATGAGTGTGCGGTCGTTGGGACCGTGCGTCTTGAGCCACTCGTCGGCGAGGACGTTGTTGCCGAACCTGTTGTCATGTATGGTTCATATATATATATATATATATATATATATATATATATATATATATATATATATATATATATAACAAGGTGAAAGAAAGAGGTTGTGTCCGGAAAGTGAGAGTGTGTATGAGTATTATGAGTCTGAGTCGAACATGTAATCAATGTATAAATATATACCGCCAACTTTTTGTAACTATAATTAGAAGAAAAGAAAAGAAAACTCCTTGTACAGATGAAATCGTCACGATTTAGCTTCTGAAAACGTAGGTTTTACCAAACCTTGTAAATAAATTCCCGTGGGGCTGCCGCCATTTCCAACACTTGTCCTTCGCGTAGGTCCCACCGCCGGCATTCCCTGAACTGTGTAGGGAAACCAAACATCATTAGCTGCTGACAAGATGGTATATATGTTCTGCTGCCGTGTTAGCGGTTCGTAGCAACTGCAAATCTGCGGGGACGATCAAGCCGACGGTGGGGAGCAAGATGGCGCCGAGCAGGAGGAGGTTCATCAGCTGCCTCTTGCCCATGTCGGGGACGCGGTCGGGGGGCCGGGTGATGCTGCTGGAGGCCTGGCATGTGATGGTCCTCAGGCTCCGCTCCCAGCCGAAGCCCAGCCCCTTGACCGGCTTGCCCAGCGAATCGCGGGACCGGCAGAGCTGCCATTGTACACACCATATTATGCAAGAACGTGTTTCAGTTGACTTGATAGTACTAACACAGAAGTCACGAGCAGTTAGAAGACACTACTAGCATACGGTAGTCACAGTTTGACATGTTCAGGATGTCAGGTTGGGAGCTAGGTTGTCGTTGTAATGCCTGTTGAGCTGTAGCCTGTAGAACAATGATCGAAGGATACACGAAGCTATTAAAATCACCCCCCCCCCCCGGGCAAAAAAAATGGGAACTAACGTTATTGAAATTTAAAATGTTCTCACGCTGCACACATCAAATCCAAAATGACCACTAAATTTCACAACATATGCTGTGCTTTTGAACTTGTTTATTTGCGTCCTTCGATTTTTAATCCGTAGCTGCATGTGCTCTCTATTTTCATCATCTGAATCATTTGTAGGGGAGCAAACTTGTCATCAGTCAAGCGCTACTTCATCATCTGAATTATGCCTTGTGATGGTATTAACGCAACATGTCGTTTCATTGTACTCAATAGCTTTCGAAAACAACTTCAGTTCTCCAGGACAGGTCGAGTGGTCGACTGGACAACCAACAGCAACATGTCGTTTCATTGTCCATTATTATTTTTTGAGAGAGAGAGTAGTACTAGTACTCAAGATTCAACTACAGTTGGCGACTTTGGTTAAAAACTCTGGTGTGCACTAGCGCAGAGGCACATGCGGGGATTTTGGGCCTGGATTGCGGCAAATGCGTGCACCGGAAGGCTTTTTTCGGGCCTTTCTGGCAGTGGTCGCGAGCCACGGCCTACCAACCCTGTGGGTGTGTAAATGGGGCGACAAGTTTGTTGTTATATGAGTTCGGTGTATGGGCTGGTGGGCCCATGTGTATGTTACAGTTGACGAATTTGCCTAAATGGCAGCATTAGGAGAAGCATTAGCGTAGATGTCATCCGTTCGGACGAAAATACAGACATGGTGCGCAGAGCCGTCCCAGGGACGAGTGGACGCGCGCCGCTGCGCCATGATAGCTTGGCGCCTTGGTCCGTCCGTCCCCCGCGTGGACAAGCGTCCGTCCATCCCGCGCGCGGACGAATTGCTGTGCTGCAAAAATATAAGGTGAGAGAGAGACCTGTAATAAAAATAAAAGGTGAGAGAGAGAGTTTAGCTCTGAAGTCTAGATGTGACAGTTTAAGCCCTTTCAGGCAAGGTGTGTATGGAACAATTTTCTCAGTAAATTTTCTTTTAAAAAAATTGTTTATCAGTTAACTGATTTCTTTACAAACATGGGTTAATTTTTAGCCATTATTAGATTATACCATTTGCCGTTCGGACAGCCATCTATCGGGTTGGGTCCGCCCCGCCCCACGTGCGTTCGAACATGCGTTATCTGCTGTTCGGACATGCGTTAAGCTGAATGATTGCGGTACAAATTAATTGCATACGTTAAGCTGATTAATTGCAGTACATGCGTTAAGCTGATTAATTGCAGTACAAATTATTTCCACAGGATACAACGCTCCCACCCATTACTACGACTATTTGTCTACCACTTTTCCACACACACCAACTGTATATGATGCCTGGTGGTTTGCCTACAGGCACCGAAATCCGAAAATAGAATCGCATAACACAGGATACAATATGGCTTACCCGCCTGAACCACTACCACTACTCTCTTCTCGCTGCGTCCCCATGCACGTCCGGGTTTCGCGCCAAGCATGTCCCAAGGGATACGTCAACCGATCCGAAGAGCGTGTATCGGATCGAAGGGTGTACAGAGACCGTTGAGTGTGCAGAGGTGCACCAGTACGTTGACTCGGGCCCAGCTGAGTCTGTGCAGCGTCGATGTCGTCCTGCTATGACATGCCGAACCGGAGGCCACCTGCAATCATGCCATGAACAAGAGACTCTGTAAATTCATCCCCGAATTGTCCGCCCCCAAGGTACGCTGTCTGCAACTCCGGTCGTGCGAAGGAGCTCTGGCCTTGATTGTATGTTGTCGTAATCTTACTGCAATTAATCAGCTTAACGCATGTCCGGATGCACGCGGGAGGGGCGGACCCGGCTCGACAAATGGCTGTTCGAATGGCAGATGATATAATCTAATAATGGCTAAAAATTAACCAATGTTTGTAAAGAAATCAGTTAATTGATAAACATTTTTAAAAAAAACTTTACTAAAAAAATTGCTACATGTACACCTTGCCTGAAAAGGCTTAAACTGTCACATCTGGGCCTCAGAGCTAATTGGCTTTAGGCCTCTCTCTCTCTCACCTTTTATTTCTTTCTTACAAGTCTTTCTCTCACCTTTTCTTTTTGCAGCACATCAACTCGTCTGTGCGTGGGACGGATAGAGGAGGCACGGACCCGACCTGTGCGCGCGCCGCATGGCTCATCTGCGCACAGAACAGACGGTCGCGTTGCACAGTGCTTGTCCACGCACTGGACAGACGGAGGAGCTGCCGCGTGGCTCAACCGCATGCGGGACGGACGAACCAATTTATCGTGGCACAGCGGCGCACGTTCACTCGTCCCTGGGACGGCTTTGCGCGCCATTTCTACATTTTCGGCCGAACGGATGACATTTATGCTAATGCGTCTCCTAATACTGTCATTTAGGCAAATTCGTCTGTGGCAATTATGAGAGGATGGAGATGAGTACAACGAAGTGTAACGTCCCAATTTTTCTGAGTTTCTGATATTTTCGAAAATAAAAATAACTATTTGGTTTATTGATTCGCTCAAGCTTAACTTGAAGATTTCGAAAATTTGTCGTGGTTTAATATGAACTAATCCAACTTCAACTAATTCAAGTTTGGTTCCTTTTGAGTTGCTGGAGATCTTTGGTGCTGAATCCCCTTTCTCTGTTCGCTCTAGACCTCCCTCTCAGTCTAGACCTCCCTTTGGTTTAGACCTCTCTCTCGTTTGGACCTCCCTCTCATTCTAGACCTCCCTTTGGTTTAGACATCCCTCTCGTTTGGACCTCCATTTGGTTTAGACCTCCCCCTCGTTTGGATCTCCCTTTTAGTCCAAGACCTCCGAGTGGTCCTGGCGACCTTCCCTTGTGCCGCGACCTCCCCTTGCGTCAAGACCACCCTCTTGGCCTTTTTGCAAAGACCACCCCTTGGGTCACGACCTCCCCTGGTCATGACCTCCTCTATTGGTCTCGACCTCCCCTTTGGTTGGACCACCTTTTCAAGTTTTGACTAGTCCCACCTGTCAGCTCTATTCATCTTCTCCATCCTCCTGTTGCGTCGCTGCTGACGCAAAGGTCCTAACTCATTAAATGCTGTTGTGTTGCATTAAATGCTATCACCTTTTGCAGTACATGTTCCCCCTCTTGCCTCCTCCCTGACCTGCTCTCATCTTCTCCTTCACCTACCCTTGAACACATGTGTCTTTGAGTCTCTCAGTTGCTCTTCCCGTTTTCCCTGGCTATAAAAGCCTGAGCAGCCCTCTATCATCACGTTTTCCTCACCCAGCTCTCCTTTGCTCTCATCTTGTTTTCACCGAGCTTAAAGTTTCGCCAAGGAGTCCACTGAAACTGCACCGTCACCTCCTCGTCGCCAAAGAGCCGCTGGAACTTGCGCCATCTTCGACCTCCTCGCTGCTGAAGAGTTCGCTGGAGCACCTGCGCCACTCACAACCACGTAGCATAGTTGTGTATCTTTCACAACCACGTTGCGTAGTTGTATCCTTGCACGACCACGTTGGGTAGTTGTATCCTCCTGTGGACCTCCTCCTCAGGACCTCCCCCTATGGACCTCCTCCTCAGGATCTCCTCCTTTGGACCTCCTCCTCAGGACCTCCTCCCGAGAGTCCGTTTCTATTTCTGTGTTTCTCTTTTTGTTCTAGTTTGGTAGTTTTGGTTTTATTTGAATTCGTTGTATTTATTTGGCTCTTTTCGTACGTGTAGATTCGGCTTTTCTAAAGAGCTCTTGGACCCGGCGACCTCTACCGAAGAACTCCAGCTCTTCATCGAAGGCAAGTCGTAGACCTTTGATTATGTTGAATCTAGTTTATAAAATTACTTTGTTTTATATCAACATGCATGGCTATTTATATAAAAATGGTTTGGGAATTAGTTAAACACCTAATTGACAGTATGACCCCTTGAATACTTGTGTTAAACATGTTGACATATACCTTTGGACCACCATAGGTTGGGTAATCTTAGTTGGACCTTTTTTGTGATAACCAACATGGGTACGTATATTGTTTAGACTTGCTTAGTTATGCGTTGTCTCTCGATCACTTGTCTCAAAGATGTTTAACTTGACTAAGTGAATATGAAATTGTGGCACGTATTGTCTTGGCATGTGTTGTCTTGGCAAGCGTTGCCCTAGCATGTGTTGCCGTTAATAAAATTTGTGGTGCCATGACTAGGGTGGTCATTGGCCGGGTTGAACCCAAAATGTTTTTGCTCGGGCGAGTGATCGTGCAGTAAAGGGGGTGCAGGAAGCACACTAGGATGAGGAGGTCTTGCCTGAGCAACCACTAAGGACTTAACCTTGTAAGCCATTGATCTGGGCTATACCGTGCAACCACAAGACCATTATGGGGTGGTCCTGGCCAACTAATTGGCAATGCTTTGCTTCGGTTCCGTTTTGGTAGAAGTGTGTAAGATATGGGATGGACACGCACACTTGGCGCAAGAGGGGGCCGGGAGCGTGAAACTTTAGCGAGCGGAACCGAGTCAAAGCAGAACCTTGTAAGGGTTTGTCACATGCTCTAGCCTGCTTACCTAAGGTAGTGAGCAAGGGCATCGACGGGTGCCAAATAAACTAGAGAACTCATGTCTTGTTAGTAAAATTGTGCAACCTCTGCAGAGTGTAAATATATTCGAATAGCCGTGTCCCCGGTTATGGACATGCTTGATGATTTCACGTAAGGGGTAGAATTTCTCAAACAGGTTGTCGTGGTCTGGCTCATGACCAGGGTGGTCGTGAGTGCTCTGGCTCATGACCAGGGTGGTCACGAGTTGTTTCAAAAAGAACTTGTTTAATTATGTATTAATCTTTCAACTTGAGCCTTGCAATCTATTTACTGTATTTCCATTCAATATTGCTTTCTGCAAAGTAACCATAAAGCTATCCTTGTTGAGCTTTGCATGAATATTATTTGCATACATTTCCCTACGGCTTGCTAAGTACATTCAAAGTACTCATGGTTTGTGCCCTCTGGTTGATCAGTAGCTGAAGAAAAACTCCAAGGGTGCTCCGAGCTCTTTGAAGAGGAGGTCTTTAAAGACCTTGCGTGCTAGGACGTCCTCCACTCGATTGCCTGTGGGCATGTCGAATGGCCTCCACGTGTTATTTTTGTTGGAAATATGCCCTAGAGGCAATCATAGAGATGAGTATATTTCCTTATTTTCATAATATTGGATAAAATATTATCTTGTTCCAAGAATAATATTGTTAATATTGATTATCAAGTATGTGACTTGATTGTGAAACTCTATATTTCTGCGATAATTATTCTTATACGATCCCTGGTCGGAAACATATGAGGACACATATGAATAGACTAGCATATGTATTGGCTGATGACTATGTTTCATGGGTCATGGATATGGAGATATCAAACCAATAATATGGACACATGTTAGAGAACATGATGTTGGATTAGACCCATCTTGAGACACTATTGAGATTGTTATGATTCTATGTGTCGTTAGTTCGCCTCAAGCAATGTTGATGTATAATCCTTAGACCTGAGAGTACCATGGTTTCCTACATATGTAATAGCACTCTTAGGGGTTGCCAAACGCTACACCGTAACTGGGTAGTTATAAAGGTAGCTTTCGGGTATGCTATGAAACATGCAGAGGAATGTGACTGGTCGGATATGGGATTTGCCCCTGCTAACATAACAGGAGAGATGTCTCTGGGCCCCTCGTTGTGGTCAGATAAAGAAAGTGCATGGCCATGCCATTAGTAGTCAAAGTGTTCGACCACGTGAAGTAATCCGACAATCGATCGAGAAAGTATTGAACAGTCCATGGATGATACAACATCTCACTTGGAGTTCAACCAGACATCGTGAGGCAAAGGGAGTATACACGAGTAGGTCGCTTAGTTCGAACAGTTACGGGCTGGTCGTATGGAGATACGAGCTGGTCGTAGACTGGTCGAACGTAGTCACAAGGTACCTGGTCGTAAGGAATTACGAACTGGTCGTGACCAAATACGAACTGGTCGTAAGTGATGAGGAGCTGGTCGTAGATCATATTGCATTAAGGTTCGTCCGATATAATTTGTGTGTATTCAGGAATCGTTATGTTCTGCTAGGAGCTGATACAACCCATGATTGGAAAGGGTTTCCGAGTCACAACCGATTACGCATGAACCTATAGGGTCACACACTTAATGGGTTGGAACAAACCAGTACGAATACGATTCGACAAACGTGTTCGGATAGGATCCGTCACGAGCACTATATAAGGAGATGCATGAAGCTGTTGGCGGGACGAGTGAATCACCACCGAAACCCTAGCCGCCATCTTCCTGAGAGCTCTACCGTGCGACTTGGTGCTAGCACACCTGCGCATGGTTGTTCCTTCCCTGGACATGTGGATACCGTAGAGGCGCTACTGCGACTGTTGCGCTTGAGGACGATCTGCGATCTTCATAAGGAACTGCAGACGTTGCTGGAGGAGACGATCGACTCGCGAGGACGCTGGACAATCGACTCGACCATCAGATGTCGGCGCTCTACGTTGGACGGTCGCTCCAACCCTTCTTCCGCTGCTCTGCGCGTCTGGTGGTAACGATCTGTGATCATCTACTTGCTTGGCTTCCTGGTTTGCGTGGTAGAAATTTTGATTTGTAGCTATCGTAGCCTACCCGTGGCCCAACAATTTTGTGTTCACTGTGAGCTCTTTTGTGGTAGCCCTGTGTGGCAGACCTCTGTAAAAAGCTTGACCATAAGGTCTTTTGTTGTTATTGTTGTTAATTTGTCTACTTCATCTATAGTTTGTGGTATGGCTGTGATGATATCATTGTTGAACTGTGCGGACCAGCTACTGATTGTGGGACTGGTCCAGTGTGCACAGTGGGTCCCGGGGGTTTGTTACCCGGGGCGTGACACGAAGAGTCATGTAACATAAATGAAGCCATGGAATGAAATGAAATGAAATAGAACTTGCTTATGCATTCTTCTGTTGCCTCATCCTATTCTCTGATCCTTACCCTATTTCCCCCCAAATTACCCCGTATTATTCTAAATCTCTAGTACTGAATTTGTGTGATTCGATCCCACGTGATCTAGTCATAACAATTTGTCTGAACTTGTGGGTTCAAACCTTTAGGGTGCAAAGGAGTGTGGGTGTGTGTAAATGGGATGACAAGCTTGTGGTTGTATGGGTTCAGTGTATGGGCTGATGTGCCCATGTGTCATGAGAGTTATGAGAGGATGGAGATGAGTATAAGGGAGAGTCATGTAACACAGATGAAGCCATGGAATGGAATGAAATAGAACTTGCTTTCCCCACCTGTGTTCTTCCGTTTCCTCACCCCATTCACTGATCCTCACCCTATTTCCCCCAAATTACCCCATATTATCATAAATTTTTAGTACTTAATTTGTGTGATTCGATCCCCACGCGATCGGGTCATAACAAACATGTGCATCGTTGTCATGGCCAGATTCACCTTCACCTTGAAACTAATCCACTCGGCCGAACGAATCCATGTATCGATCACTCAGCAGCTGCCTGTTCTACAGCTTAGCCCTCATACGTTCATGACCCCAAGTTTTTGGTTAAAATAGCACCGTTGGCATGCACAATAATAAAACTAGCCCTCGCGTGCATCAAAGGCAAAAATGGTTCTTTGTTTGTCTCCCAAAGGACCGAATTTGCCGAGGACGTAACACATGGCGAATCCTCTCCCTAAGGGCGCGAAAATGCTTCGTCTGAGTCGTTGTAATACCCTCGTCAGGCCCTAGGGCACAGAAATAGGTATTGTTTGTAGGAATTTGTAAATATAGCAAATGCGCCCTAAAAATCATGAAATTGTTGCTCTAAAAATTATGAAATTGTTTGTGAAGTCTTCTAACACAGTATAATTGTGTGTGTCATTTTTCTAGAATTTTAAATGTTCTGCATTTTTCTCAAAAATTCCTTTAAGGCTACTGTTTGTATGAATTTTGCTATATTTAGAAATTCCTACAAACAGTATCCTTAACGGAATTGTAGAGAAATATGCAAAGTATATAAAATTATAAAAAAATTACACAAGCAAGCACACTATATAAGGAGACTTCATAAAAAAATCATAATTTTTGGAGCTAATTTCCTATATTTAGAAATTTCTACAAATATTAGCCTTAAAGGAATTTTCAAGAAAAATACTGAGCATATAAAATTATGAAAAATTACACAAGCAAGTACACTATGTATGACGCCTTCACAAAAAAATCGTAATTTTATGAGCTTGTTTGCTATATTTAGAAGTTCCTACAAACATTACTTTTTTAGAAGAGAGAGAATCCGCACCCGAGGGACCGAACGGGGTATTTCCGTGCCCTTGGGGGCCTGACGAGGCATTTCTGCATCCTTAGGGTCTGAATTCATCATGTTTTGCTATTGCACACGCTATTTTAGCAAAAAAAAAACTCCATGACCCTGGCCGTTTGCGAACTATGCCTCGGTCACCTCGTCGCTTGTCGACCAATCGTTGGAAATAAACATGTACCATGTGTTCCTCCAAAGACAGTGGTGAATCCACAAGGATGCTTAGGTGGGCTCAAGCCCACCCTTTATCAGTGTCGGTAACACCCCCCACCCCCACTCCAGGCAGCAGCGACCATGGCCATGGATGCGTGTAGCGAGAAATAAAAGTACAAGAGGAGGATTGGATGATTGGATTGAAGAACTGTGTGGCACACCCTCTTAGGGGCGGGGAGGTGAGAAGAAACCCTAGGCGATGGCTAGCTATGCAACGAGGCTGTAGTATCAAGGATAACAGACTAGAGGGGGTGAATAGGAGGTTTTTAAACTTTTTAGGAAATTAACAATTTAAGCCAATTATGAATAATGTCTAAACTAGATACAATTCTAACTAAGCAATTTAACACAAGATAAATACTAGAATTGTAAATGCGGAATAAGTAAATACAAGAAATAACCACAAATGAGACAAGTGATGTTTTTCCGTGGTATTGAAGACTTGCCGGTCTTCACTAGTCCACGTAGAGGAAGCTTGAACGAATCAAGCCAGCTCCACGAATTAAGCCTTCCCTCGATCACTATTGGTTGTTCTTCCTCCGCTCTGGAGATGGTGAACACCGAACCACTCACAATCTTGGCACCGAGCCTCTTCACAAGCTTCTTGAAGAGATCATCGTGCTCTCACCACCAAGTCGTCTAGGAGTTCAGCAAAACTCCAAAAGTAACAAATCGGTAACCTTCGCTTGATGGCACTATAGTGCAAATGAATCAACTAGAATGAATGCACTTGAATTGGCTCAAGTACCTCACAATGAATGCACAAGTGTATTTGAGGTGTTGAGTGAATGCTCTTGGCTCTAAGGATGTTAAATGATATGTTCTATCTGTCCTAGAGCAGGTGGAGGGGTATTTATAACCCTCACAACAAAATCCAACCGTTATGAGAGAAACCCCAGATTTTCAGTGAAATACGGTACTACCGCTTCTCACCAACCGCTCAGAATGCTTGGCTACAACAGAGCATTAATCGCCTCGACATAGTTTTGTTTTAAGCGCGGCCGTACTACCGCCAACTATCATGCGGTCATACTGCTCACAAGCGCGGTACTACCATTCACAGGGTTTACAATCTCAAATGAAAAGGGTGCTTTTCTGAAATTTACGTATCGCCACATAAAATTCGGAACGACCGTGGAGCGGTAGTTCCGCCATTAAATCTCCGGTACTACCACACCACAAAATTGAACAGGCTCACCCAAACACGCTGGCCATGTGGACGGCTTAGATGAAATGGGCTGTTCGGACCATGCGTTTAAACCACAGGATCTTGAACTTTTCGGACAGTTCGAACGGCCCACGGTAGTACCGCTAAAGGAAGTACGGTAATACCGCTACACGGTAGTTCCACCAAGAAATCACCGGTACTACTGATCCAAGGGGTGAGGCACAAAACCAAAAATGAGTCTCTCTGGAATATACGTTCCGCTCCAATTTGCGGAAGTACCGTTAAAGCGGTAGTACCGTTTAAACAACGGCGGTACTACCGTTCTAAGAGTTTTGCAAACTTAACCGAAAAGAAGACTCTCTGGATTTTACGTACCGTCAACTAGAAAACGGAATTACCATGACGTGGTCGTACTGTTCACAAGGGCGGTAGTACCGCTCCACAAAAAAAAATTGACAGGCACTTTTGAACTGCACACGTGGACGCTCCAGATTAAATGAGCTGATCGGACCATACTTATAAATCACACGATCATGTGCTGTTTGGACGGTCTGAACGGCCCACGATAATACCGCCAAAGGAAGCGCGGTCATACCGCTCTAAGCGGCAGTTTCGCTAGTCAGCCTCCGGTACTACCGTTTGTGTAGACAATTTCACAGAGAGCTTTCAAATTCAAATCCAAATACATGCATGATCCTAAATTGATCCAAATGACACAAGAATATGCTATCAAGCTACTAGCCATGATCCATCTTAATAGTACGGCATTTAACCTATAATCCGGTCTTCCAACCATTTCTCCTAAGACTGGTAAAATACAAAAATGATCCTAGACTACTTGTACCTTGTCTTTTATCCAAAAGATCTTCATGTTATCCTTGAGCATGCATCTTCAGGACATCAAATTTACCAATGGGATTTAACCTTGTAAATACTCAATAAACAAATTAATCCCATATTCACATGTTATCATCACATATTATCATTAATTACCAAAACCATTTTTAGGGGCCCAGATGCTTTCAATCTCTCCCTTTTTGGTAATTGATGACAACACAACAAATATGTGAGAAAGATTCTTTTGAATATACAAATTGTTGTGAGACAAGTGTATATTCTTTTGATGACTTAACAACAAAATAATTCTTGCAATGAGCTCAACTGAGTTTAGAGAATTATTTTCTTGTTAAATCCAAAATAAAGAAAGCTCCCCCTAAACATGTGCATATGAATGATAGAGAATCTTTGCAAGCACATGTATAGATTTTTAGAAAATTTTGGCGGAGTTTCTTTTGCTTGTTTTGAACTTGAGGGGAAAACTTGCAACAATATATAATGAACATAATAAAGATTACATTGCAAGAGACGAACATAATCATTATATTAAACAAGTTCAACAAGATAACAACCATAACAAGGTTTAAACTATTACAAGCACATAAGCATTCAACCATTACAAGTTCAACAAAACATACAAAACACATAGAGCATATTATAATAAGTCTAACTCCCCCTAAATCTTTCTTCTCTTCTACTTCTCCCCCTTTGGCATCAAAGTACCCCAAAAAAACATCTCAAACTTCTGGATCTTGAGGAGGAAGAGGAGCTAGATCTTGGGCTTGATCTTGAGGAGCTGAAGCTTGGTCTTGAGAAGATGGAGCTTGAGGAGCAGGGACTGGATCAGCAGGAGCTAAAGGGTTAGCAGCAATGGCCAAAGAAGGACCAGCTAGAGTAGAGGAAGCTCTTGGAGGTGGAGGACGACGAGTGTAGCGCTAAGGAGTAGTCATCATCTTATCCATAGTATAAACACTTTCAAACAGAGCTGCTAGCCTGTTGTGAGTTTCATTTTGAAACTCAAGCTGTGCTGTCCTCATGTCCTGTTGAGTGACTTTGTCTTGTAGCAGATTATTGAGAATCAATTGTTGATTTTGAAGAATCTGTGCAAGTGACACTTGATCTTGAGCACCAACTGCAGCTGCCTCCTCTTGAGCTTCTTCTTCTTGTTGTCCTCAGCGAATTGGAGGACCTTCCCTAGGCTTGTATGGCTTGTGGGGGTGAACCCAACCCTCCATGATACTCAAACTTGCTAAGTATCAGAGCCATAATGTAGGGAGCATGGTAGATCCTTCTAACCCAATCATTCTTTGAATTAACTATGCCCCTCATAATGACTTCCACCACATCAAACTTTCTTCCATTCATGATGTTGTCAACGATATTCTAAGCATGTCCCCTTACTGCATCAAAGTTTCCACTCTTTGGAAAGAAAGTATGATTAATGATCCTATTAATCAAACTTGGAATTGGCTTGAGACCATGGATCTTTCCTAGGGTATATCTGATAGCCGGGTCATAGAAATCTGTCCAAGCAGGAGCAAGCAATGATGGACTGCCTTAGAGCTTATCCCAAGTGCCGGATTGTGTTCTCAAAACACGTTCAAAGTCATCCTTAGTGCATTCCAAGCATCTTGTCACTGTCATCCATTTCATGGTTGAAAGATCTGGAGACACATGGACAGTGACATAAAATTGTCTTATGATCTCATCATCATAGTTGTTCCTTAGAGCCACTAGATTATGAAGACGTACTCGTTGAAACATCTGATATACTCTATTATATTTTTCCAAGGAGTTGATGTGCTTCCACTTGATCCATTTATGATCAGCAAACTTTCTATGAGGGCCATATAGTTCTTCATAGACTTGCTCTTGAAACTTTGTGTGGAATCTCGGATTGATGGAGTTTGACGTGAAGAAATATTGATTTATATGCCTCTTGATGGCAAACAAATCAGCTGTGATCATTCTCAAGTCAACTTGAGGCTCTTCTTGTTCTCCCATTTCTTCATCAGATCCTGCTAGACTTTCTGATGCATTTGATTCTGTTTCAGCCTGAGACAAAATATCCTCATCTTCTGGTTCTTCAACTGCTGGGCCTTTTCCTCTGTCATATATTGCCTTTTGTCTCACTTCTTGAGTTTCTTCAGGTTGAACAGGGGCTGCCGAAGGCCGGGATGAGGAGGATTGACCTCTACCAGCACCAACGGTCTTGCGAGTGGTACCTCTGGTCCTTGGCATCTTCAAGTAGAGAGGATAGATTACAAAGAGTTCAAAAGATCAAACAAAATAGAATTAATTTGAATGGAATGTTACTTTGATCTGTTAGGATAATCAGTAATACCGCCGTTCTTGAGCCGGTACGACCACATCGCGGTAGTACTGCGCTCAAGATAGCGGTAGAGCTACATTTCCAGACTGAGTTCTAGGGCATAAAATTCTATGAAATTTATGATGTTTCTTTTGGATTGAATCCATAGAATAGATGTAAGAACATCATAAAACATCACATTTGTCTATTTGCTCAACTAGAACTTCAAATAAATATCCACATTCTAAATTAACCCTAAAACGTGACCTAGGGTTCTAAAGCTAGGTAAAACAAGGATGCAAGGAATCAACAAGGAACGAAGAATCACCGAAGAGATTTGTGGATTTTTCGAGTGGATTTGGGGTTTCTTGAGAGAGAGAGAGAGAGAGAGAGAGAGAGAGAGAGAGAGCAAGAGAGCCCAAGAGAGAACTGAAGTGGTGAGATGAGTGAATGTATCGTTTCGGGAGAGAAATAGGCACCAAGAGGTAACTGTACATCAGTTAATGCCCAAAAACGAACCGACGCGGTAGTACCGCAACTTTGCCACCGGTAGTACCGCACAGCGGTCATACCGTGATTATAACGTTGGTTGTACCGCACTACAGTCAGACCGCACTTAATCCGCCGGTAGTTCCGATTTTCCTGGAACTTTAGGATTCGACTCTGGATTTTGAGAATTATGTAAATGGTCCTTAGTTTTGCACACAAATGAGTATCATTTAGGATTATTATGCATTGAATAGACTAATGTCTATCTAAGAACATATTTTTTTATGAACATAATAATCTTTAATAATTGTTTTGAAAATATTTTCATAAAAAGCTTCGAATAACACCAAATAAAGCAAAAATGCATGAGGCAAGAGTTCAACCAATATTTGAATAATCTATGACATTTAATTCATTCCTCAATTTGAAAAAGCAGCCTTCATCTAATGGTTTGGTGAAAATGTCTGCTAATAGGTCTTCAGTTCGGATGTGGCTAATTTCAATATCTCCCTTGCTCACATGATCTCTCAAGAAATGGTTGCGTATATCTATATGCTTGGTTCTTGAGTGTTGGACGGGATTATTGGCAATTTTCACAACACTATCATTGTCTCACAAAAGAGGTATTTTATCAAATTTAATTCCATAATCCATCAAAGTTTGCCTCATCCATAGCAATTGAGCACAACAACTTCCTGTGAAAACATATTCAACTTCGGCGGTGGATAATGCTACAGAGTTTTATTTCTTGGATGACCATGATATTAAAGATCTTCCTAAGAATTGACAACTACACGAGGTGTTTTTTCTATCCACTTTGCAACCCGCATAATCGGAATCCGAATATCCAATTAAATCAAATTTAGCACATTTGGGGAACCATAGGCCAATGCTAGATGAATGCTTTAAATATCTTAATATTTTTTTAACGGCCATTAAATGGCACTCTTTTGAAGTTGCTTGAAAACGTGCACACATGCAAACACTAAACATGATATTGGGCCTAGATGCGGTAAGATAAAGCGAACTACCAATCATAGATCTATAAAGCTTTAAATCTACCGATTTACCTCCCTCATTTAGATCGAGATGACCGTTGGTTGCCATGGGAGTCTTGATGGGCTTTGCATTCTCCATGCCAAATTTCTAGATCAAGTTTTTTGCATACTTTGTTTGGCCCACAAAGGTCCCATCTTTGAGTTGCTTGATTTGAAGTCCAAGGAAATAGCTTAATTCTCCAATCATGGATATTTTAAATTCCCTAGACATTATATCACCAAACTACTTACAAAAATCTTGATTAGTAGACCAAAAAATAATATCATCAACATAGATTTGACAAACAAAGAAATCATCATCCAAAACTTTAGTAAATAAAGTCGAATCAATTTTCCCGATTTTGAATTCTTTTGAGACTAGAAAATCTCTAAGGCGTTCATACCATACTCTAGGAGCTTGTTTAAGACCATAGAGCGCCTTGGAGAGTTTATAGACATGATTTGGATTCTTTGGATCTTCAAAACCGGGAGGTTGTTCAACAAAGACAAGTTCGGATATTTTACCATTTAGGAAAGCACTTTTAACATCCATTTGAAATAATTTGATATCAAAGCATGATGCAAAAGCAATTAATATCCTAATTGACTCAAGTCTAGCTACGTGAGCAAAGGTTTCACCAAAATCCAAACCTTCGACTTGTGAGTAGCATTGAGTAACCAATCTTACTTTGTTTCTTACAAGCAAACCATTCTCATCTTGCTTGTTTCTAAAGACCCATTTAGTACCAATGACGTTGTGTTCTTTGGGTCTTTCCACCAATATCTAAACTTCATTCCGGGTGAAATTGTTGAGTTCTTCATGCATTGCATTCACCCAATCCGGATCATCACACGCTTCTTCTACATGCTTTGGCTCAATAGAAGAGACAAAAGAGTAATGTTCACAAAAAGAAACAACACGAGAGCGAGTTTGAACACCCTTACTTACATCACCTAATATTTGATCTATTGGATGATCTTTAGCAACTGTATTGTGGATTCTTGGTGGTAAGTTAGATGATTGATCATCTTCCTTATTGCCCTCTTCATCAATTTGAATTTGATTTGTGGAAGAGGTAGGAGGTTCAACTTGAGTGGAGGAAGATGGATCATCCTTAGGCTTGATGTCGCCAATTTGCATATTCTCCATGGCTTTTCTTAAGTCTTCATCACCTACATCATCTAAATTCTCATACTCTTCTTGAAAACCATTAGTTTCATCAAATTGCACACGTGCCTTTCTTCAACTAAACCGGAGTTTTGGTTAAAGACACGATAAGCTTTGCTATTTGAAGAGTAGCCAAGCAAGAAACCAATATCACAACGAATATCATATTTTGAAAGACGAACACCCTTTCTCAAAATATAACATTTGCAACCAAATACACGAAAGTAAGAGATGTTCGGTTTTCTTCCTACAAGTAGCTCATAGGAAGTCTTTTTCAAAAGCTTATGCAAATAAAGACGATTTATGGCATGACAAGTGGTGTTAATAGCTTCCACCCAAAAACTATCAGAAGTATTGTATTCATCAAGCATTGTTCTAGCCATTTCAATCAATGTACGATTTTTCCTTTCTACAACTTCATTTTGCTCAGGAGTGTAGGTTGTGGAAAGTTCGTGCTTTATTTCAAATTCATCACAAAAGTCTTTAACTTTAGTATTCTTGAACTCGGAACCATTATCACTACGGATTTTCTTAATTCTGAAATCAAATTCATTTTGAGCCCTTTTAGCAAAACTTTTGAAAATGCCGCAGGTTTCACTTTTGTCATCTAGGAAGAATACACATGTGTATCTAGAGTAATCATCCACAATGACTAGACAATTGCTATTACCCCCAATACTTTTATACGTTGTTGGGCCAAACAAATCTATATGTAAGAGTTCCAATGGTCTAGAAGTTGACATGATACTCTTGGAAGGATGAGAATTAGCGACTTGTTTATCAGCTTGACAAGCACTACAAAGTTTATTTTTCTCAAACTTCACATCTTTCAAGCCAACAACTAAATCATATTTGAAAAGCTTTTTAAGTTGAATCATTCCAACATGAGTTAGCCTTCTATGCCAAAGCCAACCCAATGAGGTTTTTGCAATTAAACAAAATTTTAAGCATGATTCATTTGAAGTAAAATCAACCAAATAAAGATTTCCAAATCTAAAACCTTTGAAAACTAAAGAGCTATCTTTTGCATTTGAAATTGTAACACCTTCATTAGAGAATGAGCAAATTAAGCCAAGATCACAAATTTGAGCAACCGATAGCAATTTGAAATTTAATGATTCTACTAGAGATACATTTGAAATAGAAAGGTCATTTGAGATAACAATTTTACCCAATCCTATTACCTTTCCTTTGCTATTGTCACCAAATGTGATCTTGTCAACTCCTTTACTATCTCGAATGTGGTGAACTTCTGAGTGCATCCACTATCAAGCACCCAATGTTTTCCACCGGTTTTATAGTTCACCTACAAAACAAGAATCAAGTTCTTTTAGGTACCCAAATTTGTTTGGGTCCTTGGAGATTAGTGACCAAGGATTTAGGCACCCAAATAACATTCTTTTTAGCACCTAAAATCAAAGTGCCAACAAATTTAGCAATGACTTTACCATCCTTAGTTTTTCTAAGCATATAGCATGAATCATATATACCAAGGGATGGAGTCTTACTCTTAGGACAATTTTGTTGAACATGTCCTATTTCCCGGCACTTATGGCAACACTTGCCATTTTGCTCAACAAACCTAGTGGGCTTGTTTGCCGGCTTCTTACCTTTCTTAGGCACGTACCCAAGTCCTTCCTTATTGAATGAGCAACTTTGCTCACTCAAAAGCTTGTCAAGGGTGGCCTTACCCTTAAAGCACCGTTTCAAGCTTTTACTTAACTTGGTCACTTGCTCTTTTAGCTCATTGTTTTCAACAATAAGCTTTGTATCATTTAGCTCAACATTATTATGATTAGCATTAACATTTGAGCAATATGGCATAGCAGTAGGAACATTACATAAAGTAGATGCACTAGTTCTAGCAATTTCTATACTAGGCATATCATCAATAATATCACATGTAATTCCTATGCTAGAGCAAGATTTGCTTGAATTTTCTTAGATAAACAAGTCATGAGTTTACTTTAGCTCCTCATAAGATTCTTTTAGAGGGATATGCTCTCTCTTTAAGATTTTATGTTTTGACATTTCTTTTCCAAGATATTCATTCAAGTCTTCAAGCATATCCATTAATTTATCATAAGTTGGTTCATCATTATCAATGGATTTTACCTTATCTCCTTTTGCCATGAGGCAAGTAGGAGTGGAGAATAGTGATGGAGCCTCCTTGATTGCAATGCCAACGAGTCATTTCTTCTTGGGGGACTCATCCTCATTGGAGTCAGAGTCACTTGACTCCTCATTTGAATCACATTCTCCAATATGGGTTTCATGCTTGCCATCCTTGTTAAGCTTCTTGAAAAGCTTCTTCTTGGATGACTTGCCCTTGTCATCCTTCTTCAAAGGACAATGAGAGGCAATGTGTCCCTTTTCTTCGCAATTGTAGCATCGAATGTTGCTATAACGTTTATTGTCACTTGAGGATTACTCTTTTTTGTTCTTGTCGAAGTTGAAGCTTCTATGTGGGCGCCTTCTTATGAATTTCTTCATTCTTCGCACAAGAAATGCAAACTCCTCTTCGGAGTCTCCTTCTTCATCCTCATCATCACTTGATTCCACTTATGCCTCGAAAGCGGTAATATTCTTCTTTGAGGAAGACGACTCCAAGAGCTCTTCCTTGTCCTTTTTAAACAACTCATTGGTTATGAGGTTGCCCAAAAGCCCCGTTGGTGTCATTCTTGGCAACTCGGGAGAGTTGAGAAACAACGTCACCAACGTCTCATATTTGTTCGGTAGAGTCCTAAGAATGTTGCACACAATGTCAACATCAAGAAGGTTAGTACCAAGGCTTTTGAGCTCATTCACAATGTTGTTGAGTCGTGAATACATTTCATTGATGTTTTCATGAGGCAACATTACGAATGTCTCATATTTAATCCGAAGCCTATGCAATTTGGCTTCTTTGACCGTGGATGTTCCCTCATGAATTTTGAAGAGGGTGGTCCAAATTTCATGAGCATTTTTAGGGTACTTAACCTTGTAAATAGTCAATAAACAAATTAATCCCATATTCATGTATTATCATCACATATTATCATTAATTACCAAAACCATTTTTAGGGGCCTAAGTGCTTTTAGAGGCATGGCCGCGTGGGGAAGCAGGAGGACCGAGCTGGCGGCGCGATGAGCCAAGAAGGGGGCCGTTGGAGAAGGGGGCTGGTAGAGTGGCCAGAGAGCTGCACTGTTGCCCGTGCTGCGGATTTGGGGCAAATCGGCAAAGTTGGTATTAATAGTGCAGCACAAAGGCAGTGAAGCATGCTATTGATATTTTCTTTGATTCTTTACTCTCGACTCTTTTGTTCACAAGGTAAATTAGACTAATTCCTTTTCTATATAAAACATATAGTACTATTCTTCAGGAGCCCAAATTTAACGGAATATCATCATGCCCGCTTGATGGCCTACACGACTGCACGCCCGCTGGCTCGATGGCCTTCACACCGCTCTGCTCGCTTCATTGGTTGGTAGTCGCCCACTCGTTCGGGCGGGCAGCTCCTGCACCCCAAATGAAAGTCAGCAGGTTGTGGCTTTGTGGCGAGGTCCATGTGCCGTTTGGGCTAAGGGGTGTCGATCTTCGTTCATACATGAGATATATATAGAAAACGATTTTGGACCCGGTATCCTATGCACCCTGGTGGGCCTTCCTGGATCCGCCCTTGGCTTGTTCCGTTGCATGCATATATTATGTCCGGTTTTCTTCGTTTGGGCTAAGGGGTGTCCTGTAATGTTAATTAATAAAGTTTGCACTAGTATATTGCTAAACAAGGTGTTGTCCTCCCTTGTGCTGTCCTTTCACGAGAGCTTGCTCGATCGGTTTCATGCATGCTATGCTGAAACTAGGTTTAAAGATTCTAAGATCAAACGACATGGACGTGCTGTTTTTGAAGGACAAAAAAAGCACCACTACTAGATATATACCTTGGGCCTCCTCCACCCTTAGAGCATCTTTAGTGTATTGAACCGATCTCGATTTAAAGTCATGCTATGTAAGCATTCTAGAAACTGGACTTGTTTTTCTCCAATGTATTGAACCGATTCCTACTAGTATATGGGACTCACGTTACATTAAAAAACCACAAAATAATAATATCATCTCTCAAATGCACTCCCTTCTATGTAGCTGTTTAATGCTCATATGAATTGTTTAATGCTTTGAATCGATTCCTAAGTAGATTTCGGTTCCATGCATTTTTTTTATTGGAATCGACCCCTCCAATGTATTGAATCGATTCAATACCTTCTCTCTCCTCATTTGAACCGGCTAAAACACAATATTGGAGATGGTCTTAGATCAATTTTGAGAACCGCACAGGCTAATCATTGAATTATCACGTTTAGGGTTTGTTTTGAAAGTATATTCCCGATGCTGGAAATTTGAATTAAAATCCTGGTTCATCCATAGAGATGAGTAGAGATTTTAGTTCAACCAAACAAGCTCTACCGATCCTTCATATGCTAGCTACTATTTGACCTTTATATAGACCCATTTAAATTACTGGTGTTTTTGCAAAAAGAAAAAAAAGAAAAAGAAGAACATGTGGGTCAATTGACCCACGCCGACCAACATGGTGTTTGGCAGTATCCACACGCGATGCTCCCTGGCTGCCGTTGATCCTCGATCGGTCGTACGTAGACGTACAGGATCATCTCTATCGGTCGCGTTGAATTGACCTAGCTTTGTGCCTTTGTCATCGTGTCATCTCGCTCGGCTCATCTCCGTCGCGCACTTGGCCGTTTTCCTTTGTGCACGCACGCACGCATGATACTGTGGTCCTATTTGGTATGGCTCAACTCTCAACTTCGTAGTTAGAGTGAGTGCAGGTATGCCAAACAGGGGTGTTCCATAAAATTTTCAGAGTTGGAGTAACTGAGAGCGGAGCAGCCTGTAATGTAATTTTTAGGAGTGGGTGGAACCTTGCTCCAAGTAAGGAGTTGCGGGCCAACAAATTAAAATACCCATAGAACTTAAAGAAAATTACTCACCTTTTGCCATTGGACTATACCCCTTCGCACCCATCACCCTTCCCAGATCCCCTCCCTAGCACGCGGTTCTTCAACTTCCTAGAGAGGAGAGGTGGTGGCGGCAGCAGCTGTAGTTGCAAGAACGATCCGATCCACCGATGGCGAAGTCCAAAAATGGTTGCCTCAAGATCCTCGCCTGCGCCGGCGCCGAATCCGACCCCTCCTCCGGCTCATACGCCGAAGCCAACACCGACGAGGTAGTACTTACAACGCCCTCACGCCCTCATCGTCAAATGCACCATCTCTACACACCGTTTTGTTCATCAAAGTTGCTTCTTTTTTCGTGTTGGTGCGTTTGTTTTTAGCAGATCTCAGTGGAATGCGGGGTCGAGGGGCGAGGCGTGAGCGGTTTTAGGTAGATCTAGGGTTGATTCGTGGCGGGGAGTAGGAAGCAACCAATAAATTGGTAGGTTTACCAGCGATCATGTGTTGTTCTACTCACTCGCTCGGTTCGTAGGGATCTGATGTTGCAATGTTTGTTTGCTCCACCTAGTGCTATGTTGTGCAAGTGCACTCACTGTGTTATCTTGCCTCTCGGCTTGCTGCATCTGTCGTTCTCCACCGTGGAGTTGATTGTTGCTAGCCTTGTCCCCCCCCCTGATTTGGCATTTTTGTTGTAACATTGTGCTACTGATGACTACTTTCTCCTACAAGGATTGAGTTTAAAGAACTCTGATATATCTGAACCTGAAACTCTTAGTTCGAGCAAAGCAAAATCTGAAATTGCTCCAAGCAACATCTATTCTTCCACATACTCTTATGCCTCAGAGAAGCCTCTGCATCAAAACAAGCTAGGTGAGAAGATTCTACATCAAGAAAAGCCAATTGAAGAGCCAACCGAAAAGGCTGTTGAGAAACTTGATGAAAAGCCAGATGAAAGTATCTCTATTTCATCGTCTCGAAATGGAGCAGAGAAAATCGCCTCACTTGTCGATGGAAGCACCGCAGACCACGAGGAAGATCATCTAGAGTCTGCTGCTGTTGTCATTCAGTCTGGCATGAGAACATACATTGTATGTTGCAATGCTTTATCATCTAGTGATATGTTTACTACAATTACTTCTTTGTTAATGTTATTTCATATTTTTATTTACATGATTGCAGGCAAGGCAAGAACTATCAAACCATAAGGATCTTGTGAAACTACAAGTTGTAATACGTGGGCATCTAGTTAGGAGGCAGGCTGCAGAATCATTAAAATGCTTGCTTGCTATTGTTAAAATACAAGAAGATAGATCAATGTCAACGTACGAGAGGCGGGCAAGCCTAAGAGAATTGTAGAAGCTGAATTGGGCGAGTTGCTCTTAGATGTTTTATTCTTTTCAATGTTGTCGTTTGATGCAGTGGTTTTCGGACTTGGAACAATAGCTTTGATTAATAAAGATGAGGAGAATTGTGAACGACATCTTGTGGCTCCTTGCCTCTCTTATGGACTTTTGTTATGATACTCATTAAAATTTTTTAGAGAAGATACTCATTGAATTATAACCTTGGTTATGGACTTTGTATGTTTATGTATGTTGTATTTAGTTTTTTTTTCAATTCAAAAATTTGAATGTAGGCGAAAAAGATGGCACTACAAGGTATAACATGGCCAAAAAAATAAAAATAAAAACACACAATAAGATGGAAATTAATTTATTAAACTGTTATAAGTTACGCAATAAAAAAAGTTATATGGAAATCAATTTATTAAATTGTTATAAGTTACGCAATAAAAAAAAGTTATAAGTCACAAAACAAGGGTAGTGCAATCTTTCTACAATGATTCTTCTCATTTCTAGAGTTGAAGTCAATTTTCTAGCCAAACATCAACTCAGACTGCTCCAACTTCTCATAGAAGTGGATTTAAGAGTAAAGCTAGAGTTAAAACTATAAAAACTTGAAGCAGAGCCATATCAAACAGGACCGTGTCTCCGCTCTTGTTACCTGCGAAATATGTTACGTTGCGCATACCTGCGTGGTTAACGTTGAGTGCGCTGTAGCCGGAGATGGCAGCACATCGTTGGGTTCGTAGCATGGCAATGCGATATTCCACGTTCCCACCTAGTAGAGGCAGTGGCGGAGGCAGCGTAGACCTGTGGGGTCAATTGACCCCACAGGTTTTAGTATAACAAGCCTAATTACTGTTGATATTTGTATATAAACTCACAAAAAACTAAAGATTTTATAAGTATTGATCCCACATAGTTTAGATCCTGGCTACGCCACTGGGTAGAGGTAATGGCCTGCATGACGTTATTGCAGCTTTCAACTTTTGCTTCGTATGATCGATTAACAATCTTCCGTATGCTAAGAACCAAAAACCCAAACATATATCTAGTTTTACTCTAGCCAATATTTTACTACACATTTTAAATCTTATCAAAGAGCTCGTAGGGAGAAAAAAAACGCTACAGCCGGTTGGACAACCCAACGACGGTTGACCTGTCTTCTTTTTCTGAGAGAGTACAAGTACACGCACGACACAAGCTACGAATTTATCGGAAGCACTAAAGCATCACCGAGCACAAGCACGTGCTTTCTCATTAAACACACACGTGTGTGTACTTCTAATATCGATGGATACTAGCACCAAGTCTAGAACTTGAATCCTAGTGGGTTGGGTGCACATATCAGCTTCCTACTTGACTTGTCTTCCTGAAGTTGCAGCTCCCGCCAAAAGTTTTTTTCTAGAGAGTATAAGGCAGGCACACACACTCAGCACACAGCACACTCACACGAGTGCGTCCCCTACACACGTTAGGAATTTAGCAGATGCACACAAGGCCTCACGGAGCTCGGGCACGCGCTTTTGGGGAGAGATGGTCTACTCCTTGGTTGTTATTCTGTAGTTGGGTTTGCAGATATAGTAGCCCAATGACATGGGGTCGAGACACTGGTTTGACGGACCCGAGATCGGACGTTGATTTAGCGGTCCGAAAGAGCTGCGCAACCCATATATTACGTATTACATGTTGGCGCCACTATACTGGAGATATTCTGTATCTTCCTGGCATTCATCTCATCATACTGGGCATACGACAATACCATTTCATTTTCACAAGAATGTTGTCTATGCCGAAACTTCCCAGGCGCAAGTACAGTATTTGCTCAGCATCGTCAGGCGTCTCCATCCAGCAAGCAGAGCGGAGTGGTCGGGTAAGCTGGCACAGTACAACATGGTCGCGCGGTGGATGCATCCAAGAGAAAGAAGCAGAAGACCTGTTTCAGCGGACGATGCGTTGGATCGGCATCGACGTACACGGCATGCTTTCTATTCTGAGGTAAAGAGAAATTGCTCCTTGATAAACTGTTGGAAATAGTGGCCACTTCATCTTCACAGAAGTGGGCAGTTGTGGCAAGTGCCCTTGTATGTAGAGATGCAAGTGGGGCAGGTTGTGGGTAGCCGATGACCACCCCACACGATCCACTTTCTAGAATACGGCTGTCCACAACCTGCAAATCTGTCCGCTAGCTAGGTTGGTGGGCTTTGCGGCAACACACTAATTAAGCCGCATCTGTCCGCTAGCTAGTTTGTTATCAACGTTGTGTTGAACGCTCTGGTTTGGTTGGTAACAACTAACAAGTGCTTATCCAATTTCCATATCATGCAGATCAGGCCCACAACCCCACAACGAAGAAACCCAGTTTGTACATTGCTTTGGGATTTTTTTAAAAAAATCAGTAGAACCTAAAGAAGGTATTCGTTTTCAGAAATTTATTTACCAACTAATTCTGTTTGCATCAATGAATACTCAAAACAATATAGAATAGATTACATCATCTTCAAGAATTCACTTGATTTTGACCCAATAAAATTCTGTTTGCATCAATGGATACTGAAAGTTCATAGCAACATTACATCCTCTTGGATACATGAAAGTTAATAGCAACAAAAGGCGTATTCCAAAAAATTGCCAAGATTGGTAGCACACAATCAACACAATAGAAGTTGGACTCACTGCTGCATTCCAAAAATTGCCAAGATTGGTAGCACACAATCAACACAACAGAAGTTGGACTCACTGCTGCATTCCAAAAATTGCCAAGATTGGTAGCACACAATCAACACAACAGAAGTTAGACTCACTGCTGCACTGATCATATAAATTCCCCCTTAAATTCTGCAAAATGATAAACATGTTTGACCAAAAGCAAGTTGGAATCATTCTTTGACCGATCATTTCACTACAAGTATTACAACTTCATAGACAACACCTGCAATAGCACAGAGCCTTGATCATGCCAAAAAATCAGAGCCATCAGCCCATCCACTTTCAGTATAGTCCATACGAGTGTAAGCATCAACTGAAATGTAAATCAGAAAAGGATGAATTCTACAATATACAAACTGCTTGTCTTGCTTAAATGTAAATAAGATGGTCCAGCGAACATCTCTACTCAAAGCATTAACAATAGGTCCATATGAGTGTAAGCATCATCTTTTCATCTTAATTAAATATTATGAGAAGGAGATTACCTCTATTAAGTATTATAAGATAGGGATTACCTGAAGTAATAAATTAAAAGGCATCATATGAAGTTATAAATTAAAGGAGATCATCACCATCCCGAATATCACTTGTTGTGTTGTCATTAGTGTCTGAAATATTGAAATGTCTGAAATATTGAAAATGAATCAATATGTAATTACACTAAAAAAAGTATTTAGCTTAACATAATTTAGAATTTTTAGTAGAGAAGAATACATGTACCATCTGCTCTTATCCAATCTTGGAGACAAATAAGAGCTTCAACAGTCTCGCTGGTCAGCCTGCTCCTGTAGTCACTTATAACCCTCTCTCCAGTAGAAAATGCAGACTCGATGCTCTTTCAGATGCAGGGTCGCCAACAAATCATGCGCCATGCAAGCAAGTGTAGGATACTTGGTGGAAAACATCATCCAATATTGTAAGATGTCAAAATCAACTGTTATGGGGACAGTTTCTTCTTCCAAGTATTTGTCAAGCTCACTTACTCTATTCCTTTGTTGTGCATTGAGATGTTGCCCCCAATCAGCCCATGGGTTACTTTCATCAACAATTGTCTCAGCATTACTTCCTTCTTGTGTATTCACAATGCTTAAGTCTCCTATTTGTGAGGAATACTCATCAAAGAGTTTTCTAATTGCCTTCTTCACTTTGGAAAGGTATTCATATGCTCTATCCCCAAATCCACGGCTCATGCGATACTCAAGAAGGCCCAGCTTGAACCTAGGATCAAGAACAACAGGAACACATATTTTCAAGAATGATAGGTCCCAATATTTATGAAATTTCCGCTTCATTTCATCCACCATAGATGCAATGACAATGTCTGGATTCAAGGACTCCCTTTCCAACATTTTCTTCACTTCCCAAATCTCATGGAAGTAGCAGCTGGCAGTAGGGTATTTTGAACCTGAAACTACTAGAGTGGCATCATAGAATACCTTCAACATGTTGCATAGTTTATCTGCCATTGTCCATTCTTCAATTGAAGGCATATGTATATAATGGGTGTCCTCCCGTGCCAAAGCTTCAAATGCCCTCCTATATTGAAAGGCTGAATTAAGCATGCGATAAGTTGAATTCCAACGAGTAGATACATCAAGGGGGGTCACTTCTCACATGATATACCCACTTGCTCAATCATCTCTTCAAACCTTTGCTTGCGAGCTTGTGAGCTCTTGACATACTTTACGCTGTCGCTTCTCACAAGTTGTATGGCATGTTGTTACTGACATATGCTTATGCACCGACGAGGCCACCGGCGTTGATGAGTTTAGATGCCTTAGCAGAGTTGTCGAACTACATCATGTACCTTGTAACAAAGGGTAAGGTGATGGTCGGTAGCGAAGGGCATTTTGTGGTCAATAGGTGCGGAGGCAAGGTGTTAGATTTGCTTGGGTATTGCACTGATCGGATGGAGTTCCTCCAGAAGGTGTGTCACGACACTACTGACACCTTTCATAACAACTACCGTGAACTTAATCGAGCTCGCAATGTCTCCTTATAGTGGCGGACCTAGGACTAAAATAGAGGAGGTGCTCATATGATTAGTCTTTCTCTACATAAAGACTTGATGACTCACTTTCTCCGTGGATGGATGCATGCGTTCGAGGGAGTATCAACTGTCCGACCAACCATAGGGTGGGCTCTAGCCCCAGCTGACCCACCGTTGGGTCCGCCCCGTGTCTCGTTGGAGTTGCTCAAGATTGAAGCAGCGGCTGATAGGTGGGAGCTGATCGCGACGGTATGGATTGCGATGCTTTCCTATATTGCGCATAATTGCGGGCCTTGGTTCCACGCCAAGCATCTAACCACAGGTGGGGAGTTCATCAGTCATGTCAAGGTTCTCCTGTTTATTCTAGGCACTCCTTTCCGTGGGGATCCAGATTCGGACTGAGCATCATTTGCTACAAGAGCGTAGTATTCCAAGCAGGGTCATCAGTTTTTCCTTTGTCTCTTATTCTGCTTTTATAATGTAAACTGGGGCTGCAAGTTGTTCGATCCCTGCAGAAAATAATGAATGGTGTATGCAATATGCATGCATGTCAGATGCTCCTCTCACATTTCCAATTGTCGATCGCGTCCCTTCAGCTTTACCCACACTGCTGTTTCAAGTTTTGTGTCAAGTCTACACAGAGTTTAACCAAGATGATGATTCTCAAGTGTTAACAGAGTACAGTAGCACACATCTCGACGATCTCGTCTTCAGCTGGCCAACTTGAGTTCCCGTGTACATGTCCGGCCGGCGAAAGGCGCGCAGCAATAATTCTGCCGCCTGCATGGGGGAGAAAAGACAGGCACGGCATGGCGCCGCGGGAGCACGCAAAGCGGCACCCCCCACCATGCATTGCCTCGCACGCGCTCAGACGGAGATAGGTCGAATCAATCGTTCGATCGATCGATCGATGGGGGCTCACATCACTGCATCATACACCACAAACGCCATCATGCATGCACAAGGCGCGCCCTTGTTCTTCACCTCATCACTTCCGTTTCTACGGCACAAAATATACCACGCGTATACATCCTCGATCGATCCGGACACTTGATACTAGCTACTTTGCTACCTCGGCATGCATCCATTGATCGATCGCAAGCGTATATGTGCGCCACGAAATATCTATTGATGTCGTTCCCGGCGTGCATGCATGTAGAGGATATGCACTGCAATGGGGTCAAGGTTGTTAAAATCGATTTTAGTTATAGAATAGTATGATTCTACGATTCTCCGACACCAAAACAATCTGACTCGTATCTTGAGTTGTACCTAGTAAATTCATGATGTTAAGTCCAATTACCTATCGATGACATCCAGGTAATTGTATGTACACGCGCTCTCCTAGCAGCTATGCTTCTTGAACTTACAGGCTCAATGAAGTTGTCCGTGACTACTATCTCATCCTCCTCACGACCCCCCGAAAGTGGTTGGGGGACTACGATATATATATATATATATATATATATATATATATGAAGCCAGTTTTAAAGACACAAACAGCCACTGCTTGAAGACTTTATAGAGAAGAGATCTGGAATGGAATGGTAGGACGTACCTAGGACGCAAGGGAGGAGAACTTGACCGGCAAGAACACGGTTACACAGACAAAGGTGAAATGAATGGCGAAAGACAGGTGAAGAGGTGTTGTAGTAGTTTTTGACACATTTGGTCTCGTTTTGAAATAGAATACACACCAATTAATAAATAATTGATGATCTGAGGCACAAGCTAGGTAAAAATTTTAAAATTTTGTATGTTAATTGCAGCTTTACAAATTAGTCTAACCTTTACAAATATGAAAAGTTAATTGCAGCTTTCAAAAGTAGAATACAATATAGGAATATACCATAAGATTAGTTACATGTAAAGAAATTTGTTTGTGTACAGACTGATGTTTTGCCCCATCCGAACCACATCCCATGTAAGTCAACCAAGCACAAAGAACCAGCATCAATAACCATCAGTATCCATCAGAGAGTATTAACCAAACTCACCATTTTGCTCCATTCATTTTTGTCAATCTGAACCTACAGCATGAACTAAGCAAGATGCACAGAATGCACATACATCAGTAGCCCTCAGTTTACATCACAGAGCAATGGGAGGGAAAGCGATATAGAGTAGAGGGGAGTAGTTGCATCAGTGCGACGCAGTACCGGCGGCAACACCTCCACCATGCATTAACCCACCTCCATTTCATTTACCATGCTTAACCAATAAATTAACCCACATCAGTAAATAATCAACTCACATAAGTAACCAAAACAAGCTCAAGCATGAAACTAAAATAACAAAAAGAGGAAGTGGGAGAATAGAGGATTGAGTCCAGGGAGTAGGAAGCCCCAAACAACCGGGCCTCAAACCACGGTCGGGTCGAAGCCAAGCGCAAGGAGACGTAGGGGTCAGGGAGAAGGCGCGACTCGGGCGGAGTCGTCGATGTTAGGGGCGACGGCGTCGAGGTCGGTGGAGAGATAGCCGGGGAAAGTCAGTGGAGAGGTAGCCGGGGTCACGCACACCGGGGGGAGAGGACGAAGAAGGAAAGGCAGATCTGGCGGCGGGGAGGTGGATTTGGCAGGGGGCGTCGGCGACAGGGTCGGGGAGAAGGCGTGACTCGGGCGGCGCCGATGATGTCGGGGGCGGTGGCGTCGAGGTCGGGGGCACTCGGGTGACGAGAGTAATGGTGCTGAGGACTGGGGAGTGATGAGTTATGGCGCAAGCCCTAGCGGGCTCCTACTAATAAAGAGATATCACAGAAGGTTCTACTATGAAACTGTCAGTGATACTTATCACAGACGGTTCCGTAATAGAACCGTCCGTGATATGTCTCATATCACAGACGGTTCCATAATATATCTGTCCGTGATATGGTCCCATATCACGGACGGTTCTATTATGGAATCGTCTGTGATATGGTTGTTCTCAAGTTCAATTTTGTCATTTAAATACTGCTGAAAATATGCTTTAACTTCATCTCTAAACTAGTTTTTTTTTTCATTTTGGAATTTACATATGGCCAAACAGGTGGTCTGTCGCTTCTTATAAAGATTAAAAAAAAATAGAAACCTAAATAAACAAAGTTTTTCTAGTGGAACAAAGTTTTTCTAGTGGTGGAGGAAGGCTGCTATCTCTGTCTTCAAAACTTCATAGGCGGAGGCGGTATCGGACGGTTCGTGATCATCAGCGAACGAAGCCCAAAATACGTCCACTTGCTAACGCGCTCCGTTTGAGTGTCTCCTGAAGGCCATCGGACTGTTGAATCAAGAAGAATTGAGCCCATGGCCTCTCTTCCCTTGCTTGAGGGGTCTCGGCATGGTCGACTCAGTCGCCCGCCGCCTCGAATAAGCAGTCCAAGTAACGGCAAGTCTTCTGGAGACGTGCAACGTCGTTGTGGAGGACCACGTCGATGACGCGGTAAACTCGCCGGAAGTGGGAGATCACCCGGAAGACGCGGCAGAGGAGGATGTCAACACGGCGGAAGGTGGCCGTCACCTGCTCCGGCAAATCCTTGGACAAAGGAGTGAAGAGACTGTTGAAACAGTGTCCTTCCGCAGCATTCGCCAACGTACGGCCGGAGAGGTGCTCGTACAGTATGACCAGGTAGGCCATCAATGCCAGCAGCAAGGAAATAGAAGAGGGAGCCATTTCTGCTTTAGAGTTATATGTGGGGATAATCATCTTTGATGATGGATGATCCATTTTACAAAACAAGGAATAAATTCGGCGAGTGAGACAAAGAGACACATCGGGGAGCCGAAGCGACATTGGTGCGACGAAGAGACGCATCGGCGATGAAGAAACTCAGCGGGCGACGAAGAAACTCACCGGGGAGCTAAAGCGATATTATCACAGATGTTTATAATTAAAAACCGTCTGTGAAGTCTACAATTATCACAGACGGTTTGTGTTTAGAACCGTCTATGATACTTCACAGACGCTTTTCAATATGAATCGTCTATGATATTACCTCTTCACAGACGGTTTTTAGCGCAGGCAGTAACACAGACGGTTATCAATATGACTCATCTGTGATTGTATGTAATACTGACTGTTTTGGTCAGCCGTCTGTGATGAGGTGTCCAGTATTAGTCTTTTTTTGTTGTAGTGAGAAATACACATCATCTCGAATTATAAAAGATTTAGGTGTTTGGTTGTGTCCTATCTCTCAATTCAAGTTGTATGACAAGTACTATGTAATTAGTAGGTTGGACATTAAGATTTGGAGGTTTGAAATAATAAAAATTATTTTAATTATTTTACTTTTTATGTAAAATATTCATGTAATAGCAAGGTTGTTAAAATTAATATTCTAGTTGTAGCTCTGAATGACATAGAATCTAAATTTCAATTTAGACATTTATCAACCAAATTAGATGCCAAATGACCAAATAAACACTCATATCACTCTTAGAATACACGGCGCATTACCCAAAAAAAAAAATTTGTAGAATCAGATAGAATCTTAGATTATACGATTTAATCCTAAAATACGATCATAGCGAAGTATCTCCGATCCGATTCAGAATCACGATTCTCTCAACCTGGAATGGAATGCATGCTTTTTGTGCGATTTGATCGCCTTTTGACCTGCATCATGCGTGCTTGCGACCTGGCCGCATCGGCGGATTTCCAGCCACCCCCACACCATCCCTGTCTAGTCCAGTCTATTTTTACTCTCGATCGGCTAGGGCTGTTCATTCATTCAAGCACTCGATCGATTTCTGGATCAAGGCCTGTTACAGACAGCGTGTGCACTGGCTTGCTTATTGCGATTCTCAATCAGTAATCAACCCTGACAGGCTCACTGAAGTGAGACTTTACTTAGTTGACACAACTATATATGTACGTAGTTCAGATCGAACATGTACAGAATTCAGCACGAGAGCTCAGCACAGCTCATGCTGGGGCACTAGAAATGTGCAATGCGGTGCAACATACACGCAGGAGTAATCCTTACAATTCTTCTCACTTTAGTTCCAAGTGTCAAGTGTGGCATGCATGATGCTGCATGGATGCTGTACTCGTAAAGCCATAGGACAAATCCTACGGCTACATGTCGTACGACTCGCGAACACGAACAATACAACGGAGTGACCCCGGCCGGCATAGGGACATGGAGGAAAAAAAGCAGGGCAAAAGCAAAAGCTTCTAGGCCATTGAATAGATGGGGAGGGAGATCTCCACTGCCCTTTCGTCCTTGAGAGCACATCACATTTGAGGCCTCCTTTCCTGCTTTACGTAGAACCTTTCTCTTGCATCTATGCAAAGGGTGCGCAGAGGGCATCCACGAAAGCAAGGCCTGCGCACCTGGTGCATCATTTGGGCCTTCCCGCAGTATGCTAGTTAACCTTAGAATTGGGCCTATAAGTATAAAGCTCCGTTCATTCCTGAAATTCTAAAGCATTTATGCTTTAGTCTCGTATTGTTTAGCCAAGTGGAGGGAGAGTAATCTATAAGGTGGAGTTCTTACCACCCCTTGAAGCATGTGAAACATGACATGGGGTGACATGAGTAGGACTAGAGCTAAACTCACACGCACGCATGTACGCACGCGCTTATATTTGTTCATCAAGTCTGATTGTAAGTTGGTTGTGCGACCAAACAATTCTGTTATAATTCTATTATTGTGCATAATTAGAAGTGGAATGAGTTGTCTGTTGTTAGTATTGCTTTATGCATCTCTAGTTTTATATGATATTTGCCTCATAATAAAATCTGGAATTAAAATATTATCTATATTTCCAACAGTATATGCCCATGTAACAACTTAAAATGGTCTAATTAACCAAGGACAATCAGGCTACTTCTTTCCATTTGTAGTTTCAATCTTGAATTTTGTTCTGGTCTGAGATAGTAGTAGGCGAATGCAGCTCTCTAATAATATTGCAGGAAGTAGATTGGGTCACAAACATCAAATCCCGGAAAATCCACTAATAATTTAACTAGCAGATAGTTCGACCATATAACCCTAGCCTGTAGATAGACCAACCGGATATTAGTCGGTTGGACTATCGATCCTTCGTTTGGCTCTCCTGCATATATTTAGTTGCGCAAGTAGTGACAGAAACGATCGAAAAGCAAGCCAGGACAATGCAAATGATGAGGCAGCCTTTCTGTCCCTGCCATGTTGAAACGGGCTAATGGTGTGGAAAGATAACTAAGCTTTGGTCTTTCTAATAATCTATAGTACTAATTGAGATGCTGTGAAGGGGACTAAAGAAAAGAGGAGGATTTGGAATGTTCTCTGGGCCTTATCTGCTGGCACTTTGGCACTACAGCGCCAATCCTAGGAGATCCTGGCCGGGTCGTCGGGCATGCATGGTTGCTCCTTTTGATGGAGCCAGCCATATGGATGCCATGTGCGTGGCATATTTTGGGAACATTAGGCCATCTGATGGGTTGTACTTCATATTTGCATACCCATTTAGCAAATATATCGGCTGATCAGCATGCTAATGCTTCTCCCTGCTGAAATCCAACCATCCTATATGATACGAAAAACAAAATCATCAAATGCCAAATGGTACGTACAGCCTTATGACCTTTAGGGAATAAGATTTTTTATGTTTTGACAATGGGGTTACAAAGTTTGGCATGTGTGGTCACACACATTAGCCTCACTCTTTTTTTGGAGTCTACACAAGGACATGCATCTGCCCCCATCTCAGTGTGGAGCTAGCAATGTGGCAAAACCTTTATTCCCACATTGAGCTCCCCTTTGCCATCCTTTTGGCTTCCTTCCAAACCTTTGCTCTTCACATGGGCTCCTTCACTCTTCCTACAATGGTCTATGCTGCATAATTGACTACCATTCGTTGTCATTGATGCGTGGGAATGAATGAATGTCGCAAGTCCTTCTCAAGCATCTACAGGTCTTTTGCATCCAGACTTGTAGCATGCATGGATCTCTCTCATGATTTTGATAACGTCCCTTTTGTTCTGCTTTGATAGGAGAGACAAGGGAATTGCATGCCAAGGTTGGTGTACCAATTAGTAGAAACAATGTTTTGAGATGTACTTGTCACTTGCATCAGAGTGGCATTGCCACAATCAGCATTAGGGCCTCTGCGAATTGTAGAATTTGTCATTTGGTTCTCTATTTTCGCACCAGTATTCTCGACATTTTTAGCTACATGCTACGGACCCTTGCATCATCAAAAAAAAAATTCTTTGAGGACCCTTGCATCATCAAAAAAAAAATTCTTTGAGGAAAATTTCATGTAGATTTAGTGCCCAAACTGAAAGTTGATTGCATGACTTCGCAACAAAGAGCCAACGCACTTGATATGCCGGCCTTCATCTGCACTCTTACCACATGTAATTTGCGACATACCCTCCTCCACTCCCATTTTTATATTAGCTTTCTTCTACATTTTAGCACGGCTGATAATGATCAAACACAAGACTACTCTCAAAAGAAAAAGGAAGAAGATGATGAAACATGAGACAATAACAGGGCTCTCTATGCGGTAGATCATTCAACCACTGCACGTCGCAACGCGTGAAAGCAGCAGCAGCTCCAGAGATCGACACCCTGCAAGATCCAGAGATACCCTGCCATTCCACTGCAAATCCTGCACAGGCAGACCGGCACTGCGAGAAGGATTAGAATACAAGCTTTCATGCGTATAGATTTCGAAGTACAGGAACAAGCACGCTGGTCCATGAGCAAACACGGATGTATATAAGCACACGGTAGTACCGTACTGAGCCGGTTGCCTCAGGGAGAAAAGAAAGTTTGCAAGGTAGCGGTGACTTGGGCAGATGGTACGCATGCATGGAAGACCGGAAAATCGCTAGGTAATCATAAAACTAGCTTTTTATCCAAAAAAAAAAATCATAAAACTAGCTGTTATATAGATTGACGCATACAATGAAAATTTTGAGGTTAATAATAATGGGGTGAGATGCTATATTCTTACACAGTAGTCGATTGTAACACGAGAAGCAAGCGATATTATATATGAAGCAGTTGTCTATAGAGACATGTAAAAAGATAATACGTTGTATAAAATATTTTTAGTGTTATCTATAGTTGGCATAAAGAGATGTTATAGACAATAGTTATTTATGCCATTGTACAAGCCCTAATAATGTATACGACCAGAGCAACAACACATGAAATTTCTGTGACGATGTATGATATGCAGCTGGTCCCACGTGTTAGGCAATCAGGTCCCACGTGTTAGTGACTGTCACTACTACAGGAAAAGTCATCACAGATGGTTTTCTGAACCGTCTGACTTTATGTGTCTGTGATGACATGAGGTCATTATAGACCGTTTTTGAACCGTCTGTGAAAAAAAGCTATCATATCACAGACGGTTCTTATTCAGAACCGTTTGTGATAGTCTACTATAGTAATTATCATAGACGGTTCTTGTTCAGAACCGTCTGTAATAGTTTTTCTATTGCAAAAAAAAGGGCACATATTGTTTCCATTCAACATAGAACGGTGTTTCCAGCACACGTTGTGGAGCACCAGGCCATCTAGCACGCCCAAACACATTTTTATAGTCCGTTTGATTTATCTCTATTAACTTTTGCTTATACAGAGGATGCACAAAGCTTTCCTCAGTAGCTAGGAACCTGAATGTTCAAGGAACTTTGTAATGTGAAAACCAGACTGCAAAACTATAGAACAGAGGCTCCATTTGAAATACATACAAAGACGAAATTGAGCAAATACCTAGTCCCTAAGCAAACACCACGAGCACCAAGTGCCAATGCAAGCAAAGATAGCCACGGCCATCTACAATTCCACCAAAGAAGAATAACCTAATGCTACTATCTGAAACTAAATCCACCACTCTCGGCAGCAATGGTAGCAGTCCTTCCTGTGTTTTTTTTTTCAAATGACAGTTGTTTGAGATGAAAGTCCATGAAGACAATTAACAAAAATGGTTTCATAAACAGCCAACAAATTGTGTATGTTTTGGGGATGTACATGTACCTTCCGGCAGTCTACCTCCTGCGGCGGACAAGGAGCTCCTCCGCATCCCTCCTCCTAGTCGTTGTCGGCTGTGTCTGTATCTCCTCACCGAACCGCGATAGAGAATCGAGGGTGGTCGCCGGAGCTTGGCGTGGGGACGGGAGAGAGAGAGACTGATGAAAGACAAGGTTAGGGTGGCTATGATATATACGGACAACGTCAAAACATTTTGCCTCCGCGCACGCGTTCAAATTTTTTTTGAACTCCCGCGCTGCGAATCATAGACGGTTTCATACAAAAACCGTCTGTAACGACATATCACAGACGGTTTGTACCATCTATGATATGGCGACATATCACATACAGTTATTCTTGAGAACCGTCTGTGAATTATCACAGACGGTTCTTTTAGAATCGTCTGTGATAAGACGTCTAGTATGGCCTGTTTTATAGTAGTGTGTTTGCCGGTATTTGATAGGCTGATTATATGCAAAGGATTATAGGAATCAGGGGACTCCACATACCCCCACTGCAAATTTTTCCAGATATTTTGAACCTCATTAAATCGGCTACTGATGGCATATCTTTCCCTTGAATTTTTAGTCTGAAGTAAGTGGTGTCGTGGCCATCTGATGGGCCAACAGGGAACTGGGTTAGTAGATAATTTTTGGCCGTATTAGCACATTTTGGTATCGCATTTGCGAAAATGGCACTTGGCGCACGTGTAAGATCGAGGAGGCCGACTAGAGGGGGGGTGAATAGGTGTTTTAAAAACTTCTTTGGCTAAAACCGATTTCTAATGCGGAAGCTAATATAAATACGGTTTTGCACAATTAAAGCCTAAATCAACTAGGTTCACCTAAGTGCACCAACAATACAAGTCTATTGAAGAATATAGTAATTAAACATATGACTTGAGCAATTCAATTCTAGCAATGGTGAATAGCACAATGAACTATTGCAATCATACACAATGAATAAGCAATTTACTACAAGGTATATAAATTGCACAATGTAAAGCAAATATTCATACACAATGAATATAAATGTAATAGTGAGACACAAGAGATCAAACCACAATTGACACGGCGATGTTTTACTGTGGTGATCGGAGACTTGCTTGGTCTCCCTAATCCACGTTGAGGGAAACCCAAACCAATTGGGCGGCTCCACTAATTAAGCCTTCCTCCAAGGTAAGTCCAACCACTTGGACCGGTTCCAAAACGAACCAACACCTCGCTCCACTAGGGTTGCTCCTTCCTCCTCTCCGGAGATGGCGAGCACTACACCACTCACAAACACCGGCCTTCTCACAAGCTTCACTTGAGAAGATCACCGACCACGACGCCCACGCCGCCTAGGTGTCGGCAAACACCAAGAGTAATAAGACTCCAACTTTCACTTGAACCAATCAAGTGCCAAAGCTCTATGGATACACAATCCACAACCTAATGCAACACATGCAATAGGATTTGCCTCTCCAACCTCTCTAAGTGCAACACATGCACAAATGAGTGTGAGAGGGCTTGCACTAGCTCAAAGGAACTCAATGGGGCACCAAAGAACTCTCCCTCACACGGCCAAGGTGGGTATTTATAGTCCACACACAAAAACTAGCCGTTGGGACAAAGTCTGCTTGAAAAAGTTAGGAAATCGAACGATCGCCGTTATGGGGCCGGTCGTATCGCTTTTCCTCCAACGGCTATAAAACTAGCCGTTGGTCACCAAATCGAATGACCGCCAACTAAGGCCCGGTCGCATCAAGAACAATCGGACAACCGCACAAACACTGCGGTCGCATCGCTCCACAAAGGAGCGCCAAATGCGGCTAAGTCCCACGAACAACTGTTTCGAATTTTACAATCAACCAAGAAAGCGGTCGAACCGCATCGCGGCCGTATCGCCAAACACCGCGGTCGTATCGCCCAAGGGTTTCTCAAAACAAAGATGAGCAACAATGCATCTTCTCGGAAAAACTGAACCGCTAACAAATAATAGGAATGACCGCCCTACGGTCGTATCGCCAAGACACGCCGGTATTACCGCTCCACACCCAGAGCAACACATGCTCAAGAAAGCGGTCGTATCACAGATAATCGCCGAGATGACCGCATCCCGGCCGTATCACACATTACACGCTCGGTTCATCCGATTTTCTGAGAAAACACAGATTGCATTCGCTTCAACTCAAATTGCAAAACACATTTGCTAATTTGATGCGCAATGCACACAAGGGCTTAAGTGAGATTCTCAACAAGTTGCAAAACACATTTGCACACTTTTAGAATCACACCACAAGGAATAAGGTACATGGACTTACACCATTTGCAAAACGCGTTCGCAAACTTAAGTCACATGCTACAAGGATTAACCATGAGCCACAACTATTTGTAAAACACATTCACAAATATTGGCAACATGTTAAAGTGAGCTAGAGTAAACACAATGAGCTATCAACACATGACAAACTCAAGCTACTAGTCAAAGACCCTCTTAATAGTACGGCAACCTATACTAGCAATCCGGTCTACCAACAAAACACCGAGACCGTAAAAGACTAGGAACACATCCTTAGCCCTAGCTAGTCATACCTTTGCCTTGCGCAAACACTTGAAGCTTGATGACGCACATCCTTGCTTCAACTCCGGTTCTTGACTTGATATGCATCAACTCATGATGCATCTCTACTTGACCTTCATCAACACATGATGAAGCTTTACTTCGATCTTGACTTGATGCTCATCAACACATGATGACATCTTCCATCCCGAGTCTTGATATGCATCAACACATGATGCACTCTTCACTTGACATCCATCAACTCATGATGGGTCTTCACTTGACTTGATAATCAACACATGATCATCTCTTCTTGACTTGATGACTATCAACACATGATGTCATCCCAAGTCATCAACCACCGAACATAACCTATTCATCCAACTCATGGAAAATGTTAGTTCCACAATATGATTATCATTAATTACCACAACATACCATTAACTCATAATGGCGGGACAAGATACCACAATCTTTCCTCATTGGTAATTGATGATAACCACTTCAATAGCAAATAATTGAATAGAGTTTGGTATGAGTATATAAGTACTACATAAGTTATATATACTCAACATGAGTGTATACGAACTACACAAGTCGTATTAACTCAAGAATACATGAGCATATATTAACTACATAAGTCTCATATACTCATATGAATATATTAACTACACAAGTTAAACATATTCAAAGATATGTGAGTACACATGAACTACACAAGTTATGTTCTACTCACATATAAGTATATATAGACTACACAAGTCTTATACACTCTTATGAATAGATTAACTACGCAAGTTAAACATATTCAAGAATATGTGAGCACACATAAACTACACAAGTTATGTTATACTCACATATAAGTGTATATAGACTACACAAGTCATATATACACACTTGAATATACTAACTACATAAGTTATATATATTCAAGAATATGAGCATATATAAACTACACAAGTTATATATACTCACATGAATATATTAACTACACAAGTTAAATATATTCAAGGATATGAGTATATACTGAACTACACAAGTTATATATATACTCATATGAATATATTAACTACACAAGTTAAATACATTCAAAAATATATGAACTACACAAGTCTCATATACTCATATGAATAAATTAACTATGCAAGTTAAATATATTCAAAGGACATGTTTCAAAGTAAAGATCCCAATTATATATGGACAAGGAAATATGGATCAATACTAATGAAACCACAAAACATATATTGAGCTCCCCCTAAATGTGTGCATACACAAATGTGTAATGGAAACATATGCACATATTCAAGTTAGACTTTTGGTGGAGTTCAACATATATTTTGGATCCGAGGAATGCAACAAGATATATGAATACAAAGTAGAATGCATACCTCTTTTGATCTTTATATCCAAACGAGACTAAACTTGATATAACAAATAGAAATGTTAGTCTCACAAATAGATTCATCATTATGAATGCATACCTGTTTGGATTTTCCTTTTGTTTATCCAATAAATTGGATTTGTCATTAATCACATGCATGCCTTCATGATTATTACCTTTATATCCAAATAAGACTATACAATATGTATATCAATGAAAGTGTTAGTCTCACAATTAGATTTGTCATTAATCACCAAAACTTCATTAACACATAATGTCGGGTCTAGATCCTTCAGCACGGTATTTGCAAAAAATAGCACGCGCTACCGCACGGCCACCGCGCGGAATTAACGTGAGGGCGACACATCGTACACCACCGACGCCTAATCGTCTTGAACGCCAACGCATGGCCACCATGCGAATACGCCACCGCAAGGCCAGCCTACGGTCTCCAATTATTAGCGTTTAATTGGCGTTCCTAATTAGCGATTTCTCTCTCCTCGTGAATAGTAATCGTAGGACACATAGATTTTTTTTAAAAAATAATCTAGTTTTTATTCGAAATTACAGTAATAATATCATCTTTTTTCTTTTTACAGGAATAATCATCTGTCGCTCAACCGTTGAGCTCTCGGGTCAAGAGCTCAACGGTTGAGCGACTGAGACACTTGTCGCTCAACGGTTGGTCCTAGTGTGCAGCTCACTCATCTAGCCGGGCATGCATTGTGCCCATTGGGCGACAAGTGTCCTAGTTGCTCAACCGTTGAGCTACTAGGTCCAGTCGTCCAACGGTTGAGCGATAGATTATTATTCCTGTAAAAAGAAAAAAGGGTATTATTACTATAATTTCAAATAAAAAATAGATTATTGTAAAAAAAAATTTCAGGACACAAGCGTTTGTAGTAAGCGTGGGGTCTCTCCAATGTTTGTAGTAAGCGTGGGGCACAAGCCATCCAACGCTCCACAAAAAATTCATACCTTTTTTAGCTTATTTGCTATATTTAAAAATTCCTACAAACATTACTATTCACGAGGAGAGAGAAATCACAAATTACGAACACTAATTAAATGTTAATAATTGAAGTCCGCAGGGTAACCGTGCGACGTCGTCTCCACACGGTGGCCGTGTGGACCTGGCGCCTCGGACGGTGGCTATGCGGTGGCCCTGACATATCGCCCCTACGTTAATTCCGTTCGGTGACTGCGGTAGCGCGTGCTATTTTTACAAATACCTACGTCGGATGCCATTTTCGTAAATACGACGTCAAAACGTGCCAAAACGGCCAAAAATCGGTTAGTGGGCTTTGGAGTGAGCCGTCCCCTCAATGATCACATCAATCTTGAGCCCTTCAACACCGGTATTATCAATTTCCTATAAGCTGGTTACTTGATAGGAAAAATGCATGGTGACATGATCTACTCTGGAAGTCAGAGCTCGTTGGCCAGAAGAAAGAGAAATTGGAGCGAAGTGAAACAAAACAGCATGTCTTGCGTACAAAATTACAACTCCATGAATACCGATCCGTTGAAAATGCGAAAGTTTTGCTGCACTTTCGAGAGTTTGAGATGTCAAATATCAGGTTTGAAGAGGATAAAATCGACTTATTCAAATATTTGTAAGAACAGAGCAATTCTTACGTAAATCTTGTACACTTCGCACGCTCAAAACAGGGTTACGGATTGCAAACAATAAGTAGAAGCATGTTGGCCATTGTGTTAGCAAAAACTGAGATACGATTTCTTCAGGTCTTGTGGCTTTTCCAAGGCAACATGCATGTGGGGCTCTTATCTACGCTAGTTTTTTTAAGCAATTATCTACGCCAGTTTGGAACTAACAAACCTTCGATTTGCAGCCACATGCTCTGCTCTGCTTATTATATACCACTTGGACAGAGTGCTTAATTAGGAGAGGTACAGTTCAGGTTTGTCGTAACAAAGGCCCATCAACTAATGATCAGGAAACCAATAGATTATTCGCAAATCACGAGTCAAGAAGAGGAAGGAAGCGACGCATGCAAGCAATACACAGCTAGCCTCCAGCCAGGTGCAGCCTCGTCCATCCATGCATGCATGCAGCGGCGACTAGGGTCCAATCTAATGGAGTACACAGCTAATCGCCCCATCAAACGCATCAAATTTCAAAGAAAAAAAAAGTTGTCCAAATAACGACTCACATGAAACGGAGTACCTGTTCTAATTAAGGGGTATATCTGCCATTTGACGTGGTGGGCCCAGGCGCACAGGGGACATCATTTGGCATGAGGGAGGGGGACATTTCGGTAAAAAGCGCGAGGTGGTGGCCTGGTGGGTGTGGAGCAGTAATGTTGACCATTGTCCTTTTGAACAGGGGCGTCCGGCGAGTCAAAACTAGGGCTGTCGATACAATCTGAATTATGTTTTATCCGATATTCGAATTCGGTTGATAGCTACTATAGTTCAGATTTTTCATCCGATTAATAATTTATCTTCTATTCGTATTTGTATTTGTATTTGCATTCGCATAAAAAATATGGATACGAATATGGTATAGACTTTTGCTATCCGAAATGTTTTTTTGTCCGAATCCAAATTCGATAAAACAATATGCATATGTTATTGTGGTATAACTAATTAGTTGGATAAATATTTTTAGTTTAATTTGAATTCATGTTTTTAGGTTAAATAAATTAACTAGAATAATTAGGTGCGCTATTTACGAGGATAAAATATCATAAATATCTTACAATTATATAAGTTATGAGGATATCCGAATCCGATCAAATCGAGTAGGTATTCGATTCGGATTCATATTCATTATAACATTCGATTTGTATTCATGTTCGACTATATTCGAATTCATACTTGTATTCATTTAGAACATACAAATACGAATACGAAAAGACATTGTCCGATTTGTATTCGATCCGATGGAACGTAGCCACGGGCAATTAACGCTGCTCATTTTTCTCCCTCCAGATGCGTCCCATGACTCCCATGTCGCATTTTCAACGTATTTTTATTTCATTTTTACCGGACGCGATGTGAGGCTTGTTATTGCATACTTCTCGTCCTCGCAGCGTTTTTTACCGTAGGAAGCGTGCGATAAGTGTTGGAAATTTGTGGAGAAGGAGGCTTGAATCACACCAAAAGCGCTTTCTTAAAGCGATTATTTGCACTCCGTCTAAATGCTTTGAGAGTCTACTGCAAATAAGCTAGTAGGATAAGATAAGCTTGGAAGAAGTTTGCACTAAAGTAAAGTGAAAACTCGTCATGAACAGAACAAGAGAACGAGATTGCGAAGTACATCTCAAAAACTGAATTACATCTCTTTATATAGAGATTGAAAGAATGCGAAATGAAGAGACACGACTCTTCAAATGCACCTTCCCGTGAAAGGATACGAAATGAAAAGACACGACTCTTCGAATGCACCCTCCTGTAAAGAGACATGACTTGTTGTTTGAAAACAACTTCCAACAAATCCCCGCTTGTTTTAAAATAAATCAGTTCATACACAGTAATAAAAGAATATTAATATTGTTAGGTATCTTTCTATTTGAACCAAACCTTAGTATATACACAACGAAGTTTTGATGAAATTAAAGGTAGCATAAAAGCTTATTCCTTATATCAAAACCGGTCATGCATTACATATATTCTTTACAACGTTCTGTCCACAAAAACATGCTTAGCACTATTAATGGTCATATGTTCATCCTATATTAATGAAAAAATTATGAGAGAAACTCTACTCCCATTTAGAGGTGACACCATCTCATTTTTCATATAGGTGAAATTCTTTCAGTATCTCTGTTACTGACAGATACTTGTCCTCAACGACTGAATCTCTTTAAGAGTAAAATACTCGACCCTCAAACAATAACAACCAACATTTCACAATTAGATAAATGTTGAACCATCCACGCCACAACTTGTTGTTACCCTTTGGACCATAAAACTAGTTAATTACTAGTGTTACGTTGGGTTGCCATTGTTAATAGATTTATTATTGAGTTTAAGTCCCATTTCCAAGGAAATGTTCTTTACCAAGTCTCTTGTGAGAGGTTTAGTAAAGAGATCAACAAGATTAACATTTGTTCTCACAAATAATAAAGAAATTATTCCATCATTGATTAATTTCCTCACATAATCATGTCTTAAACTCATATGTCTAGATTTACCATTGTACACTTCACTGTACGCTCTAGCTAAAGTAGCCTGGCTATCATAATGTATTGATAGTGCTGATACATTTTCACGTGCCAGTGGAATTCCTGAAAGAAGATCCCTTAACCATTCAACTTCTTGTCCTGCGAGTGAAGTTCGTGACGTCGAAACAATCAAGTCGCACCATGTCTTGATTCATAAACTTGATGGTGGAAGCTGAAGCCTCAAACTCCATAATAATCGCTTTAGATTGTTAGAAATTTGTGGAGAATGAGACTTGAATCACACCAAAAGCGCTTTTTTGAAGCGATTATTTGCACATTGTCTAAATGCTTTGAAGGACTACTGCAAATAAGCTAGTAGGATAAGACAAATCCGGACGAAGTTTGCACCAAAGCAAAATGAAAACTTATCGTGAACAGAACAAGAGAATGGGCTTGCAAAGTACATCTCAAAAACTGAATAACTTCTCTTTATACAGAGATTAAAAGAATGCGAAGTGAAGAGACACGATTTTTTGAATGCACACTTCTATAAAAGACACGACTTATTGTTTGAAAACAACTTTAAACAGTAAGTTTATCGGATGGTCGCTCGCGGTTCCAGTTTTCCAAACGCACGTTCCCAGACCGCAGGTGCAGGGCGAGTTGAATAAATTGATACGGATGGACCGCATGCTCCGGTACTACGAACTTGAAGTGTAAGGATAGAATTCAAGAAGTCATCAATTTGGACTATACTAGCAACAAGTAGTAGTACCGATCAATTCGCTGGGCTGTCCCCATTTCCATAAATCGGAAATAACCTACCTCGACTTCCAAATCAATGTGATCATCGATCTGTCCCTTTCCATTATTATGGCCTGCTAACCATATTTGATTAGAACAATAAAAGGGTTGCTAGAGAAGCGAGCTGGGGCTCGGCTGGCTAGTGGCGGCGTCGTCGTCTGTCTAGCCTGTCCGTGCTTGAGCCAGGGGCTCGACATTGGGTGTCTCACAAAAGATTTTATGATGATTGAGCTGAGGCTCAAGGTGGAGAACTATGCAGAAGTACAATGGCATAGATGAACTTTTAGGCTCCTAGTTTGTCACGATTCGAACGCTGCTTCCGTGAGAGTTTTGTGGGTAGGATGTCTCTTCTTTTTAAATGTAGACCGGATGGAGAAATCCTGGATATAAAAAAAAGGTTGCTAGGAAGAGAAAATGAGAAATAGTGGTGTGGAAAACTAGCTCGCCAGGAAAATGCGTGATTCTGTTGTAAAGAAAACAAGAATACAAGATACATGATGTAGTATCTCCCATCATCTCTCACCTCTCATACCCCATTTAATAGAGACAGTCAAGGTTGTTAGAATTTTGATTCTAGTCATATGATCCTACGTTTCAATAACTCAGATTGATTGAACCAATCCGATCATATGGTAGAGCCTTAATTGGTTATAATCTTAATATTATTACAATTCTAACAAAAAATTGTAGGACCATGATCAAAATTTTCCAATGATCCTACCCGATTCTACCGATTGTAGTGATTTATTATAGATAGTTATTTGCATGTCTCTTTTATTGTAAACTTTTACATTTTATTTCTTCTTGTTCATTATTATTTGCACAAATAAGAAACGATCTTTCCTTTGCACTACAATTTGGTAAACAAAAGTTCTAAAAGTATAGTTTCAAAAATGTAGATGTGTTAAAATACAAGGTAGATTGTTTTTAAAAAAATCCTTTGGTATAATCATATATGATTTTAGGTTCTATATTGATCCTACGATTCGCAATCCTGCTGAAGAATCTCCGATTATAAGCACTAATATTCGGATAACATTATTGACGGATATTCACTGGCAATCAATCTCACGGTTATCCTCACTATTGTAGTCTCTTCATCGTGCCACACCACCTCTAGGCTGCCTTTCCTATTGCCCCATGACCACCCCGTGAAACCACCTCCCCGTGGCGCCACCCAAAACCAAACTTGATTATCAGCCTCCAATGCCATCGACTCAAACCAAACTCGACTGTTGTCCAATGGGCTACGAGTGTGCGATGCGGAGGCAGCGAGAGAACAAATTGGATAACTATGGCGGGATTTGAGCCAGATCTAGGTTAGGATCCAATTCCATTGGACGCCCGAGTTTTAGCAATTTCGTCAACATTTTTATCTACAGATTACCAGCACTGCCCCACGATGGACCTGAGCTGTCAAAGGCGCATGGAGCCATGGAGTAACTGGTAGTCCAGCGGTATTGTCCCACAGGTCTTGCGCAAGGCCCGTATTGTTTCACTGACAGGTGGGCCACCACAGTAAACTTTCTTCTCCGCTCCTCCCCTAGGACCCCTACCTCTTCTTTGCTCCATGCCTCCATCTCCCGATCTTTACAAAAAGAACCCCGAACCCCCACCTTTTGTACCATTGTCCCCGACCCCTTGCTATTAAAAGCCGTCTCCCAGCCAGACAGAGCTAGCGCTAGCACTAGCACTGCATAGCAGCAATGGTGGCTTCCTCTCCCCCATAAAGCCGCCACTAGCGGTTATTGGCGTGTTCCTGGCCTTCCTCGTACGGACGCGGGCGCAGCCATGGACATGGCGGGGGAGGAGGAGGCCTACGAGTACGAGTTCGACCTCGAGAACCCCTTCACCAGCCCCGCCGACGAGCCGATCGCCTGCCTCCTCGACGCCGAGGGCCACCACTCGCCGTCCGTCTCCGCCGCCGCATCCGCCGCCCGCCGCGAGGCCGCTGGCTTCATCTCCAAGGTGCGTGGCTCTTGTCCTGTGTTTCTTTCTTACGGACGGTTCCTCTCCTGTTTGTTGATCTTATCAGCCTCAATCGGCCCAGGTACGGCACGACGGCGAGCTGGCCGTACACCCGCGGGTCGCCTACCTCGCGCTCAACTACGTGGATCGCTTCCTCTCCAAGCGCCAATTGCCCGTAAGAACGCGAAAGATGGAGTCTTTCTGCCAAGATTTGTGCAGGAATTCGCTCTGATCTGATCCCCATGGTTCCATGCAGTGCGAGGCGAAGCCATGGGCGCCGAGGCTGCTCGCCATCAGCTGCCTCTCTCTCGCCGCCAAGATGCAGCGCGTCGCCGCCATCTCCATCGCCGACATCCAAGTACAAGCTTAAGCGTACCTTTGTTTCTTCGCTTCGATTTCGTGAGAGATTTGCCTGGGGATTAGTTAAACAACGGCGCGTGTGTTGTGGCGGCGTGGGTTGCAGAGGGACGAGGGCTTCATGTTCGACGCGGCGACCATCCGGCGCATGGAGCGGGTGGTGCTGGGCGCGCTGGAGTGGCGCGCGCGCTCCGTCACGCCGCTCGCCTTCCTCGGCTTCTTCCTCTCGGCGTGCTTCCCACCGCCGCGGCACCCGCCTGTGCTCGCTGCCGTCAAGGCGCGCGCCGTTGACCTCCTCCTCCGCGCCCAGCTCGGTACGTCCACGTCCTCGCCCACGCGCGCGCCGGCATGCCCAATGCGGCATCCAACACACGCCAAGGCTTCCCCCGTTAGATTCAGCGAGCGCTCAGCTGTTGGTTTCGTGCATTTTGCAGAGGTGAAGATGGCGGAGTTCTCGCCCTCCGTGGCAGCCGCCGCGGCGCTGCTCGCTGCCGCCGAAGAGGTCGCCGGCGCCCACCTCCCCGCCTTCCAAGCCGGCGTCGCCGCTTGCCCCTTTGTAAATTGCGTGAGCATGATTTTATAGAACCGTACATCTTTGTTTCCTCTAAAGCCCCCCCTTAATCTCCACTAATTTACGAGACAACCTCTTTCATGCCAAATACACTCCGGATGTTTTGGGAGAGGCGTTTTTTGGTGTTCCAGTAATTTACCACTGTTTAGCTTTTTTTTTAAAGTTATTTTCCTCGTGAAATGGAGAAAACGGAAGAACGGAACCGATTGACCTCCCTGTAAAACTTTGTTGTTTTCTCACTTCTGCAATTAATAATTTCTCGTGCTCATAATTATTACGATCATCGTAGAAAACCCTTACATTTTGGATAATTACAGCCAGGCCCCTGCATGCTGCTAAGTAGAGCATACCAATGTTTTGAAGAACTAATAGAGTACAAATGTAAGATCCGTAGAAACGGAGGGGGTTGGTGCTAACTTTTGCTGAATCTTCTCTGTCCAGGAGAAGCTGCGAGAGTGCGGCGAGGTGATGGCCGCGGCCTGCGGCGTCGGGCTCGGCCGTACGGCGACAAGCGCCGACACGCCGGTGACGGTGCTCGGCCACCACCGCAGCGCCAGCTCCGAGAGCGAGCGGACCGTCGGATCGGCGCGGCGAAGAAGCGCTGCATGGGCCCACCTTCCCAGTGGGGATAGGCGGCCTGCGGCAGGGTGAGAGGCTCAAGCGGCTTGTGAGTTGTGACAGCTGGAAGAGTTGGAAATTTACTCTTGCCCTCTTCTCTTTTATTTTTTCCCATTTCCTTTTCTTTTCAATTCTTTTTTCTATTTTAATCTTCTCGAGGTAAAGCAGGGATGGAAAGAGTTGGTGGTGGTAGCTGTCATTTAATTGCCTTTTTTGCCTGTCTTTTTTTGCACTTGTGGGGGCCTAGTTGTGGTAATTTTTGCGGCAGCGCTAGATGTGAGACTGGATGGATATACTGGGGATGAGAGGGGAAATAATGATGTGATATCGCGGAAAATAAAACCAAAAATTATGTTGACCATTACTCCCTTTGGTTTAATATTCTCTGTGCTTTTATATGCATTTTTTTCATTATTAGAGCAGATCTATTTTATAAATAATTATCAACATTGGCTGAATATATATTGAGATCCCACCTACGTGAGACACTGTAGTTACATTTGAGAATACCCTTTTTTGTTTTGGGTTTTTAAGAAGAAAAAAAGAATACGAGATCTCGAACGAAGAGATTGGTCAACGAGGTACGGAGGAATGCAACGTGTCAGGGCGGAAGGAGGCAGCCTTGTACTTTACCTTTCCCGACTGACCGGCCGCTAGATGCGTGCCACGTGGAAGAATGGCCGCATCACGGCCTTCGCTCGCGTGCAGGCCCCCCGACCCTGTCCCTCGTGGCTCCCGCCTCGTGCATGCAGCCTGCATGGTGCTGTACACAGCCCCCCCCCAATTCCCGTACGTACGTAGAGTATATCGTACGCGTAATATTACGTATAGTCGTACACGCGTATGTATTTATTATGTAGATACGTTAGTGCACATCCTAACATGACATCGCACGAGTACGTAGGCTTTGCAAGAAACATCCTGACACGTGGGCCCCCGGTGTTTGGTCCCTCTCGGAGGTTGTTGGGTCCACGGTGAATTGATTTTCACGCACGCTAGCTAGCGTGGAGGCGAGAGAGAGAAGGATGGGTGGCACATCACACCAGCGACACCACACATGCCAATGGATATGTTGCGGCGACGCTCGCTTGAACGGTCCAAATTTTTTTTCTTTCTTTCTGTCTCGCTCTTCCCCTTTTTGAGGAGACTGTTTGGACAAACGTTACGACGTGACATTTGACTCACGAGTGAATGAGTGCTGTGTCGCGTATGTCGCTACGTGTGGTGCAGCGCCACCTTTTCCACCCGAAATCGCGTAGCAATCGCGTTGACGTGCGGTGCGGGGGTGGTGGCGGGCTTTACTCGAGTGCCATCTATTGCTCGTGCCGCCGGCATGTTTCTGCGCTAGCTACTGTGTAATAAAAATCGCCGACTGGGTCGGTTGGTGGTGCCATGTATGTATGTTTGGTCAAATCATTGTGTTGGAGATCTTTGAAGTCGTGGTGGCTTAAGTGCCATCTGGATTAGCATTTGTTGAATTGTGAGTATGATTGTTCAGATTTTCTCGTAGCTTAACGATTGGTACGCGAAACTTGACAATCTGGCATGACTAATTAATGTCTGCATGTTGTTAGATTTTGTTTAGTGAAAAGTGGTATAGAACTAGGAGATGGATTTTATACTAGTACATTTGGTTATTGGAAGGGGTACCATAGTGAAGATTCATCTAGTCCTGGTATTATGTACGGTTTTCTTGGGAGTAAACGCTTTGTCTACCAGAGTTAAAACAATGTGTTTATAAGGTTATGTACAATGAGCTTATATCAGTTATCTATAGTCTCTGCTACGTAGAATTTAAATTAATGTGGATGAAAGAAAATAAAGAGAGGGAAATGTGTTGTCTATAATCCTGTAGCCGACTGTAGCACTAGAATTAAGGAGAAAATGTCTTAGGTCATGTACAATAGCCTTACATCAGCTGTCTATAACCTTTGCCACGTAAGATTTAAGTTGATGTGGATGAAAGAGAATAAAGAGATAGAAATGTGATGTCTACAATCCTGTAGCCGACTGTAGCACCAAAACCAAGAAAAACATTAAAATATTGTGTGTTGTTTATAATCATGTAGCCGACTGTATCCCCACAACCCATTGTATGAGCTGTTTTTAGTGTTGTCTACAGATGATATAGAGAGTTGCTATAGACAACAACTGTCTGTACTATTGTGCATGCCCTTAGATCCATGAACGTATTAAAAGATTGTATCATCTATAAAGACAAGTGAAAAAATAACTCATTGTATGAGCTATTTACAGTGTTGTCTACATTAAAAGATTGTGTCATCTATAGTACTGTTTACAGGTGACATAAAGAGTTGCTATAGATAGCAACTGTCTGTACCATTGTACATGACAAAAACAATGAACTCTCCGTGGATGGAGTAGTGAGTGCACAATGGTGTCAATCCGTCCATCAGGTTCGGGTCTCACTACTGTTCTAAACTAATAGCTTTTTCCAACTTTTCTTTAGAAAGGGCCACGATAAGAATCAGAGACTAGATACTTTTTTTGGCGAGGTAGAGACCAGAGACGACCCTTTTTTTTCTCTTGTGATGCCAACACGAACAAACAATCGATTGAGCAACAAACACTGACTGGCAGTCTTACTTTACGTTAGGAAAATTTAGTAACAAATCTAGGATAAATAAGTCGATTTGACACCTGAACAATCACAATTGTCTAAATTTCAACATTCGACTACAAAACATGGTAGCCGACACTCCTCGGTTATCAAAACCGGTTATATTACCTCCTAAGACCATTTTGTCCTGGTTTTGGTCTGATGTGGCAGCGGTTTTCAGTCCTTGAATAGACGTTGAACACGCTGGTGATGATTCAGCAAAAAATAAATCTCGCCCGCAACTCTGTTTCTCTCGGCTACGGTGTTCCTGCGTGAGGGAAACGACTGACGGTGGTGACATGGCGGCGGTGTACATGACCCAGTGCCCGACCTGTGCTCGACGGCCGCAAGCAGAGCGAGAGTGCGTTCTTGCGCGTGAGCTAAGCGCCAGCCGCAGCCACTGCTTTTCCGAGCTACCATCCGCAATCGTCAGTTGTTGTGACCTCCACGAGTGCTTTATCCCTCCCTACCAATAGCGTCAGGATTGGGGTTGCTAGGAATTTGGTCCTATTGTTGACTATTAAGTTTGAATCCTTTGTGCCCATCCCCAAAAACAATTTGATGCTTAGCTATGCTTAGGGATTTTTTATATAAAAAAAACGAAATGGCAGGAGAACAATGAATTATATTGATAACGAGGAAAAAAGGAAAGAAAAAAAAGACAACGGCCCCTAACAGGGATACTCCATGTACAGTGAAGGAAGCCCTATCTAGAACACTTGGTAGAGGCAAACATCATCTAGAACAACACCATAACATCGATTAGCTCTCACGCATCGTAGCTAAGGGAAGGACAACATCCCCACCACCGTACACACTAAAGCTTCGAACTGGCTTTCAAGCAATGTAGAGGACCACCATTTTCATAGAGCTTGAGAGAGAAGAATAGAAGCAGAGGCAAGATGAACCACAACTCCACCATGGCTAAAAACGATGGTAAGCACCACACACTACCAGAACAACTAGCAATCGACGTTAGAATGAAGTGGATGAGGGCGCAACCCATCCACTCGACAATTGTTGAGCATTGGAAGGCGTGCAGGAGAAGCTGACAGCTACGACTCCTGTCCCCCTCCTGCCACGTGGCTCACTAGCTATGACCTGCTTGCACTCAAAACAAGACCAACTGCTAAACACAGAGCCTCCACAACGGTCGTCTTGCACCTCAAGACGACGACTCAAACGACGAACACCCAACTCTTTAGGCCTCTTTAACGACTAGCCTGGTACTCATCAGGACTATGGGCCACAACGAGCATCCCCAATAGTGCATCTTGGCTGGGCCCTCTCCGCAAGCAAGCCGAACGACGGACAGACACTGGGGGAGGCGATGGAGCTGGAAATTGGCGGTTCATGAACCAGTGATGGATGACGATGGATCTGGGGAGGAAAGGCGGGAGGCTCCAGACCTAGTGGTGAGAAGGACTCCCGGGCGACGGCGATCTGGAGGGTCTGTGGGGGGGATCCAGAATCGGCGGGGTTGGATGCTGCCGAGTGATGGCGAACGGTGGTAGATCCATGAGGTGGGACGGGGAGGCACCGGATTGAAAGGTGGGGGTGTCTCCATCATGGTCACATGCGGCGACACCGACTTGAAGCAATTTAGGGCTAGCTGTACACCGTTGGTGACCAGACAGCACCCAACTCTTCAGATTCGGCAACGCCGGAGCCAACTCAGGGACGTCCAACACGACGGAGGTTCGCAGAGACAACTAGCTGGAGAGTCGCGATGCTTGCGTCCATCTTGCGCGGCGGTGCTAACCCGAAGCAGGTTTGGCCTGTCAGTGGCCTGCGACTGACCAGCTCTTCATATCCGGCGACGTCAAACCAAACTCGGTGATGTGAACACCGGAGAACCGCGAAGCCTACGCCCACCACGCCGGTGCTTGAAACAACCCAAAAAATTCAGAATTTCAAGAGTTTTTGGACTTTTGGTTCAAATTTGAAATCTTGCCAAATTCATAAAGTTTTCCCTATTTTCTGTTTTTCTCATTCGGAATTTCGCTTTTCCAGCCTGAAAGCGCCTATTCTCCTGCATGCTTCTCCACTGTTCTTCTTCCTCACCGTGTCACCCTGTCGTTCGCCCGCGCCATGCATTACCTTTGTCCCCGTCGACTTCTTCCCCCACTTTCGCCTACGCCAGTACTAGCCACCAGTTTCCCCCTTCCCCCGCACTGATTGTGCGCAGCCGCACACACCTTCGCTCGGCTACTAGCGCTACCGCCTCTCCACACGTATAAAGCTTGAGCTGCAGCACCATCGTCATCCCCAACCTCCCCACAACCCCACCAACACCTCCTTCTTCCCCGGTGAGCCCGAAGACCAAATCGCCACCACCCTCCATCCCTCTCCCTCCCAACACCGTCATCAGCACCGACCCAACACCTCAACACCCCAAAGCTTTCCTCCACCTCCATTTCCCCCTATCTCCACTTCCACTTCGTCGGCACCAACCTCTACTGTCATGTCATGCACGGCACGCGTCAAGGATGCCCCGACACACCCCAAACCTCGTCGCCGCCACCCCCAAGTTCCCATTCACTTGCCAGTGCTCAAACCACGGCCAATTTGACCGAAGCGTGGCCGAACCACCGCCGCCATCTTGCCCTGTTTCGATCATGCGCCACCATCGCTGCTCGCCCAACGTCGGACCTCCTTTACTGGTGAAAAGCCCTAAAATGGGTTGCCTACACCTGGGAGATGCGCTTGCCGCACCACCCGCCACCACCGCCGGTGAAATCCCCACCGCTACCCTTTTTTCTGCTCAGCCGCCATAGAAGGCAAGCTCTAGCTCGCTTAAAACGAGATGGGCTACATGCTCTTACTGGGCCACAAAAACAGGCCGCCAAAGCCGGCCCAAATAGCCTTTGAGCTTGGCAAGTCAAGTGGGCCGACCCAACACTGTTTTCCCATTATACAGCCTGCCACTGTTCACTTTCAACCCAATACTGTGTAGCCCAACACTATTCAAAGTCCACCCGAAATGCCCAACACTATTTCCGAGCTATTCATTTGATCATCTTGAGCCTATATTTCATGGTCTTATATTATTACTTTCATTATCATATTTGTGCCAATTATTTTAATATTGAAATAATACTTTTGAATGTCATGGTGAGTAGATAAATCCTATCGCCCCACATACAAGTCCACCTATTCTCTTGTAGGCCATATTCCCCTTGACAAGATTAAGTTACATAAGATATTAATAAATGGCCAGCTTTGTCACACAATGTGTTTTCAAAATTTTGAAAAAGAGTAGTGGCTAACCGCCAATGGTTTTGGTGGAGAGTAGAGGGTTGAGATCAGGAGGTTGGACAACCCAATAGACTTGATAAAAGTGAGTCAAAGATGAGATCAAGAGGTGGATAGCCACGAGTTGGATGTTGGTCCGTCGCCTCGCTGTAAGATAGGTAAGGACTAGAACCTTGTGCCAAATAACAAACACAGAAATCGCTCAACCACATGTTTGGTTTATCCAACTTGGCTTAGTACACTGCTCTTCCGATTGAATATCTACAGGATGACACCTGCTCTTGTTGTATAGAGCAGCCGTGATTTGGGGGTGAGTCAGAGTGGTTCGGTTAGGACACTTGCGGAACTACACAACGGTAGGAACAGTCAGCATCGGACCGCGTACTTCACCATTGGTTGGTGATTTTTCGATGGTTGTATTGTCCAAGGACCTACCGGGTAGAGGCTAGAAAGGTTGAGCAGTGGGAATGCCTTGTTATCTCAAGTCAGTCGCACGCTATCAGGTTGCGTGTATATTGCATGACAATATGACTTTGAGATATCTTGTGGGTAAAATTGGGTAACTCTACAGAGTATAATTAATGGTATTCGAATACGTCGTGCTTCCGGTTAATGAAGTTGTGTCCATGGGTGATTCCAATATATGAGGCATAAGTAGAGATTTTGATATGTTAAGATGGTCATTACAATTATTGAGTAAACCCCTGATGTTATATTAATATGATTTTATTGTTTTAAAGATAAACTTCTTTAACTCAAATGATGCATCTACATATACCTGATATGGTAAACCCTAAAAAAATCCATTGAACTCCTGTCATGTAGTTAAATAGCTTTCCCACGTGGCTTGTGGAGTACGCTGTGTACTCAATCTTGCTAAATTTTCATCAAAAAGCATGTCAGAAGATTGAATGACACCTTGGAGAATGTGTTAGGGTTGCGTCTGCACTCAAGCTTTCCTGTGGAAACCTTTTGTTCTTCCGAATGTAAGTCAAAGCTTTGGGCTTAATATGCCCATTTTGTTACTACAAAATAGCTGTTAGGCCATAATTTAATCAAATTAATGCTTTTCAACAGTTTGTAAGCAGGTTTAATTCCATTTCGGTTCACAACCAAAATCCTAGACAGTTGCACGAACCGGGTACACCCTATTTGAAAAATGGGGTGTTTGATCTAACTTACCCAAGAATGACGGGGTGATGCAGTCGCGTCACCGACTGCTGCACAGACACACTTGCGCGGCGCCGATGCCACGTACCGTCGTGTTGTGCCCGAATCGACCTCGCATGGTCCCAGTCTCCCAGATATGGCGGCTATAACACTCTGACTCAACACGGAGCCCATAATGCCACTAACCTAACCTAGATATCAATTTTAACAATAATTAACACTAAATTACAGCAAGCACATCAAAGGTAAAACCCGTCCACAAGTCACAGCAACTCAAGGATAACAATAAACAAATCATGGATAAATAGTTCATATGAAGCATGCCAAAATAATAAACAAGGATCAACGCAAAACCAAACCAATCAAAACTATTTAATGAATAATCAACTAAGGCTAAGCAATAATATCCAATCCTAATTATAACTTATCACATTAATAAACTGTCTCATGATCAAGAGTGCTTGTAATTGAGCAAATGATGTGAATCCAAGTGTGTGCTAGCCCTTCCCATGAACAACGTCATCAACGGTCACCTAAAAACAACAGTAGGGCAAGGGTGAGTCCATCAATCAGCAAGCACAATAATAAACAATGAAAAATGCTTAATCGGCAATAAACAATATCAGCATCAACAATAATGTCAACATGCACTCCTTTCGCGTATATCGGTATAGCGTGAGTGAACACTCGTGACAATGTTCACTCTCAAACACGTCCTCCTCAAAGATCAGGGACCTCCTCCACCCCAGTGGAGTTGTGATCACCCTGATCACCTTCTCATATGAAATGATGTTTATGAATGCACAATTATTCATAGATTCATCATTATTAACATTATCTAACATTCTCATATCCACTGCTTGCAATTAAATAAAGTAAAAGCACAAACAAATATAATAGTAATGAGCGGTAAAGAATACAGTGATTAACCAATGAACACTGTTTACCATACACTTGTCTCTTCTAGTTGCGAGGAACAGTTTGATTAGAAGATGACAACAAACCCGACGTCACTCCTCCTACAGTAAATAATCAATCTCAATAAAAGCTACATCAGTACAACAAAAACAATTAAATGACATCGCTCCTACACGTTTCCCAAATCCGTAACACTCTCCCTTGACTAGACAGTCACCCCTTACTGTCACGGTACTAAAAATAGCATGATTTTTTACTTTCAAGCCCTATCATGGCAAACCACATCAGTTCTGGAATCTACACAAAATTCCCCGTAATTTCTTAGTTGGCCACAAATCCTGATTAAATCATTTAAACCACCATTTTTAACCCAGAAGATCGTTCTGTCATCTTCTAGACAGCAGGGTTAATATTTTTATATCTATTAATATACACATGCAAGTACTGTAAACAATAGCATTTTTAAAATCTACAGAAAGTTAGCTACTTCTTTCTAGTTATGCCCGAAATTCAGTTCTGCCATCTACTAAGTCAATTTAATAGTTACCCACGACTGCGTCCAGCGACAATCGATTTCTAGGAAGCAACCTTTCTGAGGTTGTATCATTTCGCTTGCTACTCCAATTTTAATGATCCAGATCTTCTTGGAAAGCTAACGAGATTTTCTAACTTTTCTCTAATTGGACCGACCTCTAGATCCGATTCTAAATAACCCTAATTACTCCTACAAGGTTCTGCACATAACCTTGACAAACTAGGGCAGAACATCAATTACTCTTCGATCACGATAAAGATCACAAACTTTCCGTGAGATCTCTCTCTCTCTCTCTTTCTTCTTTCCCTTTCTCCTTCATTCTCCTTTCTTCTGCTGACCGAACCCTTGTTGGCCTTCCCTTCTCTCTACAGCCACCGCACATGGATGGAGAGCAGGGCGGCGCGACAAGGAGGTAGGGTGGCACTGGAGCAGGGAGGCAGGGCCGGCATGACAAAGAGGTGGAGCGGGGCGGGGGGCAGAGGCGCAAGGGCGCCCGGTGGGGGGGGGGTGTTGGCCATCCCCTGTACCCTCATATGGTCGGCTCCCTCCTTGTGCCAAGTCGCCGTGGGCCTAGAGCCCATAACACAAGTTTTTCATCTTATACGAAATCACCCTTTTATATCCTCTAAATTCCTTATCTAATTCAAGTATCCTATCTAAAGCAAATCAGGATATTACAGCCGCGATCAACGACAACAAAATCGGATCTGGCGAAAGGAGGGGGGCTGCAGCTGGATTCGGGGCCACCGCCGCTGCCACGCCGGCGGCGAGGAGAGAACGTCGGCAGAGGTTGTTGGTGGCATGGGTTGGGTCGCCCCACGAGCGGCCCAGGAGGACTCTAGATTATGGGAAGTTTGTGGTTTGTGGGCGACGACCGTGAACGGTGGCTCGGCGCAGCAGTTATTGCGGCAACGCGCAGCTCGCTCCCCCGGGGCGACCAGACCAAATGACTTGAACATCGCTGCAGATCCGCCACCGAAGCAGCAGGCCGCCGTCGACATCTGTCCTGTTTCTTGTTCGTAGATGATTATTAATGGGGATCAATTAGTAGGTTGGATTGAAATGCCATTTCTGTTTAATCCATTAACCAATCTATTTTATCTTGTTACTCCTTGCATGAAGCAAATAACGGATTGGAGATCTCTTATTACACAGATTGTAAGCTGCTCTATTCACTGCCGCGTAATCAACACTTCAACAGCCTGCTGAGGGAGAGAGAAGCGTTAGACAGAGCAATCCGTTAGGCCCCAGACGTGAGGAGGGGGACGAAGAGAAGCGCGAGGCGGCAGAGGAGTGCCTCCGCGTAGGGGATGCCGCCGCCGCGGCAGCGTAGTGGACTAGTGGTGGAACAGGGAGGCAAGGCGTGGAGCCGTTGATGAGAGAAAAGGGAGGAAGAAGAAGGGTGACGTGGACCTTGATGTGGATGTCGTACCTCGTAGATGCCATGTCGGGTGGTTTTGATTAGGGGGTAATATATCCGGTTTTAATAATTAAGGGATATCAGTTACTCCATTCTATAGTTAATGGTTGAAATTTAGACAAAGACGATAGTTTAGGATCAAACATGGGTCCGCTGTAGTTTAGAGCCAGGCTCGTCTGGAAATAAAGAAAATCTGCCAAAAGGCTGGCCTTACCTAAAAGGACACTGGAGCCTTTAGAGCCATCGTTACGTACAGCTTATTAATGCCACGAATGTAAGGTCATTATCACTTAAGGCTGCCTGCCTCGACTGTTTCTCTCTGTTTTCGCTCAGCAATAGACATGTCGGTAAGATCGCAGCTAGAATCGTGATCCATGAAGCTTGCATGTATGGTTCGTCGTAACGAAGAGTGTCTCCATCTCTTCTTTCGTTGCAAAATAGTCTTATGGCCTATATATTTTCTCTCTCACAACCATTTCTTCATGATTTCCCAAACAAAATATTCTCTAATGTTTCGAAAACGATTATCGTAAGAAGTATACAAGGAATTTGCCACGTCATCGGAAGGAGTAGTCCTAGCCCTTCAGAAATCCGACACTAGTGGTAGAACTTGCTGGGACCAGGACGGCCTCGGCCACCCTAGCCGAATTTGCCGACGCCTTTATACTACTCTTGATACTCTTTACAGCACTTCTGATGCCTTTATACTACTCTAGGTACTCTTGTATGGAGTATTTTTATAACATGATTCTACGAAAGCCTGTGTCACAGATGTCTAGCTTGGTAGTTCCGTCCCCGACCAACACATGGATGGTTACATACACGGCAGTGAGTAGCATGGACAAGCAGTTCCAATTCCACAACGTGACAAGCTTCAGTGCTCCTGGCAAGCGTTGGCGATTGGTCATGGTCACGCATGTGCTTGGAATTTATTGGGTCGTGTAGCCGTGGCCGTGCATGCGTACGCACACCCTCTCCCCTCAACCTCAAGGGACGCACGGCGCCACTGTCGCACACTACTATAAAAAGACTAATATCAGACTTCTCATCACAAACGATTCATCAAAATCGTCTGCCGTACACTACTACAAAAAAGACTAATACCGGACTTCTCATCACGCATTTATTGACCAAAATGCAGATAATATCACGACGGTTTTGCTCGTAACAAATCGTGAAGTATCACATACGGTTTTCAACACGAACCGTCTGTGACTTTCCGTCCTCATCACAGACGGTTTGTATTAAAAACCTCTGTGATAAGTATCTCTGATTTTATCATGGCTTGGAATCAGAGAGTCTGTGATAAGTATCTCCTGATTTTACCTGACTCTATGACTTGAAATGCCCAACTCTCTGATTTTACCATGGTTTGAAATGCATAACTTAGTGATTTCAAGGCATGGTAAAATCAGAGAGTTAGGAATTTCAAGTCACAGAGTAAAGTAAAATTAGAAGATACTTATCACAGACGGTTTTTTTAATATAAACCGTCTGTGATACTAGCTCATCACAGATGGTTTTTGTTTGAAAACGTCTGTGATTCGCGGAAATTTTTGAACGCTTGCGCGGGAGGCGAAATGTTTTGGCGTTGTCCTTATATAATATACCCACCCCCGACTTATCTTCCACCAGTCTCTCCTTCTCCCCTCCCCATGCCGAGCTCTGAAGACCACCCTCAATTCACCAGCGCGGTTCGGCGAGGAGACATAGTCAATGACGAGGAGGAGGAGGGACGCGTAGGAGCTCCATGTCTGTCGCAGGAGGTAGACTGCCGGAAGGTATGTGTATATGCCCAAAACATACAAAATTTGTTGGTTGTTTGATGGTTCTTATTTTATTTGTACCTAATGCCGGAGCGCCACCGGTGGTTTTTGGTCATCTCTCATTTTCCTTGCCGACGAGCTTGAGTCGAATTCAGACGACAGGTAAGAATAGTTTGTGATATATTGGTGAGGTACATAGAGAGCTCACAAGACCAATCCAAGAAGCCGATGAGTTCCCCAGGAGTTTGGAGGCACATATGGTTTCTAGTTAGTTTAACTTTGTAATTTTATTATTTTTCCCCCAATCGGAGGGGACATTTTAAAACCTTTTAGTTTCCCTTTTGCTAGATAGGTTTATCCTATATTGTATTTGCCATCAGAATTTTAATTGGATTGTAGTTGTCTTGCTAGAGGTTGCATATGGAAACTACTGTCCAACAATTGATTAGTTTGGCTCAAAAAAAAATTTGCAATAGAAAAAACTATCATAGAAGGTTCTTATTTAGAACCGTCAGGAAAAATAGACTATCATGCATTTGTTCAACAAGAACCGTCTGTGATAAAGCCACGCGGTTCAAAAACCGTCTGTGATGATCTTTTGTCATTACTGATCTATAAACTCAGACGGCACATGAAACCGTCTATGATGACGTTTTTGAACCGTCTGTGAAGACCTTTTCTGTAGTAGTGGGAGGAGCAGGACCGGGGCGCAAGTCGCAGCGTGCTGGCAGGGGAGGCGGCGCCATGGGAGGAAAACCGAGAGAGGGAGGGAGCCTCAAGAGCTTCGGTCGGCCAAGAGCAAGAACCAAGAACCAGTGAGAAAAAAAGTTGGGAGGAGAAAGAAGAAAAGGGGAGGAGGGGCGAGGAAGGGGAGGTAGACGCGATGGGGGAGCGACATCACACAGGAAAGTGTGAGCTCACAGGAGAGGACGAGCCGCGAGGTGAACGGTATGGTTCGACTTTTTTCTTCGAACAAAATGGTTCGAGATCTACCGAGAATATTCCCTTTTGTTAAATCATTCGGTCCTGGATCACCTGATGATGTTTAGCGAACCAAATAAAGGACAATATCATATCCTGAACCATCCGGTGTAAAGACCAACTCATTCACTCGACCAAATGCACCCTTAACTGCACCTTCGATCAGAGGAAACTTAATTGGTGCACAGTTTTTTTTTTCCGACACCGCTAGCTCGATCACTCCGCTTCCACCTGACATCTCCGGCCTATCGTGTCCGTGGCTACCAAAATGCTCCACGCGCGAGGTTAGGACTCAGGAGTCAGGAGACGGAGGTAGCGGCATAACGCTTCCGAGTATAGGCTACAGCGCGCGCATGCAGCAACTGCGAGCGCGCAGGGCACGAGCGAGAGACTGCGTGCGAGCGAGAGAAACGAGCCGATGGCTCGCGAGCTGTGGCGCGGAGAAGCAACACATGTGTCGGCCACAAATGAGCTTTGCCACCCCGTCCACGGGAAGCATATAAAATTAGATCATCTCTCATCTAATAGTCGACTGTAACACGAAAAATAAGACATATTATATATGAATGAGCTATCTATAGAGACATATCAAAAATTCAAAATACAACTCATTGTAAAAATTATCTATAGATTATATTGATGAATACTATAGACAACCGTTATATATATCATTGCACGTGCCCTAAGGTTGTGTCTCCCGAGTTGCTCCTGCGGTGCAGGATTCTATTTTATTTTTTTTGCCTAAATGACATTGTTTGAAAGCGCATTAGCAAAAATAGCCTCCTCACGGGGGCAAATGCAAAATTTGCGCGCACTTCCTCGCCAAGAAAGCACGGATGCGTGCCATGGCGCCACGTCTGCTTCGTCCGCGCCACGGGCGAGCGGAGATTCATCGTCCGCACCACCTTGGTGCGACAAGATTAGCGACCCGTCCCGCACCTCCTGTCGCGACGAGCACTATAGCCACCGCGACCGCATGTACTACCCATGACACAAATTAAATACCCGTTTGCATTCTCTGGCGGACGGCTTGTCCGAAGCAGGGACGTGCGGTCACGGCGGCTACAGTGCTCGTCTGCATTAGAGAGGTGCGGACGAGCCGTACACAGTTCTTATCCACACCAGAGAGGGGCAGACGAGATCGCTACAGTATTGTCCGCACCAGGGTGGTGCAGACGAGAGCTCTCCGCTCGCCCATGTCGCGGATGAGGCAGACATAGCACCACGGCGCGGATCCGCGGAATCAGGTGCTAATTTTGCATTTGCACCTGTAAGGATGCCATTTTTCTAATGCGCTTCCAAACAGTGTTATTTCGGGGAAAAAAAATTCGCGGTGGAGCAGCAGTAGCTAGTAGCAGTTGCATGCTCGCGCTCTGCTCGTAACGTGCGCCTTTCAATTCCGTATATCTTAGCTTTTCGATCGCGTCGACATCTATCTGTCCACATGCCCAACGGTCCAACCTTGCCGTAATTGTCTCATACGTAACGTGCGTAGAGTTAAGGATGTGTATGTATGTATCTGGATTGAATCGTCAACGACGTACGTGCGTGGTTAATTGTGGTAGCACGTACCAGTGTACCACGTACGTAGACCTGGCTAGCTTAGCTGCAGCGGCCTGTCACGAGACGCGTGCGGATCAGATGGATACGCATACGGCCAGACGACGGCCCGGCGCACCGCGCGCGCAGGATCTGTCGTGCGTTTGGAGGATCTCACGCGAGGACCACGGGGGCGCTCCCATACATCCCTGCCCTGCCGCTCGACCTGCTGGCCCGCGCGCGGGTGTGGCTGCGGTTGCAATCTCACGCGAGCGTGCAGACGAAGCTCGCTCGCGTTCACGTACGACGTACGAGCGTACGTGGAGCAGCTGTGTGGCTGTTGTGTACTGATACGCGCGCGCATGGGTGGGGTTCGTCGATTTTCGACGGCGGATCTAGGATCCGTTTATAATCAAGCTGTATAGGCAGTGGCATACGTTTATCATTTATGTTTTCTGAATTTTCCACCTTGTGAGCCCTGCTTCACCTGAGATTAATTGGCATGAGCAATGGAGAAGCTTTGCCTGAAAAAAGAAAAATTTAGACCCTGTATATATGGAGCGCTACAACTGATAGAATTCATGTGGGTTTGGTTCTTCTGAAACTCCTGTCTTGTTTGATACTCCCTTCGGTTTTAAATAGATAACGTCTGTGACGTCATCTATTTAAAACCAGAGGGAGTATGTCGCAGCGCCTCTCGGGAATTTATCGAGTATTTGTGGTCAAAAGCACATGATAACCCCATTAATCATTAATTTCCTATGTTGGATTCATAGTATTTGAACCTAACCTATAGGTTGTGTAGGCTCTTGGATTGCGTTTTTCTGCTTCACTCAACAAGTAGATCAGAGCGGGAAGAAATGGGGAACTGCCTCTTAGTATGGTGGTCGAGTTGTGGGCACGACTTCATCCAACAGAGTTCAAATCCTGGTGGCCATTTTTATGTACACGCGAGTGCGCTTCAGTAGGATTTTTTGTGAGGTCACGGATTTATCTCCGGCCTCCGTCTGTCTAAGCATGTACTAAGGGAATGTACTCGCATGTGGTGTGCTTGCGTGTACGTCTTCCCTGTAATCACCAAAAAAAAGGGCGAAAAAATGGAAGCTGACAAAAGGCGGTCATGAAACGTTGGCCTAGTGTTAAATGTGATAAAATCGGAGGTCTAAATGGGAAAAATACATGTAAGTTTAGGATTCAACTTTCGACCTATAGTTTTCTAGTTCAACAAACAATACAATAAATTATTCACCTCTACAAATCTCATGACAAAATGAGTACTATTTACTTACGTAGGTATATGTATTACAGGTAAGCACCCGGGGTTGGAGCCTACTCAGCTTCCAATGTGGTTTGGGCTCTGGATCATTGTTTTATAATACATAGTTCGTAGATCATTCATGCTAGCTATCACGCCAAATAAAACGAGAGGAGATGAAAAATTTTAGCACACTAGAGGCCTCATCCTTTTTGGACCACAATTTGAAAGCGAAACATTTTGTCTAGACTTCATACATGTCGCACCATATGCATGGTGGGGGCTTTCATCTAAGAATAACAACAAGAACAAGAACCACTATGGCAAGGGAAATGTAAAAAATTTACTTGTTTATGGTTCCTTTTATACTAGAGATCTGAGCCGTGGATTGTAAACTATGGTCAAATATGACCATGCAAAATTCCCCTAGGTCAATGTGAATGTTTTGGCACCCTTAAATGCACTTTGATCCCTGCAAAAACTATGTCTATTAACCCACATTTGCCGCCATGGTGTGACCACCTTTGCACGGTTCTCACACAGTCACACTTCATGACTTAGCATGAAGACCTTTGCTTTCCCCAACCTTCTTCTTTAATCCACTCTCACCATAGGATGCTACCGTCATGAGTGCTGAACCCCAAAAGCAGGATGCATATGCAAGCAAAAGCCACTTGTGTCGAGTTGACGCAATGCTTTTCTAGACATCGATCGTTAGGCATGATGGACTACGGAGTAGTGTAGTCCTGCATCATATGCTCCCAAAATTGATCAATGCCTATGTGTAAACTCTAATGCTCCTATCTTCTTTAAGATGCTGAGATGCTCTCATAGCCAGACCACCACCAATCACCATGACTGTTAATATGACAACTCGGTTGTTCTTGAGCAGTAGTCTAGTTGGTATGACTTGCTATTCGCAGTACTATTTACCAGTCCTCTGTCCTCGTATGACAGATTTGATTCCATGTCTGATCTGCCGCAAGATATCCTTGTGAAATCCTAGGATGCGCCGAAATCTCAAATAAACAACGTACAAGCAAAGCAAACTTAGCAACCCGTCTGTTCCATTTTGTTTATAGCCAACACGCTGCTACAAGCCTATAGCTGCAAGTGCAGTCAGAAGTACACAAACTTTTGGTTTAGTTACGCTCCTTCTCTGACTTTGAAGAAGCAAAAAGGAAAAGAATGGAAGTGAGAGACAAAACCTAGTCCAAGAGCGGCAACGAGGCAAACACTGCACAAGGAAAGACTTTGGCCACCTTCCAATGACTTTGGGAACCCAAAGCTAGCCAACCAAACCCCTCCTCTCCTCACCTAACCCTTTGTTTTGTCATCACTCACTCGCAGTGGAAAGATTAGATTAGGTAGACCAAGATGCCCTACTATTCTACCATTATCAGCAACACAACATGCAATAGCATATGTATGGTTGTAAACAGTGTTGCTACATGCATCTACAAGACATATTCGACTCTGTTCAGGCGATGTTATTACAGTAGCCTACAATACATGCTGTGCCACTGCTAAGTCAGAAACCAATGCTATAGATGGGACATTGTGGAAAGATTAGGGAGCAAGTTTATTTTGTTGTTCCTTGGTCATGCACCATCCAATGCGTAAACAGTTGGTCCAAAGTACGTACGTACCCTCAGTCCAGTTATTCCATCCATATATGTACTGCAATCTTGGCTACCTTACCGGTTACCACTGAAACATTCAGTGATCAACAACAAGATGATTGCTCACACATCATTACATCATGCAGTAATTGAGATCTGACGTCGCATACATACAGATCTTAATTTGTACGTAGATCCTATCCAATATTAAATCTGCGAGTTGTGTTGTGGCATCTATTGCCATGTGCCGGATTATGTACGCATGCAGAAGCTGACGGACAACCTGAAAACACGCCCAGTCTGATCGAGACGCGCCAAGGACAGGCCTTAAGGTATAACTAGGATGTACAGCGTGTTTGAGGAAGAGGATACTCTCTATTTGTCAGTTTGGACTTGAATACGTAACAGGAGAATAAACTTGTATTCAGTATAGTAAATTGACCGACTAACTATTTATTATGACATTCTAAACTATTATTATTTTGAAGAAGTAATTGACATAAATACTGTAAATGAAAATAACAATAATAAATATTTGAAATTTGTGCTAAACATGATCGAAGAATGCAGCCTGCCTTCTCATTCGCGGTCTTTGAATGGATTTAATTCTGCTGTGTTTTGATAAAGTTCTTTTGTAGTTTGATCAATAAATTTGGGTTATAACGTTGAATAAAATGAAATAAATAAGTCCAGACTCAACAATTAGTGAGACATGAAAAAAAATGAAATAAAGAAATTTGGAAGAAAAAAAATGCAAAGAGAGATGGCGTGGGTGCTTGGAATTAATTGGGTGCTTGGTTAGGTTAAATCGAGGCGAAAATGAGTTTCATGAGCTTTAAAACGGTTGAAATGGGTATATTGGGTCCTTTTGGGTCTGGGATGAACAATAATGGATCGAGATAAACAATACCAGGGCTTGTACTACTAACTAACGGATTCAAATGTAATAATAATGGGTTGCATAAACAGCATTGGATCGGGTTCTATAAACAGTAACAGAGCGAGGCAGGTGCTAATGGGTTTAACAGTAACGAGTCTTCCAAAATCAGGTTATGTACAGTGGCAGGGCAAAAAATGGAATAGTATCGGGTTTGCCAGGCCCGAAGGCCTTTCGGGTTGGCTTTGGCAACCCGGTTCGGTGGCCCAGCAAGATACGCGGCCCACCGCTGTCTCACGCGAGTTGGACTTGGCTCGTAATGGTTAGCATTAAGCAATAATTGGGGAGAAGTAGAAGATAACTATGTAGTAAAGTATTGCATTGGAAGAGGTAGTAACTGAGAGGGGTCGATCAAGATTAATTTGAGATTACTGTTAGAGGTTGAAGCAAAAAAAACTGTAACGACGAGAAGAGATAGAAGACACATGGTTTGATGGGACAACTGGCGTGTGAGGGAAGATAAGTTCGAGATAGATCGCCCATGCTGCATTGGTGTATACGTAAGCAAGGTTATCTAGTACGAATGTACGATGTAAACTAATTAGATAATTTTCGGCACAAATAACAACGTATAGCTTGATATTAAATAGAGGTACATGTACATACATGCAATTTGAGAAAAAATAACTAATAGAATAAGAATAGGGGTATGCAGCTATATGATCTTGTACATGATAGAGTGATTAGTTTCTAAGAACCTCAACAATTTATTATGCTTAATGATTTTCTTCCATCAAAGCATATACTTCAATTACGTTATTCATGTTGTAATTTTCTTGAAGTTTCTATTATCATTTTCAATGTTTATGATGTCTTAAAAAAACTAAATACCCTTCGAGGATACATAAATATATTCCCAATCATTTCTACAAATATTGAAATAAATCTAATCGCGCAAATACGCTGACCATCCACCTAGTTTACTGTATAATAGAAGATGCCGTTTGTACGTACGCACGCACACACTTCCTTGCAGCAGATCCGGTTCCCGTAGCGCCACAACCACAAGCCCTCCGGCGCCCTGTCATGTGACGAGCAGCAAGAGCTCCCCTGACGAGACGACGGCCGTACGTGCAGCGCGCGTCGTAGTTTGTCGGCCAACTAATCTTGGCCTCTCCGAGCCCCTGCTCTGCTTAGCGTCTCCGTAGACAAGGCGCGACAAATAGCCTATGCACGCAGCGCGGTAGAATAGAACCGTAGATGCATGGATGGATGGATGGATGTGTTACATAGATAGATCATAGATGGTACCACCACCGCAGGTCTATCGTGCGTGCGAGCCGACCTACACGGCGTGGTAGGCCGCGCGCGGCGACGTACGTACGCGCGATGCGTGCGAGGGCTCCTCGCTGTGGTACAGTGCAAGGTAGCTACTGGACAAGCGCGCGCGCGCGCGGGCGGTGCCGTCTCGCCTTGTTTTTGTGCTTGTCTCGTGCCGGTCGGCGTGATGCCGCGATGCATCGATGGTGCGTGGGATTGCTTGCAAACGCGCATTACCCTGCCGGTAATCAGCTAGCTGTGGACCGTACGCGCGCGCGTGTGTGTGTACCGACGTACGCATCGGGTGATTTCGGCGGTAGATCCCTCGTTTTTCCCTGGTTTCCCCTGGTTTGAGTTTCCCCCGTGGCTTGCAATTTCGTGGATCTACTGATCTATTCGCTTCGTGCTTCATCCATTTCGACTGTATCGTCCTTTGTCGGCGACATTTCATATTGACGTCCGTAGTGACGATCAGATGGTAGTTATTTTCTACTTTATAGGACGCAGTTTGGGGGGAGCAAGGGGGTATTTGGTTTGAAGCATATCAGTGCCAAAGTCTAGCTTGGACCAGATTTAGCATTCATTTTGTTTGTTACCGAAATTTTGGTAAGGTTCATTTCTATTCGATTTGCTCGATCTCTAGTTCATTTTCTTGGCGTTACTTGGCCAGTTCATGAGCAACCAATTTGATGACCAAAATATGGTAATGCCAACAAAAGTTTAGCAAGATTTGATTGACGCAATTTTGGTCACCAACCAAGGGAGTCTCAACCTAAAGCAAATAGATTGTGGGCCTTCTCTCGAACGTTTGAAACCTGTTTTGCACTAAAATGTTGAAGCTCTTCTTACCTATTTTGTTCTATAAAATGTTTCTATAAGAAGCTAGGCCCTCCGAGAAATAACTGTCGAGATAGTAATCACAATCACAGTAAACCAGTAATATAGGGTAAAATATTACATGGAATTCAGCATGCATGCTTAGGGTGTACTGCTGTAGATCTCATCATCCCTTTTACTCCAAGGTAGATAGAGACTAGAGAGGCAGGAACCCCGGACGCAACCGCACAAGATGGAAATAATAGAGGTACGAAGATCTGATGGCTAGTGTTGTGTGATCTGATGATTTGCGGTTTGGTCACGAAATGTCAGGAGGAGAGGGCAGAACAGTTCATGCAGATGGGCCAGTTGACGTGATATATGGAGACAAAAAAACAGCAGGGAGGCAATTCAGCAATTGGCATTGGCTTTTGGTTTCTACGTTATCTGTTTGGAGATTTGTGGGGTTTTTCATGCAGATGCAAGGCTTGTGATTCGAACTGCACGTATGAACAATTTTTTTCTTTGTACCATATATATACAAACAAATAGGTGGTCATAAGTTTCACTCCCAGCATTATTACATTCGGTATTCACTCACCTGATGACATTTGCAAAAAAAACAATCTCTACTATCAACCGTTGTTCATAAAAGTGAGATGCATGCATAGATATATTAATGCCTCTTTATGTACTTTGCCATCTTTGATGCTTCATCATGAGCTTGTGAATATTTTTTTAAAAAAAACCAGATTAAGTACTACTCTACTATCCGTATTAGTTACTTCTAGAGCAATGTGTTTTCCAAACTCCAAACGATGCCAGCTTTTACATCATTGAGGCGTGACGAGCGCTGAATTCTTAGACGTGTTTGATTACCAAACGGCCAAACCTATGAAACAACAGATAGAAAAGTCAGATGTTTGTGTCCTAATGTACTCGATACTACAAGTGAGTGAGCCAAACTTGCAATAATATAAGTACCTCTAGCGATGGTTAGTACTTGTCTGCACCGTGGTTTGTACAACCAGCGGTGGTGGTGTTTAGTTTCCGGTCTTAAACTTTGCGAGCTTCGCTTTGGATTCCTTCCTCTATCTCTGAAACTTTTGTACTAATTACAGTGCAGCATGTGTTTGTGTGTGTGAACTTCGAGTGCAGAGTAATATAGGTTAGTATAGAAAGTAAGGGGAAAAAAATGCATATGTGATGTGTCATTACTATCCAAACAAGACAAGCTGCAGCATCCTGGTTTTGCTTGACATCAGTGTAACTGCTGCTGGAGTGTGTGACTCTGGAGTCTGGCTCTGGTCTGGAGAAGGCAGAAGATGTTCAAGTTAAATGCGGTCACACTCCGCACGTACATGAATAAAGAGGCAGGGCTGAGCAGTGCAAAGCCCAGTTGCTATCCTTTTAAGATCAGCTGAGGCATGCAGATTTTGCTACAGGCAGGTCTCGTATCACATCCACGCCCTTCGACAGGAAAAACAATCTTCATCTTTGGAAGAAAAAAAAACATTCGTAGCATCACATGGCAAAGAGAGGGAAAAAATACAGTGCAAGATCACTTGCAAGTTCCAATATCTGTTGGTGTTTATATACAACATACAACATACAGGAAGATAGAACAAGTGTCCAGGTCCATATCCACAGAGTGATCAGTTCAACAGAAATGGACCAAGTTGATGATTGCAGTATGAATATACTACATATACATGTACAATTGTTATCCATATGATCACATATACCAAGATCTGTTCTCTTGTGTACAATTGTTACGCTGTGCTACTATTTCGGTGTCGTGCAGCAGCAAGGTTGTCGGAATCTCAATCCGACTTTAGACTTTAAGATCCCAGATTGAGTGGAACGATCCGATCGTAGGTAGAATCTTAATTTGGTAGTCTTAATATCATTATGATTCTAGCAAAAAAAAATTGTAGGATCTTAAACAAATTTTACATACTATTCTACCCGATTCTAGTAATTAATTGTTAAAAATTACTTAGCATATGTCCTTGTTATAGTAAAGTTTCACCGTACATTAATTCATATATATGAATTATTTGTATAAACAACAAATAATATTTCATTTTCACTATATTTTACGATCCGGTCCGATTTAAGATCTTGATTCTGACAACCTTGGCAGCAGCAGTTTCAAGCAGGCTGCAGACTGGATTGCTAGCAAGTGAGACGGCAATCAGGTCCTCCGTATGAAGAAGTCATAATCTGGATGCTTGTTGGCTGCTGTGACGCCATTCTTCTGAATGTGCCCATCCGAAAAAGTGGCAGCCACCTCCTCCAGAGCTCTTGGCCTTTGTTCCACGGCTTTTGAGCTGTCAGATTGCCTTGGCAAGTTGTGGATCGGTACTGGGCCAGGAAATTCTGTTGGGCGAAACCAGCATTCCTCCTGCAAGAGCATGTAAAGATGATCAAGAACAGATAATGGCATAATGCTAAGGCACTTTTTTTCCTCTCTACAGAACTACAAGCATGAAAATTGCCCAAGATCTATGCCTTTCGCTCATGTAGATAAAGGCATAACGCAAATCACCTTAGCCATATGAAATTTGACAACAAATATACGTAAAAGTATCTAAACTGGCCATATGAAAACTATATTATTAGATTTGTGAAAAAAAAAGTACCATCTTAACGTTATAGTTTACCAATTTATATCTATATATAGTTACAAAAATAATGGTTAAAGTTTCATCTCGAGAATGTGAAAAGTTCATGACATCACTTATAAAAAAATGAAGTACAAGACAAGAGATTCTAAATTCTAAATGCATGTAGATAAGAATTAAGAGCCGTCCATGTTTGGCTATTTAGCTAAGCTAAAGCCACCTGGCAATTCAAACTACAGACGAACTTGACAATAGAGGAAGCTAAATGTGTACTTAAGTCTTACTGTCTTAGATACACCACCACATTGCGCTTCACCCTGTCAATATTCGGTGGCAACAACAAAACAGGATGATATTTTATAATTGAGTCTTCACAGTTGGTCAAAAGCAGTAACAGGTTGTATGTGTTTTAAGAGTATATTTCACTATCATGACCGTATGCATTTTTAACAGTTAAATACTGTACGAACTTTCGGAGTGAACTCATGATTGCTACCCTTCTTTTTTTTCTTAACAATTAACGTGGCATCCAGTAACTTCTAGGTTCCTAAACAATCACTCAGTACCAAAAAAGAATTTGTCAATGAATATGGACAGCCAACAGGTCATAAGAACGACAAGCAAAATTTAAACTGGTTTTGGTTTCCAGTAAAACTCAATGCACCCAACAAGTTTTTAATAGCTTATTATCTTTTGTCAAAGAATATGTTAATCTGGCTAAAATGACATAAATCATACATAATTACCCCTGTTTGGGGGATTTTAAACCAAATCCTGAAAATTCCCGAAACGAAACCGAGGGCCCTCGTTCAAGCAAATCTCTAAAGCTCTAATTCTCAAAATGGTTAGTTTTGAATTTTGATAAACTGATAGTGGTTACGGCCAGCTTTTTTGTACATTTAGTAACACATCACCCGTATTCTGCTTGGATGGGTATGTTCTAACCTCCTAAGATTTTCCTGCATTGTAAAAACCCTCCGGTTTGGCCCCCGAGGATCCAAATCATACTGGATATGCTCAATCAATACATCAGAGCAAATGGTGGCTTTTTTGGGCAGAGATGGATTTTGAAAGCACCAACAACCAAGATGATATCTTGGATTTCATGATTGTTTTTTTTTCACATTTTACATGCACATAATCACATTCTTTTGCTTTTGACTAATGTCAACTGATGGTCTTTTTTCTTAAAAAGGCAAAGGAAGAAAAGACAGCCAATAGTACTCACCTTCCCATTGTATCTGCGCATACCAAGTGCAGGGACTACACATAAGGAGCTATTTCCCAATTGGTCTGGACTTTCATGTATCATAACAAGATGGCTTAGCGAATGATAGGTCAAGAAAGATGCACGTAGAGGAGGAATATTGGTCCTGTTATTTTCTGGAATTCGATAAATGGGATACCAAGCAACTGAGTACCTAGAAACAAGAAGAGAAACAGAATTGGTGCGGTTACATTTTGCGTTGTCCACTAGGTTCAACGTAGAGGCAACTATGAAAGAACTGTTTTATTTACCAAGATGCAGGGTGTAGATCATGCAGTTTCAGCTGATCCAGCTCAGAGGGGTCACCAAATGAATGAGGATTGGATGAACATTTTTCTTTGATTTCAACTATTCTGCATTGTGTGGTTAAAAGAGAAGGCATCAATTAAAGAAGAACATGAAGAACATAGAAATTAGCAGTCTCATTTTCTCAGCAGGATATAGTCATAAACATGTTTCAGAAAATAACATATCAAAGAGTAGGCAGTAGCCCTTACGTTTGAGGCAATGGCTTCCGGTTCTGTGGTTGATCATGCTCAAAGTATTCAAAGATCAGTTCTGCATCATCAGATAAGAAAAATGATGGAGCAGAACTACTGGCAAAGAGGTCATGGCCATAATAGCACTGGCTATCTCCCTGCTGAGGTACACTGAAATCAATGGTTGTACCTGTGTACAATCCAGGTGTGGATAAATGTTGGGAGGCATCAAAACTGTGAGACTGATATGTTCCATCCATCCACCCCTCTGAAGCTAAATATCATGTGGCCGAACTTTGTACTGGGACAGACAAACACTGAACTCCTGAAATGCCAAAGCCCCGGTCAAATGAGCACATTGGTGGCACAGCTGCCTCCTGTCCACAACTCCTGTAGATTCCTTCTCTCATCCTGTATGCAGATCTGTGTGCATTTTGATGAGGAACATTATGAACAGCATATGGGAGTTCTGAAGAAAGTTGCTGCTGATCTAATGAGAATTGATTACTTGGCGACAAACCGGTGGATGTTGTTTCAGCAACAGAGCTATTCTCTACATAAGACTGCCTCGGTGCATGGGATCCCAGCTCTGTATTTCTTGTCCCGATCCTCTGCCAAACAAAGTCAGAGCCCATTGGTTTTGCTCTGTACGTTTGATAGGAAGTAGAAATATCACTATGCCTAGCTTCATTCTTTAAGCATTTTATTGGGGCTAACGAAGAATTAACCACAGACAAGTTTCCAGTGTAGCTCTGGTCCCCATTAGCAGATCTGGCGTTACCAAACTCCCTCGAATCGATCTGGAATTTCTGAAAGCCATTGGGGATCATTCTGTTTCTTGACCACCCACTGCTGCTGCTCTTGACTTGTGAATTGAATCTTGTACAGCCAGAATTTGATCTTAGTATTCCAGTATAAACCATATCCGAATTACTTGGACATAAATCAGAGCTTACAAACCTGTTGTCACAGGGTACAGACTGGATGTCTACAGCTCCAGCCAAATCAGAGGACAAAGAGTTCATTTCAGAGCAGCCTGGTTCTGACATATATGAATGCGAAGAAGATTCCCATCCTGTGGCAATTATGTCTTCTGAAGCAGGGAAACCTGTATACAATTCCCATCCTGTGGCAGTTATGTCATCTGAAGCAGGGCAATCTGTATCTGATTCCCATCCTGTGGCCATTATGTCTTCCAAAGCAAGGCAACTTGTATCCTTGATACACATTGCCGAATGCTCACAATAGACAAATTTAGCTTCTTTTCCTATATTCAACTGGGAATCCTACAATAAAACAAAGATTTGCTTTGACCATTGCTTCCAAACAACTTCCAATAGTACAAAATTCTAGGTACCAGGTTGGAGTTCAAGTTCTAGATACCTCATTGGGGCATTGCACTGCACCAACTTGATTGCAATTCACCAAAATACAATGAGTGGTCAAATCAGAAACTTCTGAAGCAGGAATAACCTTATGAATGCTCTTCCTAGGTTGTATCTTCATTTTTCTGCAATTCATTGAAACTGTATTTCCAAGGCTATTTAGGCTTGATGAAGTCCATAAATTGAGATGACAGTCCCTTGAGATCACTTGAGGGCTGCCGTGCTGACTCTGTATTCACTACAGCTTTGTGTACAGGATCAATCATAGGGCTCTATTTGGTCTATCCCTGAAACGGCAGCATTCTTAGATCAGTGCAGTGAAAATTATTAGAGGAATGAAGATAGGATGCTCAAGCGATAGGCAATAACTTTGATAAATGGAAAACAATTTTCTCAAGACAGTGAAGATGGGAAAATAGAAGTAAATATAGATGATCACTTTGATAAGTATTAAATGGGCATTAGTTCTTCTAAAAAAACATAAATGCGCATAGGTTTACCAAGAGCAAGACATCAAGGAACTTGAGGAGAACAGAGCAGTGCTACTTGTGAAGCAAATATCACAAAGAGTGCATAAAACATATCTTAATCTTGTAGGGTGCTTCTGCATTCCCAACTTATGTGCGGTATTCCCTCTAAAACATTAGTGTACTTCAAAAGTTGAAGAAAGATTACCTATCATTGTACTTAAAACTCCTAACTTGGTTCAACAAGGAGGAAAAAAGAGATCAACTTGAAACAAATAGCTCAAGAGATTGAAAAAAAGGAAAGTTAATATTCACAGATATTCCTATCCTTTTTTCATCGAGTTAGGTGTTGAAGTCTACATGGTCCTATACAAGCAAGGTTCCAGCCTTCTCCACTTTTGGGAGAAATTTTTGTGTTGCTTTGGACAGGTTCACAAAAATCTGAGAATATGATACCCCTACCAAGTGGTTCTTAAAGATTTTCTGCAAATAATTATCCAAACATGGATGGGGGAAAACACATCATTCATTTTAAAAATAGAATTAATGATACACCAAGTATGTTAGGTACATATACTAAGCATTCTATAGTCCTCGTTCAGCCAAGGGCTACAGCTATCCTTTGAACATGATTAGCTGTAATCTTTGATACAAGTACAAACCAAAGGCTTTGGTAACAAAGATTAAATTGAATATTCTGATCGATAATTATGTTTATTGCGAACAATAACATTAGCATAGTCATAAACCATGTTAAATCAATTTTTGGCATGTTTGGCACATAGCTGGAGAAAAGGACTAAGTCACCAAATGATGCATGCATTAAAGTCACTACATTTAACCTTTATATTCTCCTCCATACGGAACCACTAAACACTTTTTTCATCCACTGCAGATTCTACGGTGGGAACTAAGAAGCATATAGCTATTAACATATCAACTTGCAAAATTGATAATTATACCTCCATCTAGAATCAATTCATTTTCCTCAGTCCAACCATAATCTATTAGCATATCGATAACTCATACAATCTGAAAAAAAGCCTAGAACCAGTTAAGGAACACACAAGACAGTATTGGATTGCTCAGATATCATATTGCATTTCATCTGCAGGAGAATAATGAAGGCAACAATTTAAAGCAAAACATCAGGTTAAATAAACAAAAAAAACATCCAATAGCTTCACCCCCCCCCCCCACAGTAACTCAAATCAGGTAATAATACTTACTCTCTCCAAGACTCCAACTGTACTATCTATATCAACCAAACTTGTATCATTGAATGGTGGACATCTGAAAAATATAATATGATACAACAAATAACTCAGAGAAAAAATGTTTTTTGGTTACTGGTGCAAAAGCACAAAAGTTATTCTACAAAAGAAGGGAAAATTTGCTCAGTGATATTGTAATGATGTATAAATTGAAAAATAACATCCAATGTAAGGATGACAAGTGGCCCATGGGGCTACATGTCAGTGATACATCGATATTATTTTCCAACTCGTAATATCTTTGTAGTGTTATTGAGCAAATTGCCCCCACAAAAGAATGGTGACTTGTTCATTCATGCAGAAATTGGCATGCATATTAACATTGAACAAGGAAGACTTGATCTAGTGGATAACAAGCTGTGCACTGGAATTCACATTTACTTAGTGCATGCACAAAGAACAGCACCAACTCATCGCCCACAAGGTTTGCACGATTGCTAGCCTGCCATAATTATCTTGCACATAATTGGCATGACAGATCCATTCTACCAACAGGTTTTCTAAAGCGAATTAGTGTAACTCTACAATTGTACTGGAGTGATACAAAGCTATCTTTGATCAATCAATGAAATCACAAGGCACGCAGTTATGTTGTAAGCAGCACATTTTCAACACTCAACAACAGGATTTAGAAAAGAAGCATTCCTGACTGTATAGAGAAAAAGCTTTAAGGTGAAATAGATTTGCCTAAGAAGAATTGCATGTTGCTTCTAACCTCATGGTCCACACCACATTAGACACTTCAGGTTATCTGAAACGACATCTCACCTCCAAAGTTACAAGGGATGGGATCGAACACGCAAGAACAGAAAATGTTGCAGAAAAATCCAACTATCTCAACCATTTCTTGCCTCGTTAGATCCTTTACTAGACAGTTCCATCACCTAATCAATTTGGGGGGGAAATCGCGCAGAAAATAATTCCCAAATCACTACAGTTTAAAAAAAAATTAGCAGCATTTCAGTGCGAGAGAGGTGGTGATCACCTAAATCTTACTACTATTTCGCTTCGCTACTCCAGGGAATGCATCAAAGAACACGCATTTAACACATGATTCCGTCATGATACGCATGAAACACCCGACACCGGCCAACCTATATCAAGTTAACTAGTAGCCACATTATGCAGTTACTATACTGAGCAAAAGTAATTCTATCACAAACATGGATGAAGGCAGGCGTTGGCTACAGGGAGGTTTCGAAAATCTAATGAAATTCCACTCTACTAGTCTTACCGCTAATGAAATATGTCCACTGTATTAGGAGCATAGCAAAATATGTCTAGTGCTAAATTCACACTAAATTAACCACATCCACACAAAAAAAAGGTGCAAGTACACACAAACCCAGTACTCTTTCTTCTTTGCCTTGTCGATGTTCGGGCTCCTGTCCACGAGCACACCATCCGAATGCAGCATTGGAGAGTTGAAGGCTTTGTCACAACTCACAACTGAGGAAGCTTGAATTAGCAATCGGATGAAACAAGATATGTTTTTTTACAGGAAATGAAACAAGATATGTTGACATAAGAAAAGCCAGAAGTGTATTGCAAAGGTGAAAAGTCAGGCGAAAGTTGCATGACAACAAGAATAAAATAATGATGTTTTCAACAACAAGAATAAACTTGATCTACAAATAGTTTCCATTAGGGCCAGCATGAGCATTACTTAACTTGTTCATCATCACCTTTTAATCACAAAATCACCAATAAGATTATTGTCCATAGGCTCAAAGGAATGAAAGGGAAATGCACTAAATTACTCACAATAGCACTACATCATGTGGTTAGGTCCACTTGTCATTTCAGAAAATCATGTTCATGATCAATCTTATTTGCCTAGACAAGCATGATTAGTGGGTTAATCTTGATCCGACCATTAACAACTAGCATTTGTGTCATCGATATCCTGAGTTCCTGACCTCCATCAACCAATCCACTCCTCACCATTAGCTCAATTTGTGGTAATATATGGTAAGTTATCCACAGCTAATTCCATCCACTCCATGTAAGGATCAGATTCTACCAACTCTTCAGTAGCTACAATTCAACTTACAGAAACTATACCATAAGCCCATAATCACTGCAATCCATGCTGCTGCTATTTGAAACTTTAATCAAAAGTAGGATCAGGTTTGGTAGCTTCGCTCAGCAAACCCAAAACTTGACTTGCACAAAACTAATATGTAGCACAAAACTAATATGGCCAGACAGACTACATTCATTTTTTTGGCAATGGCAATGGCCAGACAGAATTTTTGGCCAACTACATTCATCTGCTAACATCTACATGAACAACTACATTCATATGTTAAGGATTTTTGGCCATGTTATCAAATCTCAACACAGATCAACACAGATCGAATGGGGGCAGAGGCAAATCGCCATGGGGGCTCACCTTCAAGCCGCGTGGTCAGAGGATGCCGGGGCCTGGTGCGCCGGGGGAGGAGTCACCGCTGGGGACTTAGGAGCCGCCGCCCTGGCCGTCGCCGCCGGGGACTTGGGAGCCGCCGCCCTCTCTGCTTCTTCCACTTGGGAGCACCGGGCCGGGGAAGAAGAGGTCACCGCGGAGGAGTCGCCGCCGTCGGGATGCGCCGGGGTGGATGCGTCAGGTGGGGAGGGAGGAAGAAGATGCGCCGGGGAAGAGGGCGCCGGGGAAGATGCGTCGGGGAGGAGTCGCCCGCCGGTGGATGCGCCGCAGGGGATGCGGGGATGCGGGGAGGGGGGAGGTCTCCTGGCCGTCTCGGCGAGGGGATCAGAGGGGCTGCGGGTTGAGGGAGAACGGGAGGCGAGGGGTGGGGGCCGTGGGTTGGGGTGGATAGGGTAAATGACTAAATGGCATATTGCGGTAATTATATTTAACTTCTAAGGGTATTTTGTTTTATTGGTTTACTGTTTTCCAATTAGAGTAAAGTTTCATCTGCTTTTAAAAATTGTACTATGGGCTGCTCTGCTTCTGATTATTTCAACTCCAAAAATTTTGTAGAGTTACCCCGTTTGGCATAACTGCATCTACTTTAACTAAGAAACTGAGAGCATGAGCTATATCAAACAGAGTCTAAGGCCCTGTTTGGTATGGCTCCGCTCCAAGTTTTTACAACTTCAACTCCAGCTTCACTCTTTGATTCACTCCTCTGAGAAGTTAGAGTAGTTTGATGAGGTGTTTGGCTAGAAAGCTAACTCCCACTCCATGAATGAGAATGGTTTATGTAAAAAGACGAGAATAACCTTGGTTTCGTGACTTGTATTTTTATCAGATTTCTTACCAAGACTAACGTTTATTGTTTGCTGATTAACAAACAGATTAACGCAATTTCTCGTCGGTCGGCCTCTGCATTCACGTGCGTGAACTGTACTGTTAACAAACACGAGCATGTTACTCGGCTGTTATACTTGTTACTCGTACCACGAAGATCAGAAAATAAGAGATATGTACACACAACTTTAGACTGCAGATTGCTCCATTTTTGGGGGGCAAATAATGAGTAATCACAAGATCTGTATGTAGCTTACTGCATAAATTTGCATTAGTTCCTACTACTATCTCCCGATCTATACAACTCCTTTTACTCAAAGTTAGTGCATTTCAGTGACATGATAGATTTATTCATCATTGGATGTTATCAGCGTCGGTATTTGCCCGTTGTCGGTAAAATCGATCTTGTTCAGCCTCATGCAGCACAACACATGCTTAGGTAGCTCCTCAGCCTTTTGTGCCTGCACCAAGATCACATCGTGCTTAAGTTTCAGTCAAGAACATGTTATTCAGGCCAACGATTCTCAAGGCTAGGAGCAAAAGAAAAGTACCTAAATGGTTAGGCCAAGATCAAGAACTCCATGTTTCAGTCGTTCTCGGAAGGCCTCGAGCCCTTTCCGCGATATGAAGCTGAATGGATGCACATCGATATCGATCTCGAAGTAATTTGAACTCTACACCATAATGAACACAGGCACATGTTTCAGTCAGAACTTGGAGGACATGAGGATTTGAGCACCAGTGAGTTGATGGACATGTGAGGAAATATAGTTAGTTTGTACCATGTAGAATTTGTGTTGGGGGCGAGATAGCACTAGCTTCTGGTTGTAGGTTTGCACAAGCTTCCTCTCAGCTGTGCTAAATTGCAAGTCCTCAGGGTTAACTAACCCAACAAGAATTTTCAGCCTCTCTGTAGGGTACATTGCTGTCAACTAGGAACCCCTTAACCTTTTCCATTTCCTCATTCATAAGCATCTGCACAACCAAGCAGTCATCAGAATTTGGCCAAGGGTTTTGAAAAAAGGAAGGTACTAATGATGTAATGGAAATGCAAGCAATTTGAACTTACCTTGATGTTGTCCTTCAATTGAGGAGAAATCTCCTTGTCGAAACCGTCAGATATTTTGTTTGTGATTTGCAGTTCAACTCCTATTTTGCTACCTAGTGCTCTCATGGTTTGAACTCTGTTATGCCATGGCATCTCCATCATTATGCTATTTCACCCCATTTATATACAGTTTTGAACATAACGTTATTGTATATTAATAATCCACGACAGAATGGGAAATATAATTGTCTAATTACGAACATACCAGCTTAAGATGTGATGAACCACACTGGTATTTGATGTTGCCATTGCTGCTATGTGACTATTTCTGCATATCCATACGCAAGCATCAACAAGCTTAGAATTTCAACAGCAACTTGTTTTAAAGTTCTTTTGCCAATTAAATGGTTGTATAAGCAAGCACAAATCAACTCCACCTACCCTGAAAAACATGCAACCATAAAAAAGCCATAAGCACCCCAATCCAGGCGTCTTCTCTACTAGCTAGAAACATCCTAGTTCCAGCTGAGCACAGTACTTCGAGCAGTTGAGCTGGGGCATAGATGCACCAACCACAATAAGAGACTAAAATCCTGCTCGAACGGGGACGATGACCGGACGCACCCTCGTTGCCTCCTTCGGACCACTACCATGCGCGCCTCTCGTCGCCTCTGCAAGCTTTGGAAAGCGAGCGAGTGAGAGGGGAGAGGGGGAGCTTCCAATGCCAAGGGGAAGGCATATTTATCGATTTCTTTGATGGGCTGCGCGTGTCCGATCCGCAGCACACACGGTAGTAGTGTTGGGGCTGGTACGGGGCTGGGTGGGCATGGGTGAAGGAGGGAGTCCGACGACGAGGGATCCGGGGCGACAGAGTTCGGCGGCGAGAGATCCGGGGCGAGGGAGTCCGGCGATGAGGGATCTAGGGGTGAGGGAGTTCGGCGACCAGGGATCCCAGGTCGAGGGGATTTGGAACGCAAGCGACGGCATGCAGGACCGGTGGTGCGGGTCTCCAGGCTGGCGGTGAGCATCTCCGGCCGGCGGCGCCTAGGGTTCGGAGGGGATGATGTAGGGGCGAGAGAGAGAGGACAGAGGGGACAGGGCTTGAGTCAGGAAGAATGTGGGTGTGACACTGGGGGGTGAGGCGGTTTTGTGGAGTGGCAAAGGTGGGTAATTACCCCTGAACTTCAAGGCCATTTTGATAAGGGAGTTGCTACTCCTTGCGGAGAGCTGGTGGAAGGTTGCTCCCAAAAATTACACTACGGGCTGCTCCGCTCCCGGTTGCTTCAACTCCAAAAAAATGTAGAGCAATCCCGTTTGGCATAGCTCCACCTACTCCAATTATGAAGCTAGGAGTTAGAGCCATACCAAACAGGACCTAAATGCCTGAATTTAGGTGGCTCCAACAAACACTAAACAAACACTAATAAAGCTTAGTAGAGGCCCACCTAACGTTGAAGCATCCAATATAGTCCCACGAAAAGTCGACCACGTCGCATTTCCTAGGCAGATATCTTCCTCTAAAAAAAGTTCATCTTAAAAGGAAAAAAAATCCTCCTAAAAAAAGTTCCAAAGCATATACTCTTTATGAGTAAATCAGCCGTTGTCCAAGCATCAACTATAATGTTTTGCAGCCCTTTCTTCAGATTACTCCTTAAAACCTTCCGCATGGAGCCAAAGGCATTAGGCCATCTCCCATGCAAGAGATGGTCGAGGAAGTGCTTAGAAGAGAGTGCATATCAGCGCCACGTCACAAAGCAAACTCATTTTATACGTGTAGTTAAATGCCATAAAAGACGCACTGAGCACTGAGCACTGAGCGACGCCAAGGCGCCAACTGCCAGTGGCTAGCACAAACGTTCGATACAAATCCTACTCGAGGCCCAATTACAATGCACGGATCAACAGCCTTCTTTAGGCCCACACATGAAACAGAGAAGCTCGGACGAGAGGGTCACCAATAAATACACAATAGAGGGGAAAATAATAGCAGCAACTTACAAGAAGATTTAAACAAGATGATAGTAGGGCAGTCATGAGAAACATTGGCTATCAGGAAAATGCCGCTAAGTTAATCGACTATAAAGTATGATCACAAAGAAATATTGGTCAGAAGCCGCGGGAGGCATCAAGTTGAACCTAGTGATCCGCCTAATCCCAACAAATATTGGTTAGCAGACTTCTCCCCCGTGATCACAAAAATATTCCCTGATACTCATGAGAGCCGACTCGAAATGTGTCCTTACTGCTTGCTTCAGCAACAACCACGGCCCTTCCGCAACAATAATTTGCCACGAGCAACTCTGAACAGAATGGACAATACATCATCTTCACAGTACGAGCTCCTCGAATACAATGGTTGCTTAGCAAGTAGGGGCAGCAGATGATGGGTATTTCCAGTTGTCGATCAAAAAGGCGGCTGGGTGCAAAAACATAAATTCCTTGGTGCCAAAACCCATGATGGTAAGCTGTTAAATCAAGAAAGTTAGACTGTGATTTTTTACATCAAGATAGGGCATTGATTGAATGAAGGGCATCTCTTAAAAGGATATGCTATTCTAAAACATCTTTACATGAACGACTTACCTACTAATAACAAGCTTCTTTATGCCTACATGAAGGCATCCAACTTTGACCTCTTAAGATGCTGTGGTCTGAAATCCCCCAACCTGAGATTGGAGCTTGTCTCGGCCTCATTCAAGAATGAATCCCCCTTTTCTACTCTGATGGACTCTAGAACTGCCCCAAGGACATCAGCTGCGATGCCATCACGTACAAGGTACCCAGGTTCCTCTCCACCTTCTTCAATCAATCTACCTACCTCTTGCAAGGGCAATATGTTTTCCATCACAAACCTTGCAAAAAGTCGTCCAAGATACTCCGAGGCTCTTGGAGCATCACTTAGAGTATCTTCCAATGAAGCAAGAACGGATGCAAGGCTGAAAATAATCATATATTCAGTATATACTACGGTATGAATGGGAATTGGCAAGTGCCAATAAAAGGAGAAAGAAGAAAAGCACTTACCCCTCAATGAGTTGTGGCTTGCTCAAAAAATTAGCTCTGGCATTGCAAAGGCTGACAAAAAGCTTAGCCAACAACTCTCTTTCCATATCTTTTCTCTCAAAGGAATCATTTACCCAAAGTGATACAACAGAAGGATAGAAACTCGGAGCATTCAACTCCTCAATACACAATGCAACCTCCTGCTCATCTTTTGCACTGCCAAAATAGTGTCATATGTTAGCACGTGAAATAAAAGACAGTTGCAGTGTTCAAAATTCTTCTGAATGTGTCAGATGGAAAACCTGAGCATTAAGCAATAAAGAAATATAATACTCAAACAATGGGGTGGCAATGGGGCCTCATTCCCTGTTCCCTGGTAGGGAATTCATCTGTTAGCGGATGGATGGGACAAATTTTGCCCCCATGGGGAAGGATATGGGGAAAAGTTTTCCCCATCGGGTAGCCGGGGACATTCTTATGTCCCCCGTACCCGCTGACCCGTTGGGTCCCCGGCAAAACCATTTTTCTAGGCAATGTATTAGGCATATAATATCAAAGTATATGGCCATTGGGCCTCATGGGCCTTCATGTTCTTCTACATAAATGAGTAACCCTAACGCCCAACATCGCCACCTGATGCTTTTGCTCGTAGCACACCAATAAGCAATAGCATCCTCTCAAATAATAATAATTAAAAAAATATAGGCAATAGCAGTCGATTGCTCGTGTCTTGTTTGGTGTGCATCGCAATGCTGCGCACCGCGCCGCTTCCTTTGAAGATCTCGTCGCTAGTCGGCCTCCTCCTCGACGAGGGCAGCCAAGAGATCCCATCGTCGGACACCTCTACGACGGCCCGCCACTTGCATCCAGATCACACCACCGGTCTCCTCTACTGCATCTTCAGAACCTGCTGCCGTGTATCCTTCTCCTCCACTGTTGTGTATTCAATGTGGACACCACCTCATCTTTGACCACCACGAAATGGCGGCTACCTTGTCGTCTGAGTCCTGCCACTCCCTCGGTTGGTTCCACTAGCCAGGTAATTCAGCATTGCTGTTGCTGTTTTGTGCGGGTGATTGTAGGGGGCCCGAGACCCAGTGGGGATCGGGAACGGGAGTGTAGCTCCCCCGATGTAGTTGTCGAGGGAGCCTGGCTGGGGGGGGGGGGAATATCCTAAGGCCTGCAGATATCTCTTAGGGTAAAATTCCTGTGGTAGTGGCTGCATATTATATGAAGTTGAAGTATTATCCTTTATGTTTCTGAGCTGTTTGAATTTCAACATTTGACAACCAATTGCCACCCCAACCTCAGAAACATGAATACTTACACATCAACTTCAAAATTTGCAGAGAAGCGAAAAAGATCCGCTAGGAAGCATTGAGCAAAAAACAAGCAATGCACTAAATTGCAACCTAATATAACCCCACAACAGCAGCCTCAGAAAATTAGCAGTTGCCAAAACAAGGTAGCAGCACATTATTACCATCTATTTTATTCCAAACGTATTTGAATCTTACATAGTAAGAAGACATGCATCATGCTTGTAAAGGGTGAAATGTGCAGTAGTTAAATGAAGTCTGGAGAAAAATGAAGAAATGTCTCGCATGAAAATTTGTAAAGGTTGAAAAGTGTTACCTATAATATTCCCGGATAGCTGCAATAGACTTCTCTCTCAGATCCTCCTCAGAGTATGATTTATTTCCTGAACGGCCCTCCTGGCTGGCAGGTCTGTGTGAAGGTCCAGCAGATTGTGTAGTAGGTGCTGTTCTCCCAGAGATTCGATCTGGAATTCTCGAACTAGGATCATCTCTTGCAGTCGAAACCACAGAATTATACCCATTAAGGCCAGATACCATCCTGCGCTGATCAACAGAAGAATGTTCGGCATTTGATGCCGGTGGCTGCCCTTTTATAGACATACCCCTAGCTAGGCCACCTTGTGGCCCAAGAGTGATAGCTTCATCCTTGACAGAACGCTGGGGAAGGGGAACAGTTCTGTTGTCAAACTGATGCCTTTCGTCGTACCGGATATCTTGATTACCGAATCCACGGGAATGTGGAGGCATTCCTCGAATGCCGGCTTGTTGAGAACCTGCAGATGCCAATGCTGCTGCTGAGCCACGAGGGCCATAATCCATAGGTGGTGCTCCTCTTCTTGGAACAGAACTAACAGGGCCACGAGCCAACCTACTTGACTGAGCATGTCTTTCCTGAGCTGCATCCCTGTGAACCTCCTCAATCTTCTTCGGGCCTTCCACTTTACGCCTTTGCTGCCATTTATTCTTCCTGAGATCAATTGAATCTCTCAGCATGAATCTAACACGGGAAGATAACTGCTGACTTGTTGACAGCTTCTGCATTATATCAAAATATGCATCCATGTGTTCCTTAGCCTTTGGATGATCTATCATCTCTCCAATGGTACTCATCAATTTGCATAGTGCTTCAATATTCTCTTCATCTGGATTCTGACAATTTCCCAGCAATTTGTTAATGCATTCATGCATGATGCGTTCTGTCAACATCCTCTTTTTGTACAATTCCCCAATCAACCTAATGTTCCCCAGCATGCGTCTTCGAACACGAATTCTTTTTTCTTCCCTTTCTTCTTTAGTTTGCTTAAGCTCACCTTCCTCCTCTGTTTTATCTGCTTCAGCTTCTTCTCTTTCACCCCTCTCAAATTCCTCTTGGCATTTGTTCAAAAGCAATCTCTTGAATGTAATTTTTTCGTTGTCCTCGCTAAAGTCAGGCAGTGCACCAGCCAAATGGAAACAAAAATTAGCATACATTTCACAAAAAGTTGGTTCCGTCAAAGCTTTGTCAAATATCTGTGAAATGACCCCAGTAAGTGTTGCCACACTATCAATGCCCACCTCATCTACTTTTGCAAAAAGCTTTTCAAAGTTTTGTGGGGTCAGTTTGTTAAGAATGGCTTTAAGCCGCCTCTGCTTCACCTCTTCCTCGTCAGAAACTGTGCCAACGACGTACTTTCTCTCTGCTTTGTGCATTATTTGCATGGGTGTAACAGGAGACGGAATCAGACCCTTTTGCTGCCATCTATCTGCATCAGAGCCACTGCGAGGTACTTGAGGTGCAATAGATGGCATTGGTCCTACAAGAAGTCCACCACGTGGATTCCTCAAAACACCATGATTGACTCCTGGGGTGCCACGGTAATTCATAATTGCTGGGCCGTTTGTCAAGTCCATGTGGGCATCACGACCAGAACTGAAAGGAACACCCGATTTTGTCCACCTATCATCATCCATAGCGGCACCACGGCGATCACCACGAGATGTTGGTCTGTCAATTCCCCTTCCAGGACTTGGGTGAGGTTCCCGATCAACAACATATGACTTTCCTGCCAAATTACTGATTAGAACATTAGTGACATCTCCCATCTGGAAACCAACAGGAAGATCAGTATAGTGCTGCGCAAAAGTTAGCAGAAAATCACGAGAATATCTCTTGCGGCCATTAGCTTCAGTTGTATCTGAATCGGGTACTCTTGCTACACTGGCCTGATTTCCAGAATCTGAACTTTGCAGCTTTGGAGTAGATATGTCTGCTGCATCTTCCCAATCATCAGGCTCAACCTTTTTCTTACCATCATCCTCACCCATACTGACCTCCCTTTCTGATTCATCAGGCAGCACATGTGTTGCATCAACTATCGAACTATCAGCACCCTCTGTGGTACTAATACTGTCTAATTTTTCTTCTGGTCCCTTGTATGCGTTATAAAGATCTGAAGTCCCGGCAGCATCAGCTTTCGAAAGCATTTCCTTTCTTTTCTTCTTTTTCCCAGCGGTAGATTTTGTTCGGGTGATCTCCACACTAGGTTTTTCCCTTGATACAGGTCGAACAGAAACTGTTGGTGCAGCACTTGATTGATCCTTCACCCTATTTTCATGTTTCTGTTGCCCATCTGATGCAACTGAATGAGTCACAGGTAATACATTGGGAGTAATACTAGAAACAGCTAATCCTGTTTCCTGACTGCTATTTGTGTCACCTTTATCATTGGCACTTTGAACGGTAGACTCTGATGAAGTTTCAGAATTAGCTGCAGACACAACATTGCCATCAACAAAATCTGATGAAGTTTCAGTACTCCTATGTGATCTGTTCATTATACCGTTTTCCTCAGAAACAGATGGTGTGGATTCTTTCAGTAGCTGCTGCTGGTCAGTTACGCAAGCTGTTGTATCTGAATTATCAGGATTTGAAGTCCCCACTGATGCCTGCTCAGCCAAATCCATCGTGCATACTTCACGTGATTCATTTTCAGTAGAAACAGAAGAAATTTTATCCTCACTAAAATCTGGTGAAATTTTGTGAGTTATTTCACTTTCCTCAGCTGCAACACCAGCAACAGCTAAGCTTTCTACTCCTTGAGGCTCCCCAGTGCTCTCAGAGGCTGATTTTGCAGAGCTGCTATCAGTGCCAGGAACATCAGCAGCTGCCAATGCAAACGTGTTAGAAATAACAAGAGGCACACAATGCAATAATTGTTCCATTACTTTTGGACATATAGAGTATATACCATTCACTGATGTGCTGTCAGCTTCGGCTGTACTAGCCCCTGGAGAAATCCAACTTTCAGACCGTGCAAATGTTAAGCCTGAAGCTGAGCTGCTCAAATCCAACTCTTTATTGAAGCTCTTAGCTTCGACATGATCAACCCCATCACCACCAACCTTCACAGAAGTTTGCAACTTCAACTCTTCAGCAGACGAAGCAGACTGAATGAATACAATATGCAAGCATGTTAAGCAAAGCATATGCAAAACCAAGGCAAAGTGCAAAAACAAAGTGTTAAGAAAAGCGGACAGAAGAAAAGCGGACAGGAAAAGATATACCTGTGGTTGTTGTGACAAATTCTTGGTGTCCGTTTTAGTGGTATTTTTCTTGTTATCCTTAAATGGTTCAGTTTTTTGAATGACTTCTTTTTTCTTTCCATCAGCTCCCGATAAAAATGAGGCTGAATTTGCAACAGGAGATGCCAGTGCTGTAGTTTCTGGTTTTGCACCCTGAATTGGTAAAGGTTGGCTCACCACAGTGGGATGCTTCTCTGTGACAGATGGTGCTTTACTCTCCTTCTCATTAGCTGATTTATTAGAAACAGTGATCCCAGAAACAACTTCATTATCCTTTCGTGTATGTGGTACAGCATCCTCGGTCAGCCTTAACTTAGGTGCATCTGATTTACCTGGCGGCGCACTTATCGTGACCGTGTGAGCCCCAGATTTCTCCGTGTGCAAACCACCTGGGTGTGGTTTAAATGTGATTTGGGACTGGATAGATACTGCAGGTCCTGCTATGTTGTCCTTGTTACCAGCAGGAACTGTATTCAACATGGAAGGGTTGATAAATGGAATCGGTTGCCCAGATTGACTGACAGGATAATTAAACCTAGGACCCTGTGATCCAGTGGGAAGCTGGCTTACGCCAGTGCTGCTGGGGTAATACATAGTTTGCTGGTTATAAGAGTTCTGCGACATAGGAGTATAGAAACCTATATGAGGTGCAAAACCACCAACTGGCTGGGATTGTGGTGTTACATTAGGTAAAGCCCTCTGCCCAGATGACTCCATCCTCTTATCAAGCTTCAATTCTTCGTGAGTGTCTGGATGAGTAATTTTGACAGTGGTCTTCCGAGGACCAACAAACTTATTTGGTTGTTGCTGAGGATACTGTGGTGCCATGAGGTTGCCCAACTGAGGTGTGAGTTGATGACCAGCTGAAGGAACAAAAGGCATACCTTGTCCTTGATGCATCATTGCTTGCTGTTGCAACTGATGATGTTGAATACTTGATACATATATCTGCTGTGGAACCTGGGATGCGTTGCCACCAGGCAGTCCTATTGGCATTTGCAGTGAACTAGGCACAACGCCTTGCGGTTGCATTTGTGGATTGTGACCACCAAACTGCAAGGGAACTTGTGGTTGTTGATGGTGAAAGGGCATCGGCATGGCCATCCCGGATAAAGACTGACCAGGGGGTCTAGGAGGTGCAACATTGGGGATGGATGGAGAGACATGCACATCTCTCTTCACTTGGGGTGGAACATGAGCGTTGACAGAGTTAGGCTGACTAGAACCAACAGCATCCTTTCTTGTTTGCTGCTGCGGCTGTTGTTGCTTCTGCTGCTGCTGTTGCTGCGGCTGCGGCTGCTGTTGCTTCTGCTGCGGCTGTTTCGGGGCTGGTTGTACAGGCACAGAAGGTGCAACCTTGAGTCCCTCTGGGAGTGCCTGAACATCATAGAAAAATAACATGATAATACATTATTTTAAAATATTGAAAAGTAAGAATGTCTGCCAATATAATATCAACAATACAAGCAAAAAATGTTGGTTGTTCAAAGCCCCTTAAGGTAGATTATTCGTAGGAGCATAGATGATTTTTTACTTTTGTTGAGTACAAACTGTTACTGATACATCGAACAAACAACTGATCTGGGGGGAAAAAGGCTATAGCACCTATTATATCTAACATAGAAGAGAGAAACAACTGTGAAAGGGAAGGAGAAGATACCTGATTACGTTTTTGCTCGTCCAAATTAGGAGGAGCTGAGCTTGTCCTGGCAGGAAATTGCTATGCAAAAGTTTTTGGAAATTAGAAAGATAGGTTGGAAAAAGAACCAAAAACTAAACAAAATTGAATTAAGAGATACCAGTTGCCAAAAAAAAAGGGAACAGGAGCATACCGGAAGGCCATTCATGTTTATACTACCAAACTGCAAGTTAAATCCCTTAGATGATTCACCTGAAAAGAAGCAAAACAAACAGAGCAGCAGGCAGTTAACCAGGCAGTTCACCATACATATCTACTACAGGGTCCGAAACCACCACCTCGGATGGTCACAACTTCTAAAGTGAAGAAAACAGGACCAAACCTTTCGACAATCCTCCCTGAGGAGGAGGAGCCGATGTATTGGAGCTCTTTGGTGGTGCCCTGGGGGCAGCATGAGGAATATTTTTCGGGGGCAGTATATTGGCTGGATTCTCACTAGCAGATGACATCGAGGGTGCTTGCACGCCGGATGAGTCTGCCCAGTCAAAACATACATGCAAACAAACAAAATAAACACATCAAGTCACAACTTTGCATCGTTCCAACTGTAATCCGGCACAACAGAACGGGACGTCTAATCACCATGGTGCTGGGGTCGAGGTGCAGGGACGGGAACATGCGCTGGCGCATTCTGAGGCACGGGAGGGCGCGGCGGTGTCTGCAGGGGCCCTGGTGCTGGAGCAGGCTGGAAGCCGGTGGTGTCGGGCTGGCTCACCACCCTCTGGTGCCCGCCGTGGCCATTGTTAGGCTTCCTGAAGCTGCAGTCGAGATCCAAAGTCCCATCAAAACCCTAGCTTTCCGAAACCACCCGTCCCGAGATCAAATCATGCAGCGGCAGCAAGCCAATCAGGAGCGAACGAGTCGAGTGATACCTGCGGTTGGATGAGAGGGGAGGCTGGCCACCGGAGGGGCCCCCGCCGCCCCTGCCCGCGCCGCCGACTCCGCCTCCGCGGTGGCCGCCGAAGCTGCTGGACCGGCCGGGTCTCCTCGCGTGCCCCTCGCCCCTGTCCCCTCGCTGGGACATATATCCCTCTCCCTTCCGATCTCCTCCTCCTCCTCCTTGTTCCTTCCCCTGATCCAATCACAAACCTCCCAGAAATAAATCACCGGAAAATCCGCCGAAAAAAAAAACAAACCCTAACCGGAATCGCCGCACGGCGGGGAGCGTGGGGAGCCCTCGCCGGCGCGGACGTGCTGGACGGCGGCGCGCGCACCTGGGGGCCTCGGAGGGCGGCGGCGCCTAGGGTTTGGTCGTGGCCAGTGCGAGCACGCGACACGAGAGGGACGAGCGAATTGTGATGGGTTTGGTTTGGGGGAGAAGTGGGAGCGAAGCGAAAGGGAGGCGGCGGACGTCGGGCACTAATACTAGTAGCACCAGCCGGGGCAGCAAGCAAATCAGGGCCGATACGAATACGAAGGAAAGGAAACGGAAATAATCTGAGCCGAATTTAGTCTAGTTTGATTTATATTGGGAGAGAGAGAAGAGGAAAGCGAACCTTGAGCGACGAGCGGAGGAGGCGAGATCAGATGCGATTGGATGGCTGGCGTTCGTTCGCGAGGCCGCTTCGCTCGCCTTGGGCGTCGTAGGCAGCCTAGCCTAGTAGGCGTGCCGTGTCCGTGTGCGCTCGAGAGACTACTCGTGCAAGCGGTTTGGTATCGTTAACACTAGCCAGTGCTCGATCCGTTTGTTCGCATCGGTGTTTGGTTTCGGTACGGAATACGGTTCGTGTGTATCAGCGGAGCACGGATACGGAGTTCTCTTTGCTTTGGGTGTGCCCTTGGCCTTGGGAACGTGGCTGGGTTTAAACGCCCTAACTAACCTCTTGTGATGTTCCAACCGACTTGGTTTCCGATGCGATTGCTTGAAGGCTCTGATTATTTTGTGATTTTTTTCGGTTAGCAAAGTTCAGGAAGGAGCACGGGTATTTCACATGAATTTTGCGTTAAATAGGGTAGCTACAGGAGAGAGTGTGTACTATCGTTACCATCAAATGTTCTTTATGATTGATGCAAACTTTAAAAATTCAAACCAACACCTCGTTTTCTAATAATTTTAACGCTATTGTATAAATCCCGGAGCACTTTGGATGGAAAAGATAGTACATAGATATCCATATACACGTGGACTTCAATTCAGGGAAGTTTTGGTGAAAAAAATCATTTCTGCACCGAAGTAAAATCTCAAATTAAAACAAAAGATTATGATAGTAGCATTACGGGCCATACTAAGAGTCCTTCTAAGATGGGCCAGGTTGGCCGTCTATTGCTACTGACCGTTTGCTTGGCCCATACTAACAATGGCATTTAACGACATTTCTTTTTTAAAGGAAATTTAATGGCATTTCTGTATGAACAAACACTGGATTTTTTCCTTTTGTTTTTTTCTTTGGATAATCAACAAGTTAAGTTTTTTAGAGAGAGAAAACGCTTAAATTTTGCAGTAGCACATATAACAGTTTGCCTAATCTCAAATCTTTCTTTATAAAAGGAGGCATAAAGCGGGCTCCCTCTGGTGGCCACGTCATCAAAAAATGGTCACTTGGATCATGGTTGTCATCAAAAAATGGTATGTTGGATCATGGTTGTCCGCCAAGATCACATGGAGAGCCCCTAATGGGATCCGCTGCCTAATCGTGTCGGGTTCGCTCATGGCCATCTGATCAGATCTACTAAGGAACCCTAATGCCATCTCAGTCCTCTCTCCTCGCGCCCCACGTCGTGCTTTTGTTCCACTCATCCTATTCCCCTTCCTCGCCTCCCACGATGGCTGCCACCTCCCCGCTCTGTCCTCCTCCTCCTGTTCCCCCGCCTCCCTCCCCATCCCTCTACCTCCCCTCTCCACTAGCGTTCCTTGGCCCCGCCCCTCGCGCGCTCTAGCGGGGATCAAGGTCCCCAAATCCCACCCCCAAGGCGGCTTCCATTCCACTCCTCTCGTTCCTCTTCCTTGCCTCATACGACGGCTGCCTCCTCCCTACTATGCCCTCCTCCTCCCCTCCCCATCCCTCTCCCTCCCCTACCGCCCTTCTCCACTAGCGCCGTCGCTCTGCCGTCCTCCTCATGGACATCGTGGAGCTGATACAGGGGTCCATGGAGGATGTTGTATCGCCGGAGAAAGGTGAGTCTTGATTTCTCCATTGATTGTTCTTAGTTTCTGCATCGATGGTAAATGGAGAAATTTGGTGTGGCTAGTGGGATGTATACATGTGGACTTCAATTCAGGGAAGTTTTTGACAAAAAAAAAATCCTAGCGTGCAGATAGGGCCGAAGTAAAATCCCAAATTAAAACAAAAGATAATGATAATAGCATTACGGGCCATACTAAGAGTCCTTCTAAGTTGGGCCAGGTTGGCCGTCTATTGCCACTGACCCGTTCGCTTGGCCCATATTAGAAATGGCATTTGACGATATTTCTTTTTTAAAGGAAATTTAATGGCATTTTTGTATGAACAATGTAACACCCCGCCCGGGGTCACCCGAGAGGTCCTCCTGGATCAACCGGAGAGTCCATTAGGACTTCCCAGAAGACCCAGCAGAGCCACTCGAGAGGACCTCCAGGACCGCCCAGGAGGTCCTGTAGGACCACCCGGAGGTCCTGGGAGTGTCCCCGAGGAGGTCGTGGAGCCAAGGAGCGCACCTTGAAGATCTCCCACGACTGGACCAGGGGGAGGTCGTGGAGGTCTGAGGTTATCCCAAGACCTCCCACGACCAAACCTGAGGGTAGTCGTGGAGGGGTGGAATTGCTCCAAGGTCCCCTATGCAAACTGAGCTAGTCTCAAGGATTAACAGCTAGCTCTTCACAACATACAACAGTGGTAACATACACTTCAACGAGACCTTTACTAATATCAACAAAGTTGTTTACAAATGGGAGGCTTATAAGCCAACAAACCATAACACAGCGGAAAATAAGCATTATGCCATCCGATACACCACAGGCAATTAGCTGGAGGGCGCATCCTAGTTGTCCGGGACCTCTTAGGTCCACAGCAAGGTCACCTCAAAGCTTCCTTCCTGCTCAAAAGATTATTTCAAACAAGAGTGAGCACAACAACCGTGCTCGCAAGTTACACCCGTCAGATAACAGAATGACATGCATACAAGGGTAATCAAAGGAAGGCATAATAGGGTTAGTTTGCATAAAGCCAAGTTTCTTTCAATTACATATACTAAGTTCCAAGGCAGTTATACAATATCTAAAATTCATTTTGTAAATCTCAGTTTTCAATTGGATAACATTCATCATCAAGATGGTGAAGGATGTCCTTCTATCACAAGGCTCCCTGCCCAACCCATGGGATAGAAATCCCAAAAACAGTTTATCCCAAAACCTTTTAAAAACAAAACCAATATTTAACTTTGAGTGGCTTTTGTTAGCATGTCCATGACCGTGGACACGGCTATTCGAATAGTTTTCACTCTGCAGAGGTTGTACACTTTACTCACATGAGATGATCCCCATATACTGTCCACTCACACACTTCCGAAGGTGTGCGACTAAGGGATCACCACAAGGCCTTTACAATGCATCCTTCCACCACGGCCCCTCCTCGCTAAAGTTTTGCCTCCTTTGGATACAAATCCGCAGGATCGGGGCCCCTCTTGCGCTAGTGGGAAACATAGGTTATAAAAGACCATAGGCCATAAAAGACCTCCCACACATCAAAGCGGAACAACCGCAGTGGAGCTTTGCAAATTAATCAGCCAGGTCCCACGCCCCACTCTGAAGACATGTGGTTGCATGGTGAGGCAAAACCACGGGGAGGTCCTGACGGTTAGGTCCTTAGAGGGGAGGTCCTGACGGTCAGATCCGCAGGGGAAGTCCTGACGGTCAGATCCTCAAGGGGGAGGCCTGAACGGTTAAAATCTCCAAAGGGGGGGGGTCTTTAACGGTCAGATCTAACAAAGGAGATGTCTGAATGGTTAAGATCTCCAAAGGGGAGGTCTTAACGGTCAGATCTAGCAAAGGGGAGATCTAAACGATTAAGATCTCCAAAGGAGAGGTCTTAACGGTCAGATCTATCAAAGGGGAGGTCTAAACGGTTAAGATCTCCAAAGGGGAGGTCTGAACGGTTAAGATCTCCAAAGGGGAGGTCTTAACGGTCAGATCTAACAAAGGGGAGGTCCTAAAGAGGTTCAGATGGACACGGAGAGGTCCAAATGAACTCTAGGAGGTCCGACTGTACCCAAGGGAGGTTCCAAATGAACCCGAGGAGGTTCACTTGAGCACACAGAGACCCAATTGGGCACAAGGAGGTTCATTTGAACAAGAAGCGATCTAGTTGAACACAAAGAGATCCAGTGAACAGAAGGTAGTCCATTTGATCAGAGGGAGATCCAAATGAATCATCATGCCCAAATGAACAAGAGAGGGATTCAATGGAATACCAGGAAGTCCACATGAACTCAGAGGGGGGTTCCAAAGAACACAGAGAGGTCCAAGGGACACAGAGGAGTTCACAGGATCTAAGGAAGGTCCAAGTGAACATAGGAGGCCCAAATGAACTAAAGAGAAGTTCAAATGGACACAATGAGGTCCAGATGAACTAGAAGAAGGTTCAATGTAGCCTACAGATGTTCAATGTGAGCACCAAGGGTTTCAAATGAACCTGAGGAGGTTCAAAAGAACACAAGAAAATCCAGATGAACATAAGGAGGTCCAAACAAAGGGAAAATTCAACCCAAAATTAGAATTTCGAAATTAAGGACATTTGAAACACACACCCGAGCTAAAACACCACGGGGTGGACGTGTCCCAAGAGAAGGTAAATCCGAAGGGGTGGTCTGGACAAGGAGGAAGGTCCGAACCACAGGGGAGGTCTAAACCATAAAGAGGTTCAAACCAACAAAGAGGTGATCTGGACTAAAGGAAATCCAAACCAAAGATATAAGGGGAGGTCCAGAGGGGGTCAAGTGAGGTTTGATCGAGAAGGAAGGATCTGGATGTGGGCAAATGTCCAACTCAAGGGGAATTTGGACGTAAGGGCATGTCTAGACGGAAGGGAGGTCTGGACATAAGGAAATGCCTAAACAAGAGGAAAAGCCTAAACCAGAGAGAAAGGTCTAGACCTGGGGAGGTCTAAACCATAAAAGAAGGTCCAAACCTCAGGGGAGGTCCAAACCATCAAGAAGAGATTAAGAGAGAGGTCCTGACCCAAAGGATGGTCTGGACCAGGAGGATGGTTTGGACAGAGAGAAATTCCAAAAGGCAAGGGAAGGTCCGAGCAGACAAGAAAAAGGAGAACATCACCAAAGGCCAATCAAGAGGGAATTCTAGAGAGAGAGAGCTGAGCCAAAGGAAGAGTAGAACAAGCTGTGGTGAGGGATAACAACACAAGAGCTCTAACAGCTCCAAAGAACCAAACTTTAGGATTAGTTGAAGTTTAGCTTAGTCATTTTAAAAACTCCAAATTCTAAAAACTCAGGTTAAGCTTTTGAAACTGCAACAAAACCGGATGGTTCTTTTTTTAATTTGAAAATTCAAAAGGCTCAGAAAAACCAGGGTGTTACAAACAAACACTGGATTTTTAAAATTTTGTTTTTTCTTTGGATAATCAACAAGTTAAGTTTTTTTAGAGAGAAAAATACTTAAATTTTGCAGTAGCACATAGAATAGTTTGTCTAATCTCAAATCTTTATTTATAAAAGGAGGCAGAAAGCGGGCTCCCTCAAGGTGGCCACGTCATCAAAAAATGGTCTGTTGGATCGTTGTCCGGCCAAGATCGCATGGAGAGCCCCTAATGGGATCCGCTGTTCGATCGCGTCGGGTTCGCTCATGGCCATCCGATCTTATCTGTTAAGGAACCCTAATACCATCCCAGTCCTCTCTCCTCGCGTGCCATGTTGTGCTTCCGTTCCACTCCTCCTGTTCCCCTCCCTCGCCTCCAACGACAACTGCCTCCTACCCACTCTGCCCTCCTCCTCCTCTCGTTCCTCCGCCTCCCTCCCCATCCCACTGCCTCCCCTCTCCACTAGCGTCGCCGCTCCCTCCCTACCCAGCCATCGGTCCTTGGCCCCGCCCCTCGCACGCTCTAGTGGTGGCCAAGGTCCCCATTCCCACCCAAGGCGGCTTCCATTCCACTCCTCCTGTTCCCCTCCCTCGCTTCCTACAACGGCTGTCTTCTCCCCGCTCTGCCCTCCTCCTTCCCTCCCCATCCCTCTAGCCTCCCCTACCACCCCTCTCCACTAGTCCCGCCGCTCTGCCATCCTCCTCACGGACATCGTGGAGGTCATACAGGGGTCCATGGAGGATGTTGTACTACCGGAGAAATGTGAGTCTTGATTTCTCGATTGAGTGTTCTTAGTTTCTGCATCGATGGTAAAGGGGGAAATTTTGTGTGGCTGGTGGGATGACATTCCAACCATGTGAACAACACAAAGCCTAAAACTTTATTATCTCAAAAGGAAAAAGGTTCAAATCTTTAATCAAAATATGGAATATATGATGTAATTTGTATTGATTACTTTGTTTCTGTCTATACTTTGGAACGACAGTGGATATCATTATATCAGAGTGGATGTGCTACTTTCTCTTGAGAGAGTCAATGTTTGATTCCGTCATTTGTGCACGCGACCATTGGTTGAAGCCGGATGGTGTAATATAAGTCAAGTGAAGGATGTATATATATACTTCTATTTGTGCTATTATAGACAATAGGAGTATCGAATTTAAGGTTCATTATTTTGATTATGCCAAATGTGAACCGTGATTATTACATATGTATGATCAATCAATCTATACGGCAAGTTGGAGTAACAAATATACGGTCTGAAATATTTGGTTTTGTAAGATGGCAATACCCTTTTGATTATGTTGTTGGCGTAATCAAAACACAGATGCACCTAATGTAAGATCATTTTTGGGAACTCAATTTAGGATGAATCAACACACCAAAGAATTAAAAGTTTGACATATACAAGGTTTGTAGTCCTTTATCATTTACTGTTGAGCAACTTGATCTATTCTCTGTTGTGTGTGACACTTTCTCTATATTAGCCTTTCTCTTCTCATGTGCTTCGAGAGTAGAGGTTTGCATAAACCCCTCTATCTCTTGGTTTACGCTGAATAGTTTCACATTTATCAAAATGATCAATATTGTTCTTATCCAAATAGAGCACATATATTTACCTATTCTAAAGTAAAAGTGCTTGTACCGTTTTACATAGTGTTTGACAAGTCATATCTCTACATATTAGTATGTGGATCAAGTATCGTTTCCTAAAAAAAGGTGTAATGCCTGAATTAGAGCTGTTGTTTTGTATCCCTTTATGATTAAGATTTGCTTAATCTTTGTTGATTGCATGTTTCTTTGTCGCTCCCAAGATCTATATTTTTCTGTACGTGCTCGGAATAATATAATTACATGACATTCAAGCTTCAAAGCCATGTACATTTGAACTATGCTTCTACTTTGCTTTTGTCCTCCTCTATTAAGTTTTTGGCCAATCATTTATAGAGATCTAAGTTCTGGTTGTTTCATCTCAACACAGAATAAGCTAAGTTTTTTTGTTTGCTTGTAACACACGTATTATGTATTTTCATATGGTCGATTATTGTTCTAGCCATGCTACTTACTAATAATAACAATTTCCATACGTGTCCATATGCGTTTAACTAATTCCGTATGGGTTGCTTATAGGGCATGGAAAATGAGCAGCATTCTGAGGACAATACTGTCTCCACCGGCAATGACAAACCCATTGATTCTCCTGGAAAAAAACACAATAAATGCAAGTGATTATTGATATCTGGTTATGGTCTGTTTTTCTCCTTTTATTTGAATTTTGCTTAACTTGTAGTCTAGTGATTTCATTAGTGCTTACTACCTTATGCGATGATTTTGTATTCTACTATGCATCGTTATTGTCTCTTCGATGCTATTGCATACCTATAGTCATACCATTCAAAAGCCATCGATTTAGAAAATTAAAAGTTAATTAGACGTCAGACAAGTAAAACACTAATTTATTATTAGATTCACATTGGGAGCTCTCGTCACTTTCACCTCTACACGATTTTGGCCACGTTTGGAGCTTTATTCATGTATGGTTCGACAAAAATACCACAATGCTCATAAAGTTTGCCCACATTTAGAGCTTCCCTAACACCTGATCAAATCAATATCTGGACTTTAAACTTGCAGCTATCTTTGTAGCACAACCTACTGCTCATGTTCCTTATAAACTAATACTATACTTTATCTTGATCACTAATGAATAGACTAATACTATATTGCACGTTCATTACTTCATAATGATCTCACATACTCATTCTTACCTTATTAGCATTAGCATCCATAGATACAATATGATCATCGACTTTACGCTTCCCAAATACGCCAAGGCGTGCGTAGCCATGAGACACTAGTATCGAATGAGGCCACCCAAAACAACAAATGGCGCTAGCATCTCGATGAAAACCACTTTGCTGTTCTCAACATGGCTTCTGTGACAGAGCCACTGCCACATCATAGGAATTCCCCAACACATTTCGACGCCAAAACATTGTAGCCCAGCACAAAAACAACAGTACAACACCTACATATTAGTGTTCGATAGAGTCAACTCGACATATCAAACCACATGATGGCTAGTTGTTTCCGATAAATAATACAAGGCTCGAGTATATCCAGCCAGCAGATTTGCAACACCATCTTGACCATCCTCCATTTCCACCAACACGAGATGCATGACCCAGATAAGACCACAAAACCAAGTGAAATCATCCCTGCATATACATTTCGTTAGAACTTAGGAGCAACTGCTATTTTTCTAAATGCGCATAAGCTGCTCATTCATGGAGTTTTTTTAATAATACATTTTTTATTAATATTACAAAAATAAATAGTCAAAAAAAGAATTTATAGAAATAATCACCTGTTGTCGCGATAGGTCAATTGACTGATAGGAGCTTTACCATCGATTTATTTGGCATACATTGTTCGATCAGACAACAACCTTTGTCGCCAATTCATTTAGCGACAAAGAAATTAGCCGACAGGAGCCTTGTCATCGATTTATTTGGCATGCATCGTTCAATTGCCCAATAGACTTTTGTTGTCAATTCATTTGGCGACATGGCCTATCGTCATTTCAAATGGCAACAGAAGGTGCCTTCTTATCCTGTCGTCAATTCTTTTGGTAACAGAGCTCTGTCGTCATTTCATTTGGCGGCATAGTATTATTTCTATAAAAAAGTACTATTTATTTTTATAATATTAATAAAATAGACGGTTATTTTTTTTAAAAAAATCTTGATTCATGCTTCCAAAGAGTTCTTGAGCCATCATATTCCAATTTGGAAGCAATATACACAAACTTAGCAAAACAGAACATGTCGATGGTAAATCCAACACTTCGACCTCATAACATTGCACACTGGAGACCAACACAAAAGCAACCCAACACTTACATATTAGTGTTCGACAGAGTGAGTTCCATAGCAGCTTGTTTTGATTACATATACTTAGTTCAGAACATGTCAAACTACAGGGTAACTAGTTTGACATTGGCTTTGCCAGCTTAGCTAGAAGAAGTGCAACACCATCATGAACACCGCACCGATACCAGAAGCATGACTCAGAGAATGTCCCCAAAAGTACGCTTATTAATCTCTGTAGATACATGTAGTTAGATGCCACGATTATGGATGCAATAAGAATCTTTACTCATAATTTCAAGACCTTATGCTCAAAATTGAAAATTGCAATTTAGCTCAAACAACTCAAGATTTAAAATTCATGCTTCCAAAGAGTCCTGGAGCCATTTTATTCTAGTTTGGACTTTGGAAGCTAAAACACAGGCATCCGCATAACATAGAAACATATCAGTGGTAAACAGAAGCCTCAAGTGTCAATGCCAGCAACTATCCTTTGGTTTAAATAGAGGTAGAAAGGGGCTAAGGAGAGACGGTCCACGTCGACGCTTTTTTCCTGGCCGTCGGATCTCCGCTCCGCGCGTTCGTGCCCATCCGATCGGGTTCGGCACTTGCTCGGTGTGCGCTGTCTCCTCCTCGCTCATGCGTAGCGTCCACCCCGCCACGTGTTATTGCAGGCGCAGCGCAGAGGCTTCCCGAACGTGTTGGTCCCTTTTCCTTCGCCCCTACCCCCTTCTGGCCTTCCCATTCCCCACGACTGCTTCCTACTGTCGTTGCGAACAACGATGCCTCCTCAAGATCGCCCACTCTTCCCCGTCGCTGCCACCCCAATCCTGCTGTTGTCGCGTCGCCGCCTCCCCTCCTTTTCCACCACCGTACCCCCACCTCCTTCTTATTCTGCTCCCCTTCTTCTTCATCGCCGCCTCACCGACGCTCCCTCCTCCTTCATTCTTCCATAAGTTCCGCAGACCCCTCTTCCCCACCCCTGCCACTTCTGTGATCCAAGGGAAAGCCAAGGCCCCCAGACCACTCCCAAAGGTGGCCCGCCATGCTTGCCACACCACCTCGCCTCCGCCTCCTCTCCCATACCTCTTCTTCCCCACGCCCCTCTCCACGACGCTGCCGCTCCCTCCCACCCACCACTTGGTCCTGGCCACACCCTCTCACCCCAAGTTTTTCTTTGTGGATCTACATAGATTTGTTTTTCTCCATGGATCTACGATATTTGATTTCCCCTGGGTCTTTGTCCTCACATTTATCTTGCTTCTCGCCGACGTCCGGTTCTTCGATTCTTCCCTTCTCTTCCTTTTGGTTGGGTACGTAAATTCTTAGCTGAAAGGATTGGATTTATGAGCATTGCCTGGTAGCGGGGAATAGAAACGATCCTGCTAAGTTTGGTTACTCAATTTCTTTGTTAATCCCATTCTTTCTTTTTTTTCCCTTCAAAATTTTAATCTACTAAGTTTTAGGGCCTTGCAAATAGCTCGAATTTTAGTGGCTTTGTAGTTTGTGTTGTTTTGATGCTCTAGAACAAGAAAGACCAATACGATTTATGCTGTCTCTGTTTCAATTTTTTTCCATGTTCAAAGAAAGAAGCATCGCGTTGTTTCTTGAGCTGAATTCTTGCTTGTGTATGTGCTATTGTTGTGGTTTGTGGACAGGCTTAAACTTTGAGAAGCTGATGACAGAGGCGACGTCACGCTGGTTCCGACCGAATGAGATCTACGTGGTGCTGGCGAACTACACAAGGTTCAAGGTCCAGGCATAGCCCATCGACAAACCGTCGAGTATGTGTTTTGGATGAACCTTAAACCCTGATCTTGATATCCATACTTTGTGCTTATTTAGTTGTCGTAATTGACTGCACGACATGATGTGAACAAAAAGGGAACATCGCAAAGGTGCGTGTTGGAGTATTGAGTATAAGATGGCGATTGTACTTTGTGCTTCTGGTCCAACTGCGTTGTATGTGAAACAAAAATAGCAAGTAGCTCCCATCTGACCTCTTGGTTCATTTTTTGGAGCAATAGTGTGGTGGTTAATTTAGTGCTGGTACTCGGGGTGTTAAATCTCTCATCCTAGGTCTTAGGTTTTTATAACATAATAGATGAATGAATGCATGTTGATGAATATTGGAGTACAACTAAAATGAGTGTGATTGACTTCATACTTCGCTTGTTCCGAAATTTTTGTGCACAGGAGCCGTGTTGTTATTATTCTCATCATAATACCATCTCCAAGGTCATAAGAAAATACACAATTTATGAACATAATAAACATGGTATGCCCTAGCAAATTAATATTTATTGAAATGGAGGTGTGTGCATATGGGATTCCCCATGTGCACAGGAACCCTATTATTATTCTTGCAATATTGACTAGGATCATAACAGAATATGCGACCATGAGTAAAATGCACATGTCTTTGTGTCTTCAAATAAGACAAGCTTCTATGTATTCACATTCACACTGATATTTCATTTGCTCACCTGTCTATGTGTATATAAGACCATAGGTTACATATTGAAATTTTGTAGACAAATGTTGTGTTATTTTGTGACTTTGTCTTATATTAGTTTTCTAAATTCTAATTCCATTCTGTCTATCAGAAAATGCCAAATGGTTTGTGCATTCTAATCAACCATCACATGTAATTTTCTTTTACATCAGGTGGTACTGTTGTTCTATATGATCGTATTGTTGTTAGGAACTTCCGTAAGGATGGCCATAGTTGGAAGAAAAAGAAGGGTGGCAAGACTGTCCAAGAAGCTCATGAAAAAAAATTAAAGGTGAAACTATGGAAAAAACAAAGTGGCTGGCTGGTGTTAGTATCCCCACAATTATTGTTGATTTGTGTCATGTTGTAGATTGGTAATGAAGAAAGGGTTCATGTCTATTATGCTCAAGGTGAGGATGATCCAAATTTCTTTCCAAGATGCTACTGCCGACTTGACAAGTAAAAGTTCAACTCTACAATTTCTTCTCTTTGCAATATTCATTTACACCATTTATTGTAAACTATGGCCTTATATACACGTAGGCCATGCTATTTTTAGTAGATTGTCATAGTAGTTTACTTTTCTGAGGCTAATCTGAGCTTCTTGAAACATTTCCTGTCAGTATGGCTAAATTCGCCACAGCTGAAATTAAGAAAATCAAATACTTGGATCATGTTGCACCACTAAACCCATTATGTTATTAGTTGTCTACAATATGTCTAAAATTTTATTTGATTTTCTATTCTCTAAGCGGAGAAACTGCTTCAGTTCTTAAAAATTCGTGCTTGATTGTTTCATGCTCCTTCTTGCTGATAAAAATTACTTTTACTTGCTATGGAGTTGTATATTTTTGCTGGGGTTTCTTAATTAGTTTAGCATCGGTTATGAGCTTAGTTGTCGGACCCGATTTCGTGAATCCAAATCCTCTCGTGAAATTACCGTGCTATTCCCCGGATCAAGAGCTAGCACTTCACAAAGACATTCTTTCAATCATTCATACAAGCGTAAACTAAAATATTAAAATATTACAACCAATCGAGTAACATAGACCACGCCGGGTCGAGTTTTACAAAAGGGCCGAAAGCAGCCAAATTGATTACATCACAAAAGAGCAACGTGAACTACAATGAAGCAAAAGGCGAGTAGGGCTCATCTCACACAGCAAGCGATGGGGTAACTCCATGTACTTACGGATATTAACCATGGGTTGGATAATATCGCTTGTACGCTAATACCAACGAAGTCTACTTAGACCTGGCGAGACCTAAACTACGGACTATGCTACTCTTCGTCATAGCCTTGTCCATCATCTTCGGGCCGTCAGAGAAGGCGAAGTCTCCATCGTCTTCATTTTCAAGGGTTGGGGGAGAAGCGAGAATGAGCACTACTACCGTGCTTTCATGAGCCAACACACAATGCAATTGTATACATGCAAGGCTTAACAAGGATGGCTCGGGTTCTTTTATTTGCGAAAGCAATTTTCCGAATATCATAATTACAAAGTCCTATCACTTAGCATTTTGACAAATTGCATTTTAATAAAGAGAGCATGTGCAATAATTATATTAGTAGAGAATCCATCCGTCGGAAACTCTACCAATGCATCCTTTTAATTGGAGCGGCCTCCACTAATCACAACCACTGAGCTCGACGACTCAGGCAAAATCCAAAACAGAGGCTAGGTGAGCCCTTCCACCATTTTCCATACCACCCACAAAGTTGTTTGAAATAGAACTAACTCAAGTTATGATTCCTATGTCCGCCTTTTGACCAGAGGCACTACTGCTTAAACAGCTTTAGACTCGCAGAGGTTGCACACTTTACCCACAAGAGATAGTCTACCCATACCCACATGATTCCAGAGTCATGTAGTTGGGCGACAATCACAAGAACTGCTTCTAGCTATTTCGCCCTTTCTCACAATCCACCCATACGGGTTACGCCCATATGTTGTGCGGGATGTTCACCACAACGACTAGCGCAAATTGCCCCGCCACAACGACTAGCGCAAATTGTAACTTCACCTTTTGGTGTCCCTTCCAAGCGGAGTATCTCCAAGACTTGTATGCTCTTCATTCCCTCCAAAGGAGATGACATTCAAGGTTCAATAACTTTACTAAGTCAAGTTGCACTTTTGCGACTTGTGGTTGTACTTGTTTTACACGGGAGGTCGTGACAAGATTAAGTCCTTAGGGTTATCTGGCGGTTCATTCCACAAGCCAACCAACCATGTGCTCCTGAGCACCCACCACCTCACCATCCGCCTGCATAAAGCTAGCATTAGGGTTTTGAGGAGGAAACCAATTTATTTTCACAATCCTTTAGTCAATGGACCACCAATGACCACCCAAACCATTTTAAGTTTAAGGAAATGATGATTGGGATATTTTAATATCCCAAGATTAGCAGACTAGCATGTCGCTTAAGTACAACCTATAACTAGTATTACCATATAGTTACTAGGGTGACAAAGAATAATGGGTTCAAGTTATCAAGGATGGCATAATAATTATTTAAACATCAAGTGGGCATTTAACTACCTTAAGCTTTAACATACATTTGATTAAGAATTAAAGCATGCATTTTGCTAATTTAAAAGAACATAATTTGCATAAAATGTAGGGGCAATATGATCAAAGTATTGACTCGCCTTGGTTAAAGGCTAGGGGATCTTGGTCTTGATCACTTATGGTCGCTTCGGCTTTCAAATCCTAATCGCGAGAATACCAAAAAAACAACAACAACAAAGAGAGCAATAAATAAATATGAACAATAAATAAACTCCAAATTAATCAAGCCCTATGCCATTAGCAAGATCTTGATTTAACAAATTTTTAGAAATTTATTTCATAATTTTTGGAGTTAAAATGGAGAAGTTATGAGTTTTTGAAGTTCCTTTTGAGTTAAACCCCAAAAAGAAAAACCAGAAAAAGAAAAGGAGAAATGGGTTGGTGGTGGGGCCCACGGTGCAGCCAAAGTAGGGGAGGTCTTAGCGTGACAGGTGGGCCCAAAAATCCCACCAAATCCCCAAATCAATCCCCATTTTTGCTTGCCGTTCTCTTTGAGAAAGAGCAGAGGCAGAGGAGTGCTCGAGCAGCACTGAAGCGGGCGCAGGCAGGCGGCGAAGGCGGGCGGCCGGAGGTCGCCAAGGTGGCCGACAGCGGGAGGGAGGTGGCGGCGGGCCGAGGGAAGGAGGCGCTGAGGCGGGCTCGGATGGCGACAGCACAGGCGGCACAAGGCAACAAGCATGCGGGGAGCGGCCCGAGGGAGCAGCGCACACCGGCACAAGTGGTGGGGAGGCCGACCGGTGGTCGGGTGGCTCGGGACGACCGGCTGCCCGGCGACGGGCCGTGGGGCGGAAGGAGAGTGCGGGCACTTCCCAATGACGGAGAAGACGGCGAGGAGGGATGGAATCTCAAGATCACGGCACTCAGTGGCTTGATGCCGAGGCGGCGACCACAGCGGGAGGCGGAGGCGGCAAGCCAAGGAGAGGGAGCGGCTTGGCTCTGTGGGTCTTACCAGGGCTCGGGCGTGGGAGCTCAAGCATGGGGAGGAGGAGCTTTATAGGGAGGCCCGCCATGAGGAGGAGGGGGGCCCTGGTCCCGAGCACTGGGCAGCTGAGGCGGCAAGGACGAACAAGGTCTTGCGCGAGGAAGGCCAGCGAGGACGCTTGACTTCGAGGCTGCTCTGCTGGTCGCAGTGTCAGGTAGCGACGCCTAAGCGCAGAGTGCAAGAAATGGCGGCAAGTGGCGGGTTAGATGTTGGCGATGATGCGACAGACGACGAGCGAAGGCGGATCGGCTGCTGGCTGCTGACTCGACTCGGCGGTGTGTGCGACCATGCCGAGTAGGTGGCGGGGAGTTGGCGGCGTGCAGACGCATAGCAACAAGGCGGCCACAGGAGAAGAGAGAGGAAGAAGATGATCGCGCGAAAGCGGGAAAAAAAGGAGGAGCCTCGAGGTAAGTTAAGTTCCTCAAAACAAATGTTACATTAGTTGCGCCAAAAATGGCTGATTTTTCTGTGAATTCTTAGCTCTTGCATCACTCATTAGATAGTTACAATAGACGTCAGCGAGAAGCAATGATCATGTTCTACACCATTGACAAGGATCAAACGTCCTCAAACGCAGGATCTTTTCTGCGTTTGAGCATGCTCGATCTTGGTTTTACATTGGTGTCGGTGGTAAATATTTCTGCTTGCCTATAAAGTTTATCCCCATTTTCGATTTCTTTTTTACCTCATTAACATTAACATTTATACGTAGAACATGATAATTGACTTTCATGTTTCCGCGCGCCAAGACGAGCGCAGGCCACTAGTATTAACTAATTGATGCATGCATGATTTTATTTTGAATGGAGTCCGAGAACATCAATGATTCCATTGAATGATGTGCAAAATCACAGGCAGCGCAGACATTAAAAAATGTGAAGAGGAACAATAAGAGAATCCTTTGCAGCTAAACCAGTTCATGGGGAGATAAAAGTTGTAGGCTGCATCTCTGCCTTTATATTTCCAAAAGATGTATGTGTCATTGTTAACTTCAGCACAAAACAACAGAGAATAGTTAGTGTTGTGGACTCTTTTTACAGCAAAAGGTATCAGAGGAGGTCACGAGGGCAGACGGCCGGCAAGCCAGTGCAGGAGAAGCACGTGAGTTGGAGCTGGAGTTGTCGTCAAGGAAGACATTAATAGATTGAGTTTGTTTAGGAGATAAGAAGGTAGTTCAATATTTGTTAGAGATAAGAGTCCAGGTCGGTTGGATGATCTTAGTACGTAGTTCCTATAAAGGTCCAAACCACACAATTCTTTTGGTAATCAAGTAATCAACAAGTCTTCCTTCCCTATCTTTGCTTAGGCGGGTTTAGAGCCTCGTTCGCTGGCCAAGGGAGGGCCTCGCCGTGCGTCAGAGGGTGAACACGATTGCCCTCATCTCCCTCTACGTTCATGTCCTGACTCACGAGATCATCTACTTTCGCCTCTTTCTATCCACTAAAAACCACGATTACTTGATTACCAAAATGTATCATGGGCAACCCATATCAATCTTGTATCATAGCCTTCATCCATGCTTCCCATGGGCAACCCGGTCTCCATGGAAGATCTCAGCAAGCAGTTGTCCTAGATCTTGGAGCAACAACAGCTGATGTCGTAGCAGCAACAACAACAGATGAGCGACAACCTAGGCGACCTCAAGAACCGGCCAGTGGCCCATAATCTCGCCATCACTAGGCTTGAGAATAGCCAACCCACTGGTCTTGGCAAGAGCTCATCAAGTCACCTAGCAGTGGTGGCCATCAGGGAAAAGGGCACCACGTGGCGTGGTTTCACAAGCTGGAGTTCCCGACGTACGACGACGAGGGTCATCTGCTAGCATGGCTGAATAGATGCGAGCAGTTCTTTCGCGGATAGAGGACGATGGAAGAAGAAAATGTGTGGTTGGCTTCATATCACCTCACTGGTTCGGCGCAATAGTGGTACTTCCAACTCGAGCGCGACGAAGGTATTCTGTCTTGGGCCCAATTCGTTGATTTCGTCAACCTATGGTTTGGACCTCCTATCCATAGCAATCCGTTGCGCGAGATCGCATAACTCCAGCGGACAAGGACCGTGGAAGATTACCAGAAGCAGTTATTGGCCCTTCTGTGTTAGGTGGAGCCTCTTTCACCCCTTCAACAAGTCCAACTATTCACAATAGGTCTCCTACAGCCACTTCGTACATACATTGAGCTTCAACATCCGACGAATTTGCAAATGACAATGAGTTTGGCGACGCCACGAAGCGCCAGCCAATGGAGATGACGGAGGACACAAAGGCTACCCCGCCTAAAACTCCCACCACTTCACCACAGGTCCAGGCCGCGATTCCAACACCACTAGCGACCGTTGCAAGGCCCCTCAAACTAGTGGGGAACACGTCTCCAGCCACGAAGGGTGTGTTGTCGACGCCAGCAGCTGCGGCATCGGGTGTGCCCTCAGGAGCTCATTTTGGACGACTTAAACAGGAGGAGATGAACGAGCGACGTTTAATGGGGCTATGCTACAACAGCCCTGAGAAGTTCACAAGGAATCACAATTGCTCGTTCAAAGGGATCTACTTGATCAAGGTAGAAGGAGACGATTCCATTGACGAGACGACCGATGATGCTCCTAAAATCTTGCTTCGTGTCGCCACAGGCATCCGTACAGGAAAAACCATGCAATTTCAAGTCTTCATCAAGGGAGAAGCTTTGCGAGCATTGGTAGATTTCGGGTCTACACACACGTTTGTTGTTGTTGGGGTGGCGCGCCACCTTGGCCAATCCCTAGAGCCACGTTCGGGTCTCACGGTCACAGTGGCCAATGGAGATCGCGTCGAAGGTACGTGTGTGTGTGTGTGTGTGCGCGCAAAACACCACTATTATCATCGAACATGAGACTTTCTCGGTGGACTGCTATGCCATCACGCTAAATGGGGTTTAACCTAGTTTTGGGTGTTCAATGGCTTTGAACGCTAGGCTCGATCCTATGGGACTTCAGCCGCCTTACAATGGCTTTTTGGAAGACATACCAACAGGTCATGTGGAAGGGCTCCGAGGTCGCATCCACCGGTCCACAGGCACGTGGATGCACAATCAAGGACCTTCTAGTTGAGCTTCTACAGGAGTTTGAGGATGTCTTTTAGACGCCTCACGGCTTGCTACCACCACGTTGTCAAGATCACTGCATCCACCTATTGCCAGGGTCCGTGCTGGTGGCCGTTCACTCGTACCGGTACCCACATTTGATGAAGGACGAGATAGGGCGTCAATGCGACGATATATTAGCTCAAGGCATTATTCGGCCAAGTACTTGTAAATTTTCCTTGTCGATTCAGCTCCTCAAGAAACAAGATGATACATGGTGTTTTTGTATGGATTACTGCGCTTTAAATGCACAAACAATGAAGGATAAATTCCCTATTCCTGTCATCAATGAGCTACTCGATGAGTTGAAGGGCACATGTTACTTCTCCAAACTCAACCTCCATCAAGGCTATCACCAAGGCAAGATGCACTCGACAATGTCAAGAAGATGACCTTTCGGACATGTCAATGGCACTTTGAGTTCCTCGTCATGTCCTTTGGCTTGAAAAATGCCTCAACTACCTTCCAAGCACTCATGAACGACATCCTCAAGCCGTTCCTCCGTCGCTTCGTACTTGTCTTTTTTGATGATATATTAATTTACAGCTCGTCCCTAGTCTGAGCATTTGCAGCATGTTCGAGCAATGCTTCAGGTCTTGCACAAGCTGCTCCTGAAGAGGTCCAAGTGTTACTTCGGTGAGACCTTCGTGTCCTATCTCAGTCATATCATGTCTGGCCAAGGTGTGGCTACCGGGTACTACCGCAGGTTCATCTAAAGCTATGAGGTGGTGGCGACGCCTCTCACGAAGCTTCTCAAGAAGGAGCATTTCGCCTGGTCAACAGAGGCGAAACATGCGTTCCAAGCACTCAAGATGACACTCATCACAGGGACGGTGTTGCAACTTCCCGATTTCACTCGAAATTTATGGTTAACTGTGATGCATCCGGCTCGGGCATAGGCACGATTCTCCATCAAGGCGACTGTCCGATCGCGTTCTTTAGTCATGCGGTGGTGGCACATCATATCAATCTAGCCACGTACGAGCGCGAACTAATCGGGTTGGTGCAACGTGCAAGCCATGCGACATTGGTGGCCCCATCTCTGGGAGCGCAGCTTCGTCGTCTGGACAGATCACTACAGTCTTAAATTCTTGCTCGATGAATGACTCTCGACTATTCCTTAGCATCATTGGGTGAGCAAGTTGTTCGCCATAACTTTTCGGAATATCGTTTCGACGACAATGCGATAATCGACGATTGTCACGCTAGATGAATCAGATGAAGCGATGCATGTTATCTTGGCGCCTTGCTCGCTTGGTTCAACATGTCACGCCAGGAGATCACAGAGAACCCAAACTTGGTGTCTCTGCGAGCTTGGATCCAAGACGACCAAGAAGGAGCAGCTTGGGCAGTGGTGGATGATCTCATACTTCACCAGGATCGTGTCTTCGCCGGGCGACATCTCAGATTGCAGGTTGCACCGCCGGTGACGGCATGGTTCTCGACATGAGGGATCTAGAAACTCTTCACCGCCTCCGCTTCACTTCTATTCGTCGACTATCAGAGATGGTGCGCGACACACGCTACTACAAAAGGCTAATACTAGACGCTTCATCACGCATTTGCTGACTAAAACCGCTCAGATATATATGCAATCGCTGCATTTGTTTTGGCTTAGAGACCGCTCAGGTTATCGGCTGCGCTTAAAACCCGCTCGCGGAAGAGGTAATATCACACGGTTCATAGCTAAACCCGTTTATGAAATATCACAAACATAATTATTGTTAATAACCGCTCATGATAATTCTACATATCATGCATAATTTTTAACAAAGAACCGAGTGGAACATCATAAACGCTTCTAACAATAACCGCTCATGATAATATTACACAGCCTCCCGCTTGAAGCCCGATGAGTTTCTTCGCCGCCGATGCGCGTGCGTTTTTCGTGATCCGCTTGCCTCCTCGCGCGCTCTCTTCGCCTCATGCTCCGAATTTATTCCTTGTTTTATAAAAAAGGATCATCCGCATCGAAGATGATCATCCCCACATATAGATGATCTAGTACTTATATAAAAAACAGTAAATGGTCGCTTCTTCGCTTCCTTGTCGTCGCATTGATGGCCTACCGGACGCACTGCATTTAACACCTCTCAACAGACGTTAAACCATGCATGCGAAGAACACTGCTTCAACAAGGTTCTTCATTCCTCTGTTCGAGAATTTGCCGGAAAGCAGTGACGGCCACCTTCCGCCGCCTTGACATCCTCCTCCGCCGCATCTTCCGGTGATCTCCCACTTTCGGCGAAGTTTACTGCATTATCAACGTGGTCCTCCAAAACGACGCTGCACGCCTCTAGGAGGCTTGCTGGCCACTTGACCGCTAATCGAGGTGGCAGCAGAGCATCGAGTCGACTCGCCAGCCGAGACCCTCAAGCAAGGGAAGAGAGCATATGGGCTCAATTCTTTCTGGTTCAACAAACCGAGGGTCTTCGACACACTCGAACGAGCACGCCAATGCGTGGTGAACGATTTCAGTGCTTCTGCTCGATCACGAATCCGTCCGCCTCGCCACGCCACCAAGTATTGAAGATTTGAGATAGCAAATTACCTCCGCCACTAGAAAAACTTTGTTATATGTTGAAAATTCAAAATTGTAAAAAATCTAGTTTGGAGGTGAAGTTACAATATTAATTATATGTTTAATTATTTCTCTCTCTCTCTCTCTTTATATATATATATATATATATATATATATATATATATATATATATATATATATATATATATATATATATATATATATAGTTAAAGCAAATTTCACAGATTTAAATGACAAAATTGACATATAAACATGTAATTTCTTTTATGTCATGTAAGTGTATATACAAGATAAATATATTTTGAGAAACTATTTTCTTCAAGTGTTCCATAATGGAACCGTCTGTGATATGGGATATATCATGACGGCTCTATTATAGAACTGGTCAGGATATTATCACTAACGGCCCATAATAGAACCGCTCGTGATAAGTCTCTTTATTAGTAGGAGCCTGCCGCTAGGGTTTGCGCCCGCCTAACTCACACTCCCGGCCAAGATTCTTGCTCGGTCCGTAGTCTCTACTGCTAGGGTTTGCGCCCGCGCCTAACTCATCACTCCCTAGCGACTTACTCGGCCCATTCTCTTCCACCTCGACGCCTCGACCTTGCCGCTGTCATTACGTTGTGACACTCATTTCGTGATTGCACAAGACACTCACGATAGTAGTGTCTTGTGTAATTTCGTGGTCGTGGCCGCAATCACGGTGACGCCGCCACCCGCCACTGGCTTGGCCTCAGATGTCGCCTCGCGCCACCATGGCTTGGTTCTCCGCTGGCCTCCTCGCCGAGCCCCGCCTCCGCTTTGCTTTCCCCATCCTCCTCTCTATTCTCCTCTAGATCCGTAGCTTAATGTCTTTTGTTGAGTTTGATTTTATGCTTGAGCCTTGTTGTGTCCTCGATGTTTGTGTGATTTATGCGCGAAGGAGATGGATGAGGGTTGTGGCCGGTGATGGGGTCGCCGCCGGGTTGCATTGTATCGAGGTATCACCCTACCTTACTCCTCTCTCGCTCTCACCCCTTGCTCTATGATGAAAATGGCTAGTGCTCGCGATGGATGTCGAGGGCTACTATCGGTGTGGTGGGTTTGGACATCCTTGGTCTTGCCGTTGAACCGCTTCAATGATGTTAATAGTCTTATGCTGAAATTGAATTGATAATTAGCTCATATTAATAGTCCCTTGCTCTGTGATGTAATGATGTTAATAGTCTTATGTCAAATTGAATTGATAATTAGTTCATATTAATAGCCCCTTGCTCGTGATGTAATGATGTTAATAGTCTTATGCTGAAATTAAATTGATAATTAGTTCATATTAATAGTCCCTACCATTCCATTCATAATCTCTTTCTCTATAAAGTCTCTGCAAAGGATCGCTTGTGCCATTAAAATCGCATCATATATATATATATATATATATATATATATATATATATATATATATATATATATATCTGTGTGTGTGTGTGTGTATTTCTGGTTTTGCAATGGCACCCAAGAAGTTTCAGAGGTTAGAGAATCCTTCCAATGCACTAACAATTTCAAACGCCTGCTCGTTGCAGACGATGCACTTCCGGCTGTTCTGTATAACCTTCGTCGTAGATGTTCGGCAAGATAACAACAACCGGTGGTTTCCATGAAACTCTTGAGTAGGGCGATATGGAACACGATGTGAATACACACCTTGACCAAAGAAAACAGCAGCGAGCACGCCATCGATCCAATACGCCCACCACCTTGAAAGGCCCATAGAAACAGGACTTAGCTTGACGTAGTCAAGTTATCGCCGTTGTTTCGGGCGGTGCCAAGACGCAACCATACCCATTGGCCCACCGTGGAACTCCTCGCCTCGGCGATGAGCGCTATGCCGGTGTTTCATAATACCTTGAGCTTGCAGCAATCGGTCCCAAATTTCGTAAAGACTCGCCTCCGCTTCTTCCGTCGACGATCAATCGCAGACACTTGACAGAGCTCGCTGGTACTTACACAACCAAAGGAGGATCGGGACGAGACGCATTATTTAAACGGAGTCTCGTCGTAGCGCCGACTAGTAAGAGGAGTTGTAGCGTAACTCCGCCCACTTAAAGCCATCAACCCAATGCTTAGGACAATCGCCTCGATAAGCCCGAATATACATAGGGATAATCTCGTTAACTACCGCTTTGCCAAACCGTGAGTTGTTGGTGAAGACGTCACGATCAAGGACAATAGATTCAAGGACAATAGAACCTCGACAAAATGCGCGTGCATAACATACATAGGGATAACAACTACCTCTTCGGCCACAAACCGTGGAGTTGTTGGTGAAGACGGGTCAATCAAGGACAATAAACATGTAGATTCAAGAATGCTTCATGATAGGGATGTGCAAGAGCGATGATGAAATGCACATACTTAGAGAACCGATCAACCATAGTCAAGATGATCGATTTCCAATGCACCTTCGAAGGCTATTAATAAAATCCATCGAGATATCTCCCACACAAAGACGCGGTACCTCCGTGGTCAGAAAGTAATAATCGCCGGATGTAGGTGTTTTGTCTATTACAATCCAGTCGAGCATTCTTTTATGTCACTACTACGTAAAAAGTATGTAAGTGTATATACAAGATAAATATACTTGAGAAAACTATTTCACAAAGCGTTCCATAATGGAACCGTCTGCGATATGGGATATATCATGGACGGTTCTATTATAGAATCGTCGGATAATTATCACCAACGGTTCCATAATAGAACCGCTCAGGATAAGTCTCTTTATTAGTAGGAGCCCTGCCGCTAGGGTTTGCGCCTCGCCTCTAACTCGGCCACCCCTCCAAGACTTGCTCGTCCGTAGTCGGCCGCTAGGGTTTGCGCCGCCTCTAACTCATCACTCCCTAGCGCACTTACTCTCGCCCATTCCCTCTCCACCTCGACGCCGCCGCCGATTCTCGCTGCCGCCACTGGTTGTGACACCATCAGATTGCACAAGACACTCGTGACGATAGTAGTGTCTTGTGCAATTTCGTGGTCGTCACGCAACCACGGTGACGCCACCTGCCACTGGCTTGGCCTCAAGATGTCGCCTCGCGCCACCATGGCTTGGTTCTCCGCTGGCCTCAAGGCCGAGCCCCGCCCCCTCCGGCTTTGCTTTCCCATCCTCCCTCTATTCTCCTCTAGATCCTAGCTTAATGTCTTTTGTTGAGTTTGATTTTTATGCTTGAGCCTTAAGTTGTGTCCTCGATGTTTGTGTGATTTATGCAAGGTGAAGGAGATGGATGAGGGTTGTGCCAGTGATGGGGTCGCCACTGTGGTTGCACTAGTATCGAGGTATCACCCTACCTTACTCCCTCTCTGCCTCTACCCCTTGCTCTATGATGAAAATGGCTAGTGCTCGCGATGGATGTCGAGGGCTACTAATGTGTGGTGGGTTTGGACATCCTTGGTCTTGCTATTGAACCGCTTCAATGATGTTAATAGTCTTATGTCAAATTGAATTGATAATTAGCTCATATTAATAGTCCCTTGCTCTCGGTGATGTAATGATGTTAATAGTCTTATGTCAAATTGAATTGATAATTAGTTCATATTAATAGCCCCTTGCTCGTGGATGTAATGATGTTAATAGTCTTATGCTGAAATTAAATTGATAATTAGTTCATATTAATAGTCCCTACCATTCCATTCATAATCTCTTCTCTATAAAGTTCTCAAGCATCAAAGGATCAAGCTTGTGCTATTAAAACCAATGCCATCATCATATATATATATATATATATATATATATATATATATATATATATATATATATATATATATATATATATATATACATATACTTATATATATCATTTATACGAACGACAGTCTTAGCCGACTAGTAAGTTCGTTGTAGGCTAGGACACCGATATAACATCATAGATTTCGCTATCAGCATTTATATTAACACGCGTAAAATCGAATCGTAGACAAACAACCTCGTGATAGAAACCTATCAAGAGATGACTATTAGTATTAACCGCCATGGTGATGATATAATGCACAATGATATGAAACTCACGCGACGCGGCACTATAATGAATCTCTCATAAAGCCCTTTTATATATATATATATATCATATATATATATATATTTATTAACCATCATAATTGCTCGTTAAACTTAGCCAACAAGAACACTAAGCAACATTCTCACATTTTAAAAGAATTCTCAACTTGTTGCTTGGTGTTCTTGTTGGGTTTAAAGACAATAACATGCTCAAGAATTGTTGGTTGTCGATATACTCTATGATGCCACTTCCCAATTTCTAGAATACCTACAAGATCCATGTCACTTTCTGAACATAGCGACGTCCAATTACCTATTGCCAACATCCATGTGGATGTTCTGACGATCTCCTTGCATCCATATTTTTAAACTTGGCAGGCTCAATGAGGTTGCCCGTGGCTACTGCCTCATCCTTCTCATGTCAAGGTGGACGATCCCCAAAGTGGTTGAAAGACTACAATATATATATATATATATATATATATATATATATATATATATATATATATATATATATATATATATATATATATATATATATATATATATATATATATATATATATATATATATATATATATATATATATATATATATATGATGCTGGTTTTAATGACACAAAATGTACCACCGCTAGGGGCTTTATAGAGAAAAGTCATCACAGACGGTTTTTAGCCACAAACCGTCTGTGATAGGTTCCTATCACAAAGTATTTCGCTAATAATCGCTCAGGAAAGTATGTATCACAGATAACCGCCTCGTGATGACCTCATGTCATCATCGACCTGATAAACTCGCATTTGCTCACGAAACCGCTGGTGATGATGTTTTTGAACCGCTCGTGAATACTTTTTTCAGAGTAGTGACATAAAAGAATGCTCGACCTGACAGCGCAATAAGACAAAACACCTACATCCAGCAGGATTGCTACAGCCACCAGAGGTACCGCGTGCTGTGTGGGGAGATATCTCGATGGATTTTATTAATGGCCTTCCGAAGGTGCATTGGAAATCGATCATCTTGACTATGGTTGATCGGTTCTCTAAGTATGTGCATTTCATCATCGCTCTTGCACATCCCTATACGGCGAGTTCAATGGCACGTGCATTCTTCGACGAGGTTGTTTGTCTACACGACATTTTGTCTTCTATTGTCAACGATCGTGACCCGTCTTCACCAACAACTCACAGTTTGACAGCCAAACAGAGGTAGTTAACAGGATTATCCCTATGTATGTTCGCTGCTTATCAGGCGATTGTCCTAAGCATTGGGTTCAGTGGCTTTCGTGGGCGGAGTTCTGCTACAACTCCTCTTACTAGTCGGCGCTACACGAGACTGCTTTCAGGTCGCTTCACGCCCGCGATCCTCCATCGTTGTGTCGCACTGCTGCTGTTCAGACGAGTGTCTGCGATTGATCGTCAGACGGAAGAGCGGGACGAGTCTTTCTGAAATTTGGGACCGATTGCTGCAAGCTCAAGGTATTATGAAACACCAGCATGACGCTCATCATCGAGAGCAGGAGTTCACGGTGGGCCAATGGGTATGGTTGCGTCTTCAGCACCGCCCGACAACGACGATAACCAGCTACACGTCCAAGCTAAGTCCCTGTTTCTATGGGCCTTTCAAGGTGGTGGAGCGTATTGGATCAGTGGCGTATCGCCTGCAGCTGCTGGTCAAGGTGTGTATTCACATCGTGTTCCATGTCGCCCTACTCAAGGAGTTTCATGGAGAGCCACCGGTTGTTGTTGCACTGCTGCCGAACATCTACCACGAGAAGGTTATACCAGAACCTTCGGAAGTGCATCGTGCACGCTTGAACAGAGGCGTTTGTGAGCTGTTGGTGCATTGGAAGGATTCTCTGACCTCTGAAACTTCTTGGGTGCCATTGCAAGAGCTTCGGGAACATTACCCAAGCTTCCACCTTGAGGACGAGCTGGTTCTGCAGGAAGGAGGAAATGTTGTGGACTCTTTTTACGGCAAAACATATTAGAGGAGGTCACGAGGGCAGACAGCCAAAACGGTCGCCGGTGCTGGAGCAGCACGGGAGTTGGAGTAATCGTCAAGGAAGACATTAGTAGATTGAGTTTCTTTAGGAGATAAGCAGGTAGTTCAATATTTGTTAGAGATAAGAGTCCAGGTCGGTTAATCGATCTTAGTATGTAGTTCCTATAAAGGTCCAGACCATGCAATTATTTCGGTAATCAAGTAATCAACCAGTCTTTCTTCCCTATCTTTGCTTAGGCGGGTTCAGAGCCTCGTTCGCTGGCCGAGGAGGGCCTCATCGTGCGTCCAAGGGCGAACACGATTCCCTCGGTACCCTCTGCGTTCACATCCTGACTCACGAGATCATCTACTTCCGCCTCTTTCTATCCATCGAAAACCACGACAAAAGCCAATCCATATCAGTTAGTCCCAAGTCCCAACTTGCATATGCATGGAAGGCAATAAATAGAAGCCCAATACAACTCAGAACAAACAACTCCTTCCGCAAATATACAGACAGCTTGCACCATTAACTTATACGAGAATGCTAGCTACCAGAAAAATCAAATACTTTATCTGGTCAAAAGAAAAGCACTTTAGCTACGAGTTTGCATATAGGTGGCATTGTAAAAATTTAAATGCACATAAATTGCTATAATCTGAAAAGACTTGTGAAAAAGAAATAGATTAGCGTGGAACAACATTGTGACCTATCGACTCATATTCTAGTTTACAAGAAGGGACAGGGGAGATGCTAGACATAGACAGCAAGAAGATTGCAGAACCTTTGCATTTTAAAATTTCCCAGTTAAGTATCCAGGACATATAGGACAAGTCAAACTTATATGTCTTTTCAAACATCTTCTGGATACAAAAATATTCCAGCAAATGATCGTTCCAATCTAGTGAATTATTGAAATTTGACAGGACATTCCACAACAGCAGATGAATAAATGCATTTCCTAGTATGAAACTGGTTCTTTTATTTGCCCAGTTGTCACAAAATGATGACATGCATGGCAATCGTTGAACAGGACAGCGACAAACCACGACTACCTTCCCTAGTTTTGAAAAGTTTTCCCAATAGCACAGAACAAGTAACTACTAGAAAACCATGTAAAAATAAATAATGTATAGTTGTATACCGCTGGTAGATTGTCACATAGTAGACAAGCTACATGGTAACAGTGAGGAACAGAAGATAATCTGCATGCTCCCGAAATAAGTATTCTACATAAGCAAGTAGGACAACAAAGTACCACCAACATAAACAAAATAAATGATAACAAGCTTACCACTTCATATACTCGGTTTTGACAATGATGGTGGGAAGCCGAAGTACGAGGACACGATTGAAGTACTCGAACTGCTTAATCCTGCAGACCACCTTAAGTTCAGAAGTCTTGACTTCCAGAGAAAAATAATCAACATCCCAATTCTCCGGCAACGGCGCCGAGTTTGGTTCCAATGATCTTCTGGAGCGCCTCGAAGGAATAAGAATCCCTCGGCCGCACCCGCAGTGGAAAAGTCATACTGGCCGGGCAACCGTACAGTATTCTCCAGCTGCCATTCGTTGGAAGAGTCACCACTATTATACCGAGTGGTGTGATAGAGAACAGACGAGCCACCTGCAATGTAATCACCGATGAGAGAAAATATCTCAAGGGCTGAAGGGCTCCTTCTCTACCCATTACAACGCAAGGCATACTTCTGCGCTGCGTATGGTAGCCGGCAATGACTTCGACAGTGTAAAACTCCATCGTGCGTGTGTTCAGCACGAGCGCATTGTCCCTCCAAAGCGCCATCCAGTAGAAGCAGCCTCGCACGTAGTCAAAACAGGACAAGCCGCGGCGCCAATCGGGTTCGGCCGTGCCCAAAGAACTCCAGCTGGGAGATGCAGCAATACGCCATTCTCTAGTGACGGAAGAGAGGACAAACACGAACAGCTTGGTTTTGAAGTGCGCCGTGCAGATCACCTTGAACGACGTCTCATCCTCGTTCTCGCCGGTGGGTGAGAGGATGGGTTCGAATTCAACAAGGCCCTCTTGCTGGACGGTTAGGTCCTCAGGTATGGGTGGAAGCAGCACGAATCGCCGGGACAAGGGATCGCACACCGCGAGGTCTGAGAATACGGCCTCGATCTCGGATATGGGCTGCACTCGAGGAGGACGCGGCCATCGCGGACGTCTCGGGGAGACCATGTCAGAACCATAATATTCAGAGAGAGGTTCAGTTCAGTTCAGAGTCTGAGGAAGAAGATGAAGTCTGTTGGCTTATGAAGAGTGAACGGCTAAGATCTCAAGATACCCCTTAGGAGGAAGATCAACGAACAAGAATAGCCTTAGTATTTACTGTTTACGCAACTCAGTTCCTTGGCCGTAAAACTTGTCGGTTAAAGCTATTTTACCTCATCACTTTGTAATCCTTTAAAGATACGATTCTGAATGAAAACGGCATCACAAGTTATGCCAAATACTTCGTTCTTGAGTCGTTTAGTCCGTACACTTTCCTCCACCTACGATCGATTCACAGGGATCTGACAGACCAGCGTGTGAGCCAACTTTTGTTGGGCTTGGGGACGAAGGAGTAGGTGAAATCTGCGGCGCTGGTGAGGGCGCGGGCGAGCGGGGCCGAGGGGTGGGGCGCCTGGGCGGTGGAAGCCCTCCGTCGGCGATGCCGAGGAGAGGAGGCGGTGGAGCGCACGGAAGCGGCGGAGGAAGGAGCGGTCGGTGATGATACGGCGGAAGGACGCGCAGGCGGTGGAGGCGCGGGCGAGCGCGGCCGGGGTGGGCAGGTGGAGGAAGATCTCCTCCAGGAGCTCCTCGGTGAGGGTCGGGAGCGACCCCGGCGTCTGCGTTTTGTCGATTGTCGGCGCGGGCGAGGCCATGCCGGACAGCCAATCGACCGCAGAGCCCGGCGGGTGGGAGGAAGGGGATCGACAGGTTTGGGGTTTGGTCCGAGTTAGGGCTCAGGAGCAAAATTGGGTGCGCGGGGCGTGAAGCATGAAGGATGTCACAACGGTAGAGGTAAGTTTTTCAGCTCACCGCCACTTCACGTAGGTAGCGTCAAATTTGTTTTTGTGGTGAAGTGTTTAGCACCTACTTTTTATCTCTAAAGGCCTAAAGGGCAACTCATTGCATATTAAAACGAGTCTTGCTATTTTTAAGTCGTCTAATTTTTTTTAAAAAATTTAAGTCACTTGTTGTGATCATTGGATTTGCGTAGAGATTGATGTGTAATATGATTGGATATTAATCCAATGAATAAAAAATGACTTGTGTTTAAGAAAATTTTAGTACCTTATGAATAGATAGTCCCTATTAAAATAGAATAAAAATCTCGCTTACCTTCGCCTCCCTTTCCCATTTATTTTCTTCCCCCTCCCTCTTCTCATCATGATTTCTTTACTTTTTCGACCGAGGCCTAACAATGAGCCAACTCTAGAATTTAGGCCTATTCGTCCGGAGTGGCGAGATCAGGAGGTCCTTGGTGTTGATATCCAAGGCCGCCACATCCGAGAGAACTGCCAAAAATGTTATCGAATCTCGATTTTAGTTATATGATTCTTACGCTTCTAAACTCAGATTGACTGAACCGATCCGGTTCTATGGTAAAGTCTTAATTTGAAAGAATCTTAATACTATGAGTAGAATCATAATCAAAATTTCCATACGATCCTATCCGATTCCGCTGATTCTAGTGATTTACTATAAATAATTATTTGCATATGTCCCTTTCGTTGTAAATTTGTACTTTTTATTTCTTCATGTCCATTATAATTTGCATAAATAATCTAATGATCTTTCTTTTGCACTACATTTTGATAAACAAAAGATCTAAAAGTACAGTTTTAAAAATTTAGAAGTGTTAAAATACAAGGTAGCTTTAAAAAAAATATTTGTTTGGTAGAATTATATAGAATCTTAGATTCTACGATTCGTTATCCTGCTAAACAACCTCTTGTCCTATTTAGAATAGTGATTCTGACAACCTTGACGGTGGGCAACGGCGACAATGGCAACTTCGGCCGGTCGAGGTCAACAGTGGTTGGGGCGTGCCAGCGGAGATGTTGGTCGAGGTTGGCGGCTCGAAGCTTCTGCGCTTAAAGTGGACCCGTTCAGTTTTTTTATTGTTTTTTTTAACTCAACTCCTCTGCATTCTTGACTCTAGATTTTCTTGGCTTAGCCCCACTCTTTCCAACGGCTAGGTTCGAGTCTAAGAGGCCAAAAACCTCTTAACCCCTCTTCTTGGCATCACATTGCACATGTCCTTAGCCTCTCCTCTTGCAATGGCTAGACCCAAGTTTGCCGAGGCCAACAATTTCTTAGCCTCTACTTTTTAAGTAGCATTGCACATGCCCAGCCCAACATAGCAAAGCTTACAGCCACGGAGATCCTGAGCAAGTTGCACGCTGTGGGCCATTGGATCATGAGTTCGATGGTGTAGATTAATCCAACACATTAAGGGACTGTTTGGTTTGATGTTAAATGTTGCCACAGTTTGCCACAAGTGTCTTAAATAAGTTTGACCAAATTAGGCTAGTGTTTGATTCCTAGCCACAAGTTAGCCATGCTAAGTTTTTTTTCGGGTAGCTCCACACATCGTAGTCTCGTAGACATATTAAGTTGTGGCAAAATTCTCTTAGACAAGCTAAGTTGTGGGTCTAATTTTTTTTATCATAACTTTGACAAGTTGGTCAAAAATATTTGGCACTAGCAAGACATCTTTTATGCTAGGAACCAAACACAGCTTTACACCCTCCTCTTCCGAGAGCGTTCCCATATTATAGTACTTGTTACCACCTCCTTAAAAAAGCAATGTAATTACGGAGCTAAATAAGGCCACCTCCAAATCAAAGTCTGTGGCAAGATTCTCTTAGACAAGCTAAGTTGTGGCCCTAATTTTTTTTATCATAACTAGTTATGACAAGTTAGTCAAAAATATTTGGCACTGGCAAGACATCCTTTAGGTCAGGAACCAAACACACCCTTACACCTTCCTCTTCCGAGAGCATTTGCATATTATAGTACTTGTTACCACCTCCTCCTTAGAAAAGCAATGTAATTACGGAGCTAAATAAGGCACCTCCAAATCAAAGTCTGCCGCTGTCAGCATTTCGACCGCCATATCAAACTACAGAATAACTATCGTTCGACAGAGGCATTGCACGGCCCAACTAGCCTAGCAGAAGTGCAACATCACCATGACCACCTCGCTGACACCAGAAGCACTTCGCAGAGAAGGCCCCCAAAAGCACACCTATAATCTGAAAACACTCGTGAAAAAGAAAGAAATTAAGTGAGGAAATACATTACGATCTATGGACTCATATCTTACGTTACCATTGGTTCACAAGACCGTGATAGTGTGATACTCCCTCCGTTTTTAAATACATGACGTTTGACTAAGCAAGAATAAATTTATCTAACTTTGACTAATAATATATGAAAAACTATTTAGATTGATCATGAGTGAATAGTATAATTAGATTTGTCATGATAAATATTTTCATAATATAATAATTTTATAATTTTTTACTAACAAAATCATATGAAAAGTAATGGTCAAAGTTATATAAGTTTGATCAGATGCTTATCAAACGCCATGATTAAAAAATGGAAGGAGTACTAGACAAGAAGAAGAATTGCACAACTTTTATAGGGGGGCGGTGGGAGTGTGCCGCTGCGCACTGAGCCAGTGAAGTGAAGGGATGCCAATCGGGTGCGCGGGCCACGGGGTGGTGGAGCGTGCCCATCACCCACCACCCGCCAGTAGCCAAGACCTGGCAAGTACCTGCTTAAAACAGTAAATTTGGCTGAACAATTTAGAAAGAGGAATGCTTCACATACGATCTTTGTTCGATGATCCGCGTATGACGATGTAGTCTCACGTGAGCGAGACGTAGACTACGCCTGCGACCACGCGAGGATGAGTTTGTTGTAGACTGTTTAACAAATGGAAATGTCGATCCCCGCGTGGGCCGAGGCCGCAACGCCGGCCGTTCCGCGAGCGCACGGGGTGGACGACTCCCTAACCGCTGCCTTGTCGTGGACGCCGCCGCGGCGCCTGCACGGCACGGTACACCGGCGCGGAATCTATCGGGCCGCCCGTTCCACCTGTGTTACGTAGGCTGCCGCCCTGCGCACGGTGTGTTTCGCACGCCACGTTGCGGCGTGCCGTCCGTCCAAGTCCAACTTCGTGGACCGCACGAGGCTTTCGTGTGCATGCGAGCATACGGCAGCGAAGCCGGCCGGCGCCCAGTTTTGCTCTCTCCAACCGCGCTGCTTCCTAAAGTTTCGAGGTTGGTCAGTAAGCCTGTAATGCAAGCCTAGGAACAAATGCAGTCCACATACTGTCAGAGCTCAGAACAATTTTTTTACCCATCTTCCTCTTCCTCATGCCCCAAAATCCTGTGATGCGCCTGTGTCCTGACACAGCCAAACGCTACCAATCTTCTTGCTCTCGTTGCACTCGAAGTCGGGGCAGCATTCTCCACCGTCAAGCATCTCGTTGGCAACATCACGAATTGAAGATAAAAAACTCATGAAAAATGGTTACCATCGTATACTTAAGGGTATACTTTGTTGAATTTATTTTCTCAATTAGAGAAAAGAAGAAAATGGAAAAGGAAAAGAAAAGAACTTGTGGAGCCCGCTTGCCATTGAGATGTAGGGAAGGATAAGGTCTGGAATATAGCAGCGTCCAACGTAAGTACACGCCTTCCAGTTTTGTCTTTAAAAAACTCTTTTATCTTATCTTAGGAGCTATCGGCCTCGTGAGGGGTTTCTGGGTCGATGAAAACCCGGCTGGTTGCATCCCTGATCTTGAGTGTGCCACCGTCTGTGTCTCGTTCCGCCGCCTCATCACCGGCACCTCCTTCCTCCGCCGCTTCCGCACCCTCCACCCCCCCCCCCGGGTGTCCTCGCCGAAGACTTCTACCCCGCCCAGCCGCCCGCGCCATAGCCCACGCTGCCGACTTCTGCTCCTTCCTCCCCTCCCCCGACCACTGGCATCGCCGCGACAGCCGCCTCCTCCTCTCCCGCTTTTCCGAGGACAGCGCCTACGGTCCCCTTTACTACGAATACGATCCGTAGAGTGGTTCACGGACCTTGCTGTCTGCGACCCCCTGTGCCGGCGCTACCTTCTGCTCCCTGCCATCCCCGACGACCTAGCCGCCTCCGTCCATCAATCGGACATCGTGCATTTCGAGCCCTTCCTCCCTCCTGCCGGCGAGGATGATGAGGACACGTCATTCAGAGTGATCTGCTTGGCGCAGTGCGCTACCAAGCTGGTCCTCTTCGTCTTCTCATCAGGTGCTGGACAATGGCACGCTGTTACATTTGACGGTTGGAACGGTTTGATCACAGGACCTGGCAATCTGGCTTCATGCTTTGAGCTGTCCAGGCGCTACTACACGCACAGATGCTTCTGTTGGGTGATGCATCGGACGAACAAGTTGCTCCTGCTCGACACGCGCGGGATGGAGTTCTCTGCTGTCAACCTCCCACCTGGCCGCCAAATGCGTCAGATGGCCTTTGTGGAGGCAGGGGAAGTAAGGCTTGGGATGTTTACTCAGCGCTGAAATTGAATATGGCATATATTACCTCTCGTGTATCATCTTGGACAATGATGGGATGTGAGGGGGCAAACCAGCGGCAGACAGATGAGATAATCCCGTTGCCCTTGAATTGTCGCTATGACATCATGGGTGTAGCTGGGGGATACTTACTCCTACAAGGGATTCCGGAAGACCTGTACTTAATCCCTTTGCCAGAGAGGCCAAACTTGGACTGTTTTACATTGAATCTCCAGACTTTTCAGCTTGAGTGGTTCTGCGGGACTAAGTACGCCGTCATACTTGCCCAACTATATGCCGGTTTCCCGCCATCCTTGTCTCCGCCAACTATTTGAAGTGGTAAGCTCGCTCCCAGTCTTTGCTTACTTTTATTTTGAACGCAATAGGACACTGCAATATGATGCTGGTATTAGTTTGATGGTAGTGTGCGTTACCATTCTACTTATTCTTGCAGACTGTCCTCATTGCGGATGCAGCCAAGTTATCTTCTGCCGGTTATAGTCCGCATAGTGCTTGTTGGTGTTTTGGGGACGTTATAGCCAAGTAGTGTTTGTTTCTGTTGAAATAAGTTGTATTAGAGATCTGTTCGGGTATATAGCTTGTAAAGGAATCTCCTATTCCGTTTCTAACCCCAGATCGTATACGATCTCTGTTCTGTGCTGTCTCCAGAACACCTGCAATCTCCTCTGTCGTATACGACTTGTATTCAGTTTCCTGTAGCCCGTCTAGCAATACCCGACAACATAAATACCTGGCCGATGACTTGTTTTGGTCATTGCAGCATTGTGACAATTCAGTTTTACATGGTATCAGAGCGTTCTCGACAATGAAGACCTCCGCATCCACATCTACTACTTTTTCTTCTCCCTCAGCTTCGACTTCAACCATGGCTGGCTTAATCACTTCGGTTCCGATCAGTCGTGATATCAACATCAAACTCTCCAAAGACAACTACTTCTTGTGGAAAACACAATTCCTTCCATATCTGAGGAGCACTCAACTTCTTGGCTACGTGGACGGTACCTTTGAGTGCCCTCCAAGGATGATCACAACTACAACAGAATCTGGAGCAAGTCAAGTCATCAATCCGGCGTATGAGATCATCTCATACATCCTTGCAGGACTTGGTCCAGATTATGATGCTCTTGTTACCTCCATCATGACCAGATCGGATGGACTGACAGTGGATGATGTTTTTGCTCACCTGTTAAGCTATGAACTTCGTGTTGAGCAAAATAATTCTGACATACAGATTGGAGCATCTTCGGTAAATTTTTTAGGACGCAATCAAGGAGGCCGAGGGACCTTACACAAGGAAGCCGAGGGACCTTCCAAGGAGGCTTCAACAACTCCAATAACAGTCAAGGAGGAAGAGGTCATGTCGGGCCGAGAGTAATAACAACCAAAACCGTGGTAACAACAGCAACTCTGGTTTTGGTGGTTGTGGCCCTCGACCGACATGTCAACTTTGTGGCAAAGTTGGTCATACTGTGATCAAGTGCTGGCACAGGCTTGATCACACATATCAAGCAGATGACAGTCACTCGGCTTCAATGGCAGCGACAACATCATATCGATTGATCCGAACTAGTACATCGACATCGAGCTACAGATCTGTGAGAACCCAAGATAATTAAAACTAAGCTAATCAACAAGAATCGTAATTAGCGTAAGTAAAAATTTCATGAAAACCAATCTCAAGCATAATCTCGCTAATATTCAATTGCATAATTAACACAATGAACTTTGCAAATTAAGCAAACATCATTTATTCACATCACAAATTTTATAACAAATTGCTTACAAAGCATAATTAAAATATTACAAACCAAATTCTCGTATAAAATTTATTCTCAACTCAATAATGGATACAAGATTAATTTTACAAAACAATTACAAGAATTAAATAAAATACAGCTTCATATGCTTGCATCCATTTTCATCGGAGTTTTCCTTGCCTCCTCGTCCCAACCATTCTACACCTTTCCGGTCATGCAACATAGAACTCGAGACGAGTTAGCAAATACCAAAATGTAAATATTAGTTAGATTGAAGAAAGGTTGCCGCCACGAATTTCCTCAAGTACAATAGGATTTATATCAACCTAGGTCAACCGTTCCCTCGATCACTAAGGCACCCTAACCACCCTGAGTTAGTCGGCTCCTTTAGTAATCGAAGTATCCAAATCAACCAGAGTCAATAGGTACCCTTTTACTTCCACGGATCTCATCATCCGGCGTCCCGAAAAGCCCAACACCCACCTTCCAATTTGCCTCAACCGCATTAGAATCCAACAATGCATTCCCATTCATTTTCGCCTGCTCAAAACATCATCGGCAAACCGAATCCAACGCCCACCATATATTATTCACCAACCTAAAAGCCCACATTGGTTGCCACATAATCATTTATACCAAATATTTAGCTCATATGCATCACAAAGGAGAGCAAATTTAGAATAGGAGGTAATAGGAATTAGAGTAAAAAGGATTACGGTAAATAGGAACAGGGTTGCAGTAAATATGAAATTACCATAAGGGAGGATAAGATCAACCAGCTCACAGCCTAGGATAAGATCACCCCCACAGCCCAAGCCATTCCCCATTTCCCATTCTCACAGCCGCAAGAGAGAGGGAGAGCAGCCAGGAGCCTCACCACCATTGCTACAGCCTGCAGCCAGCATCAAGGGCGCCGATAGGGGAAGGTGCAAGGGCAAGGAGTGTACCAATGCAACCACCATCACAAATGACACAACCATCCAAGCCTCGCATCAAACCCAAAGAAGAGCAAGGAAGGAAGCAAGGATCGGGGAGCAAAGGGAAGGGAAGGAAGGAGCACCAACGGTTTCAAGATCGCAACCTTCTCCCCATCCCTAGTTCTAGCAAGAGGTAACCCACCATCTCCCCAATCCATCCATTTTTCTACACAATCAAGATACATCAATTTTGAGCCATCAAGATGCAAGCCTCAATCATCATTTCACCATAGCCATCCTCATGAGCATTCATAGCCCAACGTTCTTCGTGATCTCGAGCAAGGGAGGAAGTCGTGAGAAGGGATAGAGAGGAAGGGGTTGATACCTCAAAGCAAGACCAAATAGCTCACCTCTAGTAGCCACCATCTCCATCCAATCACCATGACATTCATGCATAAAAATCAGCCTAACATCGATCCAACCAAAATGCTAAAATCAAATTAGTAAAGAGCAAAGAGAGGTTAGAGAGGGTTAGGCGGCGGCCGGAGGCCAAGCCGCACGGGCGCTTATGGCAAGAGGGGCCGAGCCGAGAAGAGGGGGTTTGAGGAGGAGGCGAGCCCGAGGAGATGAGCGAGGCGGCCTCCTCCGCCGCCGAGCAAGGGAGGAGCAATGGGCGCCTGTAGGGAGGCGCAGAGACCACGCACGAAGGCCGAGGCACGAGCAGAAGGGGAAGAGCCAAAGTGATTTAGCGGCAGCAGGAGGCCGGCCGGGCGTGGTACGGACCGAGGTGGAGCGACAGGCTAGGCGAGGTGGCGGTGCTAACGCCGCACTCGGGAGGCGGCGGAGGCGGCGTTGAGAGGCGAGGACGGCATTGTCATGAGGAGACCCATGGAGAAGGCGGACTCAATGAACTGGGCGGGCGGCGGCGGCTAGTGGACCGGCGAGGGCGGCGACGACCGAGCAGAGGTCATGGAGGCGGCGTGTTTTGAGGATCTGGCTTGCTTGCCACGGCCGGGTTAAGAGACCCCAGCGCATTTACAGAGTTTTGCTAGGGGCGGCGATTTCATGGAGGAGGAGGAGTAGATGAGGAGAGAGGAGGCGCCATGGAGGAGCGGAGGAGGAGGCATGGGCGCCGAGGAAGGGTGGCGCCAGAGGGAGGAACTAGGGCGGCTTCAAGGATTGGAGAGGAGAGAGAGATGAGGGAGCCAGGAGGAGTTGGGGAAAGAAAGAAGATGGTCAGGGGAAATGTCTACTTGGTTAGGGATTTTGGAAAGAGAGAGAGAGAGAGAGAGGGTAGGTTAGATTAGAGGTAAATAATTAGGATTAGGGTTAAAAGAAGTTAGGGTAAAAGTATCATTTCCACTAGAATTGTATTAATTAGTGTTTGTAGCAATAAAATAATAATTGTTAGTATTCTATAGTCATTAGACCAAAGAATATTACAAACCGTGTAACCATTGAACCGTATAATCATATAAGTTATGCATTTAATATTTAACCATGAACCGCATCCATAGCAATTAAATACATGAAAAAGATGTAATATTTGTCTAAGGTTAATCGGATGCAAGTAATCGCCTTTAGAACCGCAGGATTAAAATGAATAGTCGGTTATGTTAGAAGCTAAATTATTCATGATAGAATAATTAAATTACTCAACACCAAATTTATTCAAGAGTAAATAAATGCGCACGCAATTAAGTACACTCAATTAAGCGTATTTGTGTAAATAGAATTCAACAAACTTAATAAAATGTGAGTACGAGTAATATGTTAATTTCCGCAGTAATACGTGAGTTTCGCAACCTCAACCCTAGAGCTAATAGATCGAGAATGACCGCTACCGGGAGAGTGCTAACTTAATCGGGTTTCAAATGGTTATTAAATTAAGATCCCAGAACAAAAAGAATCATCTCAATAGCATGCACATAGTCGCACATATTATTGATAAGTATTTAATTATGTATTTATTATTTCGCACCATCATATAAATTGCAATGTGAATCAACAGAATAGCTAGTATCGATTCCGCTTAAGAACGATCTTTCCTACAGCCCGCAGTGCTACTCCCTTGTTCATTAACATAGCTATATTAAATGTAAACCGATATTGCTCTATCTTATATGTATTGCATCAAAACTATTTTTCAAAAATCAATTCAATGAATGAGATGGAAATGAAAAGATAAGACAGATAAAAGAGATGAAAGAATTAAGAAATGAGAAAGAAAGAGATGAAAGCATAGTAATATTACCGCTTGGTAAAAGGGGCCCAAGTGAGGAAACACGATGATGATGATGATGATGATGAGGCAAGAGGTGGGCCCTTTTACGTGGTTATAATATAAGGACAAACAAAACTCTTACTCGGTCAGAGGTCAGATTTTAAGTGCCAACCATTTTCCCGCTTTGCAAGCGTAAAATGCTACCTCTTTACGTAATTACATTCTCCACAACGGTAGCAAGGTGGAGGTTGGGTATTGGGCGATCCGACCCAACCAACATTACCGAAACTCGGTGGATGACGGAGGTCACGCCTCGACACCGACGGAAAGTAATGGGTGGAGACTTAATCACGTAAATGGAAAACGCTCAGATTCTCAACTCGAACCCGTGATCTAAGGAAATGTTGGGGACCTCGCTCATTTAGGGTTGAATTACTATGGGTAAAGTGGTACAAGCTCACAAGAAGCTATAACAAATCATGAATTCATGCCGCCTCGGATTGGAGTCTACGGAACCGCCAGGGTCTTTCTTCTCCAAGTAAACAAGTAGTCTCTTCGTAAATAAAATTGCAACCTAAGTTTTGAAAGCTATTTTCAGAAGAAGAGAGGAAGTAGTAATTTTGATAAGGACGAAATTTAGAGTTATCAATTGCATTTTAGCTATTAATGCTTGCTGAGTACACTATAGTACTCACTCTTGCTATCTCTCCTTGCTTAGATCCTTGTCCAAAGGATCTATTCCGAGTGGGATGAGGGGTTTGCGGTGTACCGAGAATGCCGCTAGCAACTGTGGTGTTGGCCAGAGGGGCATAGCGTGGAGGACGCGAGGGCAAATAGGTGGTCACATTTCAGTATAAAGCGAGAGAAGCGAAGAAGCCCCTTTGTAGTTGTGTAATATTTGTATTAAGAACCATAGCCTTGCGTGGCTATTACTGAAATAAAGATGTACAGCTTATTTTATTGTTCTATCGCTGCTATCTCCGATAAATGGCTTACTATTCGTTGGAGCAAGAGTTCTCATCGGGCAAACGAATAGTAATCCGTATGCCTAAGTGTGATTACCCTTGGGGTAATGACACGGGGCGTCGCAAGATCACATCACAAGTGATCTTGATCGGCTTACGATGCATGAAAAGTATCATGGTTCAGATCAAGTCCAAGTCGGCAATGGAGCAGGTTTGCATATCTCACATATTGGTCATTGTTCTATTAATATTGCTGCTAAACCACTTGTGCTAAAAAATGTTCTTCACGTTCCTAAGATTTCCAAAAACCTTATCTCAGTTCACAAATTTACTCAAGATAATAACGTCTTTTTTGAATTCCATCTTGATCACTTTGTTGTTAAGGATCTGCATCGAGGAAAAGAGTGCTCACGAAGATGTGAATCCGGACTCTACCCTCTCAAGTCTCCCACAATCAAACCTGTCCAAGCCTACTTTACTTAGTCCAAAAATGAGCAAGGAACAATGGCATGCTCGTCTTGGACATCCTTCGCCTCAAATAGTTTAGTCTATTCTACATTTGAATAAATTGCCTTGTTCTAGCACTTTGCATACTTCAGTTTGTAATGCTTGTCAACAAGCAAATAGTCATCAACTCCCCTACTCATCTTCAGTTCATGTTTCCACATCTCCATTAGAGCTTGTGTTTTATGATGTTTGGGGTCTTGCAACTCAACTGCTGGAGGTTATAAGTACTATGTAAGTTTTATTGATGATTTCAAGAATTTACTTGGATATATCTACTCCATGCCAAATCTGATGTTGAGAATGTATTCCTACAATTTCAAAAATGAGACTGGCCTTGCACTTCTTGCACAGTCTTTCATGCCTTTGAGAGTTTGGGATGAAGCCTTCTTGACAGCCACATATCTTATAAATCGTCTACCTACTCGTGTCATTGATAATGCCAGTCCTCTTGAGGGCCTATTTCATGCTGAACCCAACTATCTTTGGATGTGCTTGTTGGCCTCATCTCAGACCTTACAATATCCGAAAGCTTTCTTTTAGATCCAAGGAGTGTGTCTTCTTAGGTTACAGTTCTCATCATAAGGGATATAAATGTCTTGATGCTTCAACTGGTCGCATTTATATTTCTCGTGATGTTATTTTTGATGAAGGAGTTTTTCCCTTAAAAATTTTTGATGCCAATAAACCAGTCCAACATACACCTTCATCACCTGCTTATCTTCCTCTGCCTTCCTCTCCAGCCGTGCCAAATTTACCCGAGCTCTCCATTGACAGCAACAATATTCATAGTTCTAATGGCCAACTAACACTTGATGTGCGCCTCGTTCTTCTTCTCGCTTCAGAGATGTGATGTGCCGAAGTTCACCCGCTTACAACCCGCCAAAGATCAATATGGCACTCGGCTTCGACATAACATTCGTCAGCCTAAGCAGCGAACTGATGGCACTGTTGCATATTCAGCTGAAATTGAGCCGTTGTCGGACGAGTCATTGCCAATTGAGCCATTGTCAGTTGAGCCATTGTCACATATTGATGCTATGCATGACTTGCGATGGAAAGAAGCTATGGATACTGAATTTGCTGCATTACAGAAAAATCAAACTTGGCGCTTGGTGGCTCCTCGCACAGGCTTGAACATCATTGATTGTAAATGGGTTTTTAAACTCAAAAGGAAGGCCAATGGTTCTGTGGATCGACACAAAGCTCGATTGGATCGAATCAAACAGCGCTACGGTAATGATTATTTAGATACATTCAGCCCGATGGTAAAACCGACAACTATTCGAGTGCTCTTGTCCATGGCAGTATCTCGTGGTTGGCACTTGAGCCAAATTGATATTCAAAATGCTTTCTTGCATGGAGCTTTACATGAGGAGGTGTATATGAAACAGCCCCCGGGATTTGAGCATCCAAGATTTCCCAATTATCTCTGTAAGTTGGAAAAATCACTTTATGGTTTGAAATAGGCTCCACGAGCATGGTTTTCTCGCTTAAGTGGAAGCTACAAGAGCTTGATTTTGTTAGAGATATATGTCTAAGTGTGTTATTCTCATTGTTATAAGGGTTCGTGCATATTCACCACCTATATTTTTGTATATATATCGCCCATTGGCCTCATATTGAATACAAGCGCTATTCATAACATGGTATCGAGCGCATTTAGGGTTTCCCATCGCCGCTTGTCGCCCCGCCGCCGACTCCACGCGGCGCTGTGGGCCGCCGCCTGCGGGCGCACCACCAACGCCACTGCCATCGCCGAGTCGTTCGCCGCCTCCACTGTCGCGCTACCGCCGGCCGCGATTGATCTTCATTTTCGCGCGCGCTGCTCTGCTCCGCCAGGGCGCACCACCGACGGCGCTGCTCGGGTTCGCCGGGCCGCCGCCATCACGCCACGCCTCCGCCTCAGCTGAAGGCTACCGCCACTGCCGAGCAAAGAAGGCGCGATCCGGAGCCCGCCGGCCGCGATCCGCCGCTGCCCTTGCAGGCAGATCCGCCACGCCGCAGGGAGCTAGGATCCGAGCCTCCCGGTCGCCAAGCGCCCCCGGCCAGGCATCCTCCCGATCTAGGATCCGGAGCCTCCTCCCGGGCCAGTGTCGCGCCTCCCGCCGCCAGCTTGAGACTGGAGGAGCTCCTCCCGCCAAGGCCCCTCCGCCGCCGGGCAGAAGACTCGGGGAACTAGGGTTCTCGCTTAAACAGCCGGCCTGCTTTTTTTTCTCGTGGCAGCCGATTTTTTATTTAAGTCGGCCGAGAGAAAAACGCCGTTTAACCGCCCCATTCAGCCAATACCGTTAGATTGCATATTGGTCGCCGTGGTTGCCCAAAGACCGCCACCAATGGGTACTGCTTTCCTCGCGTTCTTGATCTTCGATGGTGTTAATTACACCGACTTCCTCACATGCGCATTCATATGCGTGGTCTTCGCCTCGGGCATCCTCTCCGGCGATGTCATCCGCCCGCTTTGCCCTACTCCTCCGACGGAGTTTACACTGTTAGGCCGCCTCGACAAATGACAAGGTCGCTGGCCGAGGCCGCCACTTTGTCGATGATGTGGTCGCCTCGCCACCAAGAGGCTCGATTCCTACAAGGATCGACCGACCGCCTATACTCGGTGGTACGACGACGACGCCGAGTCAGCATTGCCCTCATTGCCGTTGTCCACCTTCGCCTCTCTTCGAGGTTGTGGGACTCTCTCGCTTTCAGATGTGGACTCACCTTCGCTCCGCCACGAGCCCTCCGGTGATGCTCTTGTACCGTCTCGTGGTCCGCCAGAGCACTCTTCAGCAGGTGATGCTATCGCTGACGCTTTTACGCCAGAGCTCATTGCTCGCATCGCTGACTCTCTCCGCGACCGCCGTTGTCGCCCCGTCTGCGGCCGCTTAGCCAGACGCGGCCGACTCGAGTCTCGCTGGTCTACGAAGTTCCTTACTCGCTTTCGCCCCGAAGTTCGAGCAGAGGCGTGCCCCTTCTTGCACGCCACCTCGTGTCACTTCCTAGAGGCTCCTTACCGAGATACGCCATGAGGAGACTCGCCGAGTGGTGCTGGTCCGATGCCACTCCTCCGTTTCGCCGCCGCCCACTGCTACACCGCTCGCTTCCACGCCAAAGACACCGCTTCTCCAATGGCCGCCACAAAGTGGTGGCCGCCTCCATCCGAGGTGGCCGCCTCATCGCTTCCTATCGCGACAAGGTCGGCCACATTGAGTCCCAGGCTATAAGAAGAAACGCCATCTTTCACGCCGTTTTCTACTAGCATCGACATCGGTGCTTCTACATCGACGTCTCAGATCGACTCCTTCAAAGCTTTCTCTCACGGAGCAGAGATAGCCGACTTCGACGCCGCTTGCCGCTTGTGTTCTCCTCGACAGTTCTCAGCAGCTCACATCGATTCTTCGCATCGAGAAACCACCTCTACACACCAGTACCTCCCGTGGATTCTTGATTCTCGAGCATCTTTTCACATGACTTCGATGCTTCCACTGTTCCTTCATTACACCTCTTGATTCTCCCGTTAGTGTTCTTACCGATGGTACCTCTCTCTCTCGCTCGTCGAGGAACTCTTAGCAACTCATCCTTTCATGTACCGTCTCGCTGTTCATGTTCCTCGCCTTACCATGCGCCTTCTTCTCACAAGCATTAATGATCTTGGTTGTCGGGTCATTCTCGACTCGACTCTTGTTGTGTTTAGGACCGCCACACGGAGCTCGTTGGTTCTGCCTCGGCGCTTTGACTCACAAATACTCTGGGAGCTTGATCGGCTTCACCTTCCTTCGCTGCCACTGCCGCCGCCTTCTTCTCTCGCCACCCACCACGGCCACTTTTCCAAAGAAGGGCATCACCGCTTTGGCCATCTATGTGGATCTCGCCCTGCTGCCTTTGGTCTGTCGTGGTCTTCGGGGTCTGCCTCAGAGACGGTCTTTAGATTGTCGTATGTAAGTTAGGCAAATGCCACACTTCCTTATCCTCATGGTGAGTCAAGATCTCATCATTCTTTTGATCTTGTTCATTCAGATGTTTGGGGTCCCGCCCTTCGCTTCGAAAGGGGTCATCGATATTATATCATATTTATAGATGATTTCTCTCGCCACACTTGGATATATTTCATGTCTTCTCGTGAGTGAGGTCTTGTCTATCTATAAACAATTTGCTACTATGGTTCGCATACGCTTCTCCACTCCTATTCGTGTCTTTCGTGGTCGACTCGCCGGCGAGTACCTCTCTCTCACACCGCTTAGCTTCCTTGCCGAAAGGTGGCACTCTCGCTTCGCTTCTCTTGTCCTCGTGCTCATGCTCGTAATGGTGTTGCCGAGCGTAAGCATCGCCCCTCCTTGAGTCGGCTCGGCTCGATGATTGCCGCCTATTCCACCTCACTTTTGGGCCGAGGTCGTTTCCATCGCCACCTATCTCGCCAACATCCAAATTTTCTTCGCTTCTTCAGTATGCAACCTTTTGAGCGCCTCTCGTGGTCTTCTTCCCGATTACTCGCCCTTTGTCTTTTTGGTTTTTTCTCGCTCTTCGCCTCGAGAACGCACCAAACCGACCGCCACCGTTGAGTGTGTTTTTGGGATACAAAGTTGAGCACAAGGGCTATTTGCCGGGATCCTCTGGTCGACGGATGCAGATTTTCAGATGTGACTTTCGACGAGTCTCGCCCTTTCTACCCACGCCCTGCCTCTCCTTCGCTTCCTCTCAGGAGTCTCTGTCTTTTTGACCTTTCCGAGATACACCTATATCTGCTTTTGCCTCGCCCACCCGGCCCCATCGAAGTCTCCACATATTCCTCCCGTAGCCTCTCCACCGTTGTCGCCGCCGCTTCCTCCTCGCGCTCCTCAGTTCCCCACTACACTCGCTCTACACTCGCCGGCCTCAGATTGAGGATCTTCCAGATGAGCCATCTTCTTCTCGATGTTCCATCTTCTTCGATGCTCCATCTTCTTCTCGATGCTCCATCTTCCTCGATGGGTCATCTTCCTCGCCACGCCTTCGCGATCGCCACGACGGCCTCCGCCTGCTTTTGCTTTTGTCGGCGCAGCCTACTTGTGAGCCTCGTTTCCCACCGGATGTCGTTGCTCATCCCGAGTGGCAAGATGCCATGGCCGAGGAGATTGTCGCCTCGAGCGCATCGGGTACTTGGGATCTTGTTCCTTTTCCATCTCACTCTCGCCCTATCACGTGTAAGTGGGTCTATAAGATTAAGACTCGCCTCGATGGTTCTCTTGAGCGCTTATAAAGCTGCCTTGTTGCTCGTGGCTTCCAACAGAGCATGGTTGTGACTACGACGAGACTTTTGCCCTCGCGGGCCCACATGACCACCGTCTGCGACTTCTTCTTTCGGTGGCGCCTGCTCGCCATCGGGTCTGCTTTCACCTTGATGTCAAGAATGCCTTTCTTAATGGCGAAGTTGCGTGAGGAGGTCTACATGCATCCGCCACCGGGTATTCTGCCTCGAGGGCATGGTCTGCCGCCTTCGCCGCCTCTCTATGGCCTTAAGCAAGCCCCTCGTGCTTGGTTTGAGCGCTTCTCCTCTGTGGTCACTATCACGGCTTTTTAGCAAGTGATCATGATCCGCGCTCTTTGTCCACACTTCGCCTCGTGGTCGGACTCTTCTTCTTCTCAGATGTTGATGATATGATCATCACGGAGATGATTCTGAGTACATTGCCTTTGTCAAGGCTCGCCTTAGTGAGCGCTTCCTTATGTCGATCTTGGTCCTCTTCACATTTCCTTGGGATTGAAGTTACTTCCACTTCCGATGGTTTCTTTATGTCCCAAGAGAAGTATATTCAGATCTTCTTGATCGCGCCTCTCTCATCGATCAACAGATCGCTGAGACTCCCATGGAGCTCAATGTTCACCTCCGACCTCCGATGGCGAGCCTCTTTCGATCCGACTCGCCATCGCCATCTTGTTGGGAGTCTTGTCTACCTTGTTTGTTATTCGTCCTGATATCACTTATCCAGCTCACATTCTCGAGTCATTGCTTCGCTTCCCACTCAGTCCACTATGTACCACCTTCTTCGAAGTTCTCGATACCTTCGTGGACTATCTCTCGACGCCTCTTCTTTCCACGCCCAAATTGCTATGCTATTTCAGTTTATTCGACGCTATTTGGGCCACCGATCCTTCTGATCGCCGGTCTATCTCTGCTTACTTTGTTTTTCTTGGTGGTTCTCTCATTGCCTGGAAGACAAAGAAACAGACTGTGGTGTCCCGTTCGAGTGCAGAGGCTGAGTTACGAGCTATGGCTCTCTTGACACAGAGAGATTACTTGGCTACTGGTGGTTACTTGAGGATTTTGGTGTTTCGCCACTACACCGACTCTCTTGTCCGACAAAGACAAAGCTATCAAGATTGCTCGTGATCCTGTGAAGCATGAGCTCACCAAGCATATTGGTGTTGATGCTTCCTTCATGCGGTCTTGTGTGCATGATCAGGTGATTGCTCTTCAGTATGTGCCTTCCGAGCTTCAGATAGCGGATTTCTTCACGAAGGCCCAGACTCGAGCACAGCATGGCTTCTGCCTCTCCAAACTCAATGTTGTTGATCCACCATGAGTTTGAGGGGGGGGGTGTTAGAGATATATGTCTAAGTGTGTTATTCTCCATTGTTATAAGGGGTTCTGTGCATATTCACCACCTGTATTTTGTGTATATATACTGGCCCATTGGCCTCATATTGAATACAAGCGCTATTCATAACAAATTTCACTCCATCCAAGGCTGATGTGTCACTGTTTATTTTCAATAAAGGAGGATTCATCATGTATATTCTCATTTATGTTGATGATATCATTATCATCCAGTTCCTCGGCCAAGGCTACTAAGTTGCTCATTCAGCATCTCAAGGATGATTTTGCAGTTAAAGACCTTAGGGCACTTAGCTACTTTCTTGGCATTGAAGTCAGTCAAGTTGGAGATGGGATTATGCTGTCTCAACGCAAGTATATTCAAGATTTGTTGCAGAAAAGCAATATGGCTAAAGCTAAACCAGTGGATACACCTATGTCTTCAACTGATAAATTGTCAATGTTTGAAGGAAAGGCTTTGTCAGAAGCTGAAGCAACAAGGTATAGAAGTACAGTGGGTGCTTTACAATACCTAATACTGACAAGACCAGATATTTCATACAGTGTAAACAAAGTTTGTCAGTTCCTCCAGACTCCAACAGAAGTTCATTGGTCTGCAGTTAAAAGGGTTCTGCGTTACCTAAATAATACCTCTCACCTTGGACTAATCCTACAGAAATCGTCATCATCTTTGATTAGTGAGTTTTCTGACGCCGATTGGGCTGGATGTCCAGATGACTGAAGGAGTACAGGTGGATATGTTGTTTTTCTTGGTCCCAATCCCGTCTCCTGGAGCTCGCGAAAGCAGCCCACTGTCTCTAGATCAAGCACTGAGGCAGGTATAAATCAGTGGCAAATGCAACTGCTGAGATTTTGTGGATTCAAGCATTACTGGGAGAGCTTGGTATCTCAATTCTCAAACTACAGAGCACCATGTCTATGGTGTGATAACCTTGGTGCTACTTATCTTGCTGCCAATCCCATTTTTCACGCTCGAACGAAGCACATTGAAATTGACTATCACTTTGTTCGAGAACGAGTTGCGCGCAAAGCATCAGAGATCAGGTTTGTTTCTTCAAGTGATCAACTTGCTGATGTACTTACCAAGCCATTGCCAACTCAACAATTCATTCGATTCAGAAGCAATCTCAACATGACTTCATCACGTCCAGATTGAGGAAGAGTGTTGAAATAAGTTGTATTAGAGATCTGTTCGGGTATATAGCTTGTAAAAGAATCTCCTATTCCGTTTCTAACTCCAGATCGTATACGATCTCTGTTCTGTGCTGTCTCCAGAACACCTGCGATCTCCTCTGTCGTATACGACTTGTATTCAGTTTCCTGTAGCCCGTCTAGCTATACCCGACAACATAAATACCTGGCCGATGACTTGTTTTGGTCATTGCGGCATTGTGACAATTCAGTTTTACAGTTTCTATCTTGTGGACATGCATGTCATTGTATTGAGACTATCAGACAAATAAACGAAAGCAACTTCATATTATCCACTAAAATGTTCTAAGCTGGACTTGGACATGTGTTGGACACTTTCCCTAACTTATTTAGAAGCACTAATGACTGGTTTTGATGAGCATGCTCACGTCCTTCCCAATTGATTGCATTAGTCAGTATCTTTGTAATAACAGTTTATGTCATGATGGGCTCCTATCTTGCGTGTCATGCATGCACAAGCCTGTCATTCTGCTTGAATATTGATGGGTTTCGATCTAGTGGCAGTCCGTTCGTTATATGTGGTTAGTATCCACTATAGATTGCTCCACGCCTCCACATATGAGTACAGAGCACAGGTGGCTCCATTGATGCTGGAGCTGATTCTTTAACCGGTGCTGTGCTTGAAGATGATTTCTTAGCATGGCCAAGATACAATCCTGGCAGCTTCTTGCACATAGCAGATCCATCATTTGTTTGTAAAGTAGGTTCAACTATATCTGCAATTTGAGAACAATCAAGGATAGCATTGATTTATTGAATGAGTTGATCTAAAGAGATAACACTGGCAAGTTATTTGTTTGTGCATAATGACTTGATATATGATACTGTGAGAAAAGAGATGCCACCTATGCCAATTTGATAGTACGGAAATTTGGATTGCACTCATAAATCAAATTTCTTGAAGCTACATTTCATTTCTATTGTCTTGCTTAACATGCAAATTGATAGATCAACGGTTGTGAGTTGTGACTTAACATTTGTGCATTCAGAATTTCAGATGCCATGCACATTTTTATGCCCAGTAAAATGTCTGCTCTTGAACTGCAATTATATGGTTAGAGAACTTCGGGAGCATGTTTGTATAGTTTTGCACATTTTAGAACTTTAGCTTTAAGCATTTGAACCAAACTGTACGCTCAATTTTCATTGTAATGACTTTTAGTGAGTCTCTGAAAGTAAAGGTCTGTATTGCATCTTACAAATGTGCTTTCTCACTACATCTGACTGCTGGGTCTAATCTTCATTCTGGGGCTTCTTTTTGTGTCATGCTGCTGGTGTGGATTGCAACGATGGCTGTCGTACTGCACTTATGTTAGGCTAGTTGGCTGATTGTCCGGTCCTCCAATCATTTATGACATATATAATATATCAACTATCAAGCACCAGCGCCCTTTGGTTGATATGTATAGAAGTAGAGCCGTGGTGCTTTATATATTCTGAACGCTACTACAAGCAGTATGTATGCACGGATCTTCCTATCAATTAAGCTTTCGCTACTGATACTTTTGTGTAATTGTGTTGTGTTTTTTCTCAGTATGGCTGAAATGTTGTATGAAGGGAAAAAAAGCAAGGTAAAGTAGTGCGAGGACTCGGCAGCCTGGTACACCACAAGATGTGCAGATGCGCCGCACGAGGAACAATGGTAAGTGTAAGTTGTTACAGCATACCGCAGGATGTGAAGGCAAGGCAGTTACGGATTTTTAAAAAAATAATACAAATTTCCAATAGAATTACAAAAATAATTAGCCGCTTAATAAAATTACAAAATAGGTTTTATCGCCGCTTCAAATGGCGATATGACCAGCTTTTAAGCTTGGATTGGCGATAGGATCCATGTCGCCAACCAAACAATATTAAATGCCTCTATGGCCATTTGGAATGACGACAGAGACGAAATTGCCTTTTGAAATGGCGACACGTCCCAGTTGCTAAACCAAATAGCAACATGGCTTTTTTTTTTGCAGAAATCATTGAAATAAATTTATATTTATATTTGGAAAAGTCCATTTGACCCCTCAAATATCGATGTCCGTGACACTTAATCCTCTCGACATTAAAAACCAGCTCTTTGACATCCTCACATTGCAAAACCAAAGCACTTAACCCCAGAGTTGTATTGCTTGGTGATATTGCTTATGCGACATCCAACAAATTCGCCGCCACCGTGACGATTACATGGCTATGACGTGGCGATGACTCATCTATTCTCATCCTCATCTTCCCCTCCTCCTTGCTAATGCCCATCAATCTCTTCGCTTCCAACATTCCCCACCGCCATGGGGACCTCCCATCGCTCTCGGGCTCACCTCCTCACCATCATCCTCAACCTCCTCTTCTTCATCATTGTCATCCTCCTCCTCCTCATCACCACCGAGATTGATCGGTGGAGGCATGGATCTCGAGAAGACCGAGCCAAGCGAGGCAGAGGTGGCGTGGCTTCCGGAGATGAGGTGTGGCATCAAGGGTGTCCCCTGCTGCCCTCCCCACCTTCTTCATATCCTCTCAAGGCTTGGATCCAAATTGCCCTCACTACCACGCCCGTCGGATCCGTCTCTCTCTCGCCAACAACATGAAAGAGAGAGAAGCAGAGGGAGAGGGGCGACGACGAGCCTCGTTGGATGAGCGACAACAACAGCGAGCACAAGCAGTGTTCTAGGGCGTGACGAACCCATTTTTGGTCGCTTTCGTGGACGAAGAGGGCTACAGCGGCCGTAATAGAGCGGAGAAGGATGATGACTGCGAGGAAGATGGATTTGCTGGTGGTGAAACCCAACGGTATTTCAACTGGCTAGGGGGAGCATGAGCACGACACGGACGCATGGAAGCTCTAGGCGGCAATGGCTTGGTCTGGGGCAGCGATAGGCATGGCCGCGAGGAGAAATTGGGGAGAAATTGAAGCTTTCAACTCGGATTTTTTACTTTCAACTCAATTTTTTTCCTTACAATTGGGTGAAATCACAACTTCATGCACTAATTAGGGCTTTTTACATGTGATTTCAAGATTCGCCTCCACCGGATCAAGCTACGGTTTGGCTTCCATAGCTTGACCTTCTTCTTCTCCATCAGTGTCCCCCGTCGGTGTCGCCTATACAGCTCAGCAAGGTGAGCTCCATGGCATACGGGAGAGGGAGCGGAGGTGAAGGGAGTGCGACACGGTGGCAATGAGGCGAGGGCCGCGACACGGAGGCAAGTGGTCAAGGGGATGGAGGCGAGGCGATGGGCGTGGTGGTGCTTAGGAGGGGAGCTCATGGCTGAAGGACGATGACGACTAGAGGGAGAACCGGGAGCATGCGAGGGAGAAGAAGCCAACCACCGAGCCTAACACTGTCTGCACTTGGTTGAGTCAAGCCAGCCACCGAGCCCAACCTGAATCTGACTGAAACCGACCGAGCCACTGGCCACACCAAGCAGCCCACGCTAATAGCCACATGGCAAAACCGCTTTTGAAACCACCAGGGGGGTTATGCACTAGTTTTGCAATGTTAGGGTGTCAAAGGGCCTATTTTTAGGTCAAGGTCAAGTGTTCTGACCATGACATTTCAAGGGGTCAAATGAACTCTTTCCTTTATATTTTGAGAGAATGCAGTTCCAATTTTATAATATTTTTACTAAATTTTTGGTAATATCTTGTAGTGCTTAAGGAAGCTAGAGTTTGTTGACCGCGTGGATAAACCCTTATATGTTAATTGCATCCGAGTTGATGTTACTGAGTGTAGTGTTTGCACAACCGATTATTTTGAGATGTAAAATATTAAGTAGAGAATAACTAGGAGTTAAATTTAAAAGATGAGATTTCAAAGTCCTCGACGCATAAACATCCTAGTTGTCCTCCCACGGGCCTCCACCATCCTTACAAGCTTTAAGGAGGCCGATGCTCTCAACTCAAGGCCGAAGGATTAATGTGATACTTTAGCACACCCACACAAGTCGGATTGAAATTGAGTATGTAAAGGTCACAATCGCACGCATATGGAAACTCAACGGGTCGAGCCTCCATGCCCTCATGGGCGTGCGCAGGCACAACACACCAAGCTCCATGGGTGACTCGTTAGGGTCAATGGATAGTATCGAGGCGACTACTAGAGCTCCACGCCAATGGCCGGGTCTAGTAACTCAAACGACTAATGAGCGTAACTCATGATGCCATACCTGAAATAATATGAAATAGAAAAGTCAGTGCTTACATTATTAATAATAAGAAACATATACATAGAATAAAAAGAAACAATATTAAGAATACTATAAACAGAGACATAAACGTAAGTGCTTACATTGTTCATAATAAGAAACAGAAACATAAAGTTTACTATTGTTTGGAAGCAAATATTAAGCCTATTTCAAAGCAAACTGCCAATCCAACCGGCGATAAGGACATGTCGCCATTTGAAACGCATTTACGTAAGCCTATTTTTGTAATTTTATTAAATGGGTATTTATTTCAGTAATTTATTAACAAAATGTATTATTTTTAAAATCATTAACCAAATATTTAAAACTAAACTACACACCTGAAAAGATGTACTACAAACTAACTACACTACATAACCATACATCTAAAACTATCCGATCCATTCAATTATCAAGACATAAAAAAGATCTATACGATTAACCACGTATCTAAAACTAAACCACACACCTGAAAAGATGTACTACAACGAACTACACTACATAACCATGCATCTAAAACTATCTAATCCATTCAATTTCTACACCATAAAAAATATCTATACGATTAACCACGATCTAAAACTAAACTACACACACCTAAAAGGAAGTACTACAACAAACTACACTACATAACCATACACCTAAAACTATCTAATCCATTCAATTACCGCACAATAAAAAACTATATGATTAACCACATATCTATAACTAAACTACACACACCTTGATGAGGATTAAATTCCAAACATCGCTTAACATTTCATTAAAGACCACGGGTCTCTTATGGTCATAACCCCATGGTTAAAGACCCCGTGGTCGTGAGAATCCTGTGGGTTGCTCTACGAGTACCCTAGTTGGAGAGGCACTGCACTCTATTATCCAACCAAATAACCGTCAAGAATCTTTGAACCGGTACTTGGACTCAATTCCAAGTATATTCCTTCCGTGATGAATGAGATACGTGTCTTATCTCGCTTCCAAACCACTTGATGCTTTTCAGCCCTAAGTCACTAACAATAACTACTAGATAGTTTTTGCTCGTGTTTGTCTCCCATCGACACCAATCGCGATCAAGTGTTCTTCCACCGACTACAAATACCTCGACTGACGCTGCTGCCCATAAGGTGTCTCCTTCGTAAATAATCGACGCTTCGCTAATATTTAAGGGTGGATGATGAACAACATTACAAAAGAACATCTAAAGTACAACAAACAAGACGAAGGAGAGGAGAAGTGATTCAATATTACTATAAACAACTCAATTTCCCAAGCAATATACTCAAGTAATTAGGGCTAGTCTGCTGTCTTGCCAAAGGCTTCCTCAGAAAAACCAGCCATTGTAATAAAGAACAACCCTATTCTCCTCCAGGAATTCTCAACGATTTTCCTTATTCCAATTCGTAAGATCGGCGATATGATCGTCGGCACACCTAAAAAGATATACTACAACTAACTACACTACATAACCGTACATCTAAAATCATCTAATCCATTCAATTACGGGCCTACTAGTTTTATTTGCTAACCTACCAGGGTTTCAAAATTAAATATAAAATTACAGAAAAATTTACCTGCAAGGTAGGCGATCAGATCTGCTCCTCCCTCCCTCCCCTCCTCCACTACGAATGGACACCACTTCGCTAGTTCCTCACCTTCTCTCCCCATTTTCTTTTTTCCTGGATAAAAAGTGAATTTCAACCTAATTTTTGGTATTTTATAGGGCAGCTTGCGCGCCATTCCAAATGACAGAAGTCATAGTAGGTCTGTTGCCATTTGGAATGGTGATTTGCTTCTATTTTGAAACCAATCGCCATTCCAAATGGTGACATTGACATTTAATATTGTTTGGTGGGCAACAGTGCTGCTGTCGCCAATCCAACTAGCGACAAGGGTATATTGCCATTTGAAACGATGACAAAAGTCTATTTTTGTAATTTTATTAAACAAGCATTGATTTCTGTAATTCTATTAATAATATATTATTTTAAAAAATCGGCAGTTGCGGGGACCGGAGGGTAATGGAAGACAATTAGGGTCCTGGGCCCTTCTTTCCATCCAAAATGTTTTGGAACTTTCAATAGATATATGACCTTCCAATGTCGTCCATATCATCGTATCCATATCACATATCCGAGCAACTTAGGAAGGATGAGACATCGAGTGGAAAATCCGAAGTGACAACATATGGAGTGGCAAATCTTAATTCCTTCCCATTGGAATAATTTAGGATTTGTCACTCTATTCGTTAGTGTTTCGTGATTTGTCACCCTATTTTCTTACTAGCATGTAACCCTAAACCCACAAGTCGCTGAGACATCGAAGTTGCAAATTCTAAAGTGGCAACGAATGAAGTTGCAAATCCTTAATTCTCCATTCCTATTCTCATCGTTTTTTTATTTTTAAGTTTTTTCAAAAATATTTTAAAGATAACATCTCCTAACTTTATTTCCACTCGACCTTTGGTCATGCCATGACCCGTGGCGTGACTCAAACTGTGTTGTCACGCCACCGATCGTGGCATGACCAAACTCGCCACGATAGCCTCCGAGCCAACATGCGTCTGCTGGCTTAAGTCCTATCACACCAAAAGGAGTGGCGTGATAACACTGCTTGCCACGCCAAGGTCTCGTGGACGGGCCAAAGGATATAATTGGAAATAAAGTTAGGGAGAGATTATCTTTAAAATATTTTTTAAAAAAGGATTAAAAAATAAAAAGAACTCGTGCGCATCCTTGATGTCGCACTTAAAAATTAAAATCGGGGCACGTTGTTGTTGTTAAGAAACCTAGGCCTGCACCTTGTAGGCTTGGCCCATGATGGACTCCTCATCTATTTGTAGACTATATATAAGAGGGAACCCCCAATCATTGTACGTGCTTTTGAGAAGAGAAATAAAGAGAAGAAAGAAGTCCCCATATCTCCGTGTTCAATCTACTATTATGTACTTGTGTTCTTGTATGCATTCTACGCTTGTCTATGAGGTGATCGCCGAATCGACTCGCCAAATGACAGCCTCAACACGTTATTAGCATGATTGACCCGCCTACCTCTAGGCCTACTCTACTCAATCAAAAGGTAATCGTCAGAGCATGATGCTCGAGATCGAATCAAATTTTCTAGATCGCTATCAATTCGCAAATTTGGCTTTTTAGATTATTTCGTACGATGCAAATTCGCTCTAATCTACCGTGATCCGCTTGAAGTTGCCGCACAAAGCCGATTGGTAGGCTACATGAAGGAGTAGATGTCTAATGCAATCGTGAATTGTAGATTGCAATCCACTCTAATCTACCGCGAAATGACTTGAATTCACCGCCAAGCCGATCAAGAGATTATATTAAAAGAGTAGATGATGATTGTACTATTCATGGATGAATAGTAAAGAAAAATGGCCGACACAGCCAAGACGTTGCCATTGCCGCCGGCCGACATGCCGCCAAGACACGCAAGACCATGTCGCCTCAAGCACTTCGGTTACATCGCTCGCCATCGCTTGTTGCCACACAAGATGTTATACTAGAGCAAGACTTGCTTGAATATTCTTGGATAAGCAAGTCATTAGCTTCCTTTAGCCCCCATAAGAATCTTTTAGAGAAATAAACTCTCTATTCAAGACCTTATATTTTGATTTTTCTTTTCCAAGATATTCATTTAAGTCTTCAAGCATATCCATTAATTCATCATAAGTTGGTTTATCATTATCAATGGATTTTACCTTATCTCCTTTTGCCATGAGGCAAGTAGGAGTGGAGAATAGCGATGAAGCTTCCTTGATGGCGATGCCAACGAGTCCCTTCTTCTTGGGAGACTCATCCTCATCAGAATCGGAGTCACTTGATTCATCATTTGAATCCCATTCTCCAATATGGGCTTCATGCTTGCTATCTTTGTGAAGCTTCTTGAAAAACTTCTTCTTGCCACTATACTGCCTTCTTGAATGACTTGCCCTTGTCATCCTTATTTGCGGGCAACGAGAAGCAATGTGTCCTTCTTCTTCACAATTATAGCAATCAATGTTGCTATAACAATTTTTGTCACTTGAGGATTGTCCTTTCTTGTACTTGTCAAAGTTGAAGCTTCTATTGGGGCGCCTCTTCATGAACTTCTTCATTCTTCTTACAAGAAATGCATACTCCTCGCTCGAGTCTTCTTCTTCATCCTCATCATCACTTGATTCCGCTTGGGCCTTGAAAGCGTAATATTCTTCTTTGAGGAAGATGTCTCCAAGAGCTCTTCCTTGTCCTTTTGAACAACTCATTGGTGATGAGGTTGCTCAAAAGTCCTGCTGGCATCATTCTTGGCAACTCGGGAGAGTTGAGAAATAACGCCACCAACGCCTCATACTTGTCCTAAGAGCCCTAAGAATCTTGTGCACAATGTCAACATCAAGAAGGTTAGTCACAAGGCCTTTGAGCTCATTCACAATGTTGTTGAGTCTTGAATATATCTCATTGATGTTTTCATGAGGCAACATTATGAAGTTCTCATATTTGATCCAAAGCCTATGCAATTTAGCTTCTTTGACCGCTGAAGTTCCTCATGGATTTCCAAGCGGTGGTCTAAATATCATGAGCGGTTTCCAAATTGCTCACTCTATCGAACTCATCCGCTCAAAGCGCCAAAGAGAGCTGCTCATAACTTGGGCATCTAAATGAGTATTATGCGCCTCTTGATCCGTGGGAATAAGTGGATTAAGAGGCATGATATAACCCTTATTTACGATTTTCCAAATGCTTGGACTCATGGCCTTTAAATAAATTAGCATTCTAATTTTCCAATAAGCATAATTAGAGCTATCAAACAAAGGAGCCTTTCCTATAGCAATTCCCTTGTAGGATCAAGGATAACCGACTAGAGGGGGTGAATAGGAGGTTTTTAAACTTTTTAACAATTTAACAATTTAAGCCAATTAATAACTTAGTCTAAACAAGATACAATTCTAGCTAAGCAATTCAACGCAAGAAATAAGCTAGAAATGTAAATACGGAAATGGTAAAGACTAGAAATAACCACAATGAGACAAAGATGTTTTTCCCGTGGTATCAAGACTTGCCGGTCTTCACTAGTCCACGCTTGAGGAAGCTTGGCAACTCTGCCGCTCCACGAATTAAGTCTTCCTCGATCACTATTGGTTGTTCTTGCTCCTCCCGAGATGGCTAACACCAAGCTAATCACAATCTTGGCACCGAGGCTCTTCATAAGCTTCTTGAAGAGATCACGGCAATCATCGCTAGCCGCCTAGGAGTTCAAGAAACTCCAAGAGTAACAAATCGCTGGCTCGCTGACGGCACTCAAGTGCAAGAGGATCAACTAGCATGAGTGAATGCACTTGAATGAACTCAACACCTCACAATGAATGCACAATAGGGTTTTGAGTGTTGAGAGGATGCTCAAGGCTTTATAGATAATAAATGAACTCAGAGCACACTCGTCTCTGAGCAGTGGGGGTATTTATAACCCCCACCGACAATTATGACCGCTGGAGAGGCAATCCCCAACTTTCGAAATACGGATGACCGCCAACTGTTGCGCTACGATCGCACCCATGTCGAAAGAAGAATAAAATAATAAGGGCATTAAATACTCATTATAGCTATTGAAAATCTCGGCCGCAGACGATCGCCAACCAGTAAGTGCAGATAATCAAGATCGCCTTGGCCATACCATTACGTGAGGAGCGGTACAACCGATCAGAAGGCTTCCAAATTTGTCAAAAGACATGCTCTTCAAAATATGTACCATTTATAAAAATCCAGACAACCGTAGATCAAGACGACTGCTTTCTAAATGCGGCACGACCGACATCGTGAGAGCTCCGAGCCAAAATGCATCGGTTCCGGTTTTATCAAACCTCCAACTAGAATCGAACGACAAGAATACGATAGTACCGCCAAAGAGCCTATTGCATCAAGATTAGTGCTCGGGCTGGTTGGAAGTTGCTCAAAACTCTAGAGTACCGCTAAGTAAAGTACTATCATACTCACACTGTTTTGACAACCATCAGGTAACTTCTAAGACTACCGATTTCGACAAATGCACTTAGAGCTTTCAAATTCAAATTCAGATGCATGCATGATCCTAAATTGATCCATATTGCACAAGACCATGCTATCAAGCTATTAGTCATGATCCTCTTAATAGTACTGATTTAACCTATAATCCAGTTTTCCAACCATTTCTCCTAAGACCCAGTAAAATATAGAAAAGATCCTAGACTACTTGTACCTTGTCTTGAGCCATGTAGATCTTCATGTTGTCCTTAGCATGCATCTTTATGACATCAAACTCACCAATGGGACTTAACCTTGTAAATACTCAATAAACACGTTAATCCCATATTCACATATTATTATTAATTACCAAAACAATTTTTAGGGCCCCAGATGTTAACGGCGTCTGTCACCAAGACGCTCCACGCACTGGCCACCATCGCCTCCCCAAGACGAAGCACTGTTGCCGCCTGCCTGCTAGTCAGCCAGGTCACAGGTTCTCCCTACCCGCCATTCAAGATAGGCGCTTTCAAGACGGCGGCACCATCGCCAGCTGCCAGCCACGAAAGTGCCCACCAGCATGAGCGAGGCCCTTATAAGGTCAGCTTTGTAAACAGGGTCGGGAACCCTAAACCCCTCACCCTCCTTGACATGGGTCCTAATGGGCCTTAAGTCTTGCCGGAAAGGAATTCGAAAAAGAAAAATGGGAAATCCGAAAAGAAAAGGAAGATTTGCAAAAGGGCCCCTGATTTTTTCTAAAAATTGCGCAGAAAAATTTCTCAGAATTGAAATTTAGCAGTTTAGCACCTGGAAATTGCAGAATTCACCGAAAATTCATATTCCAATAGAAAAGGCCCTCGGGAATTCAATTTTTGAATAATTGTGAACTTTTGAAGCATGTTTGACTTTGTTATTATTATTTCTATGGAATTTATATATTGTATTTACTGTTTTTATTATATGTGATTGTTTGTATTGCTTTTGATCAATGAAAATAGCAGTAAATCATGAAAAATGTATAGAAAAATATGGGAACATTATGTGGATTTTGCAACCATTTTATGCAAATATGCAGATGACTGGCATCATGAATCGAAGTTCAAAAGCTAGCCCAAAGATGGCCGTAATTACTAGACTTGGGCATCGACGCCGAGATCGCATTTGGGCCAAGAAGCTCACAAGCGGTTATCGTTTGGCACCTTGCAGATGCCAATCCAACTATCGAGGAAATGATCGACACTTCACTTCCTGATACCATCGCCGCTTAACGCCAAGAATGAGTATATGGTAAAGAAGAATGCACTAGCTTTGTGGACCGCCCCTAAAGAAGCTGTTCGAGAAGCTAAAGTATACCATTCTTCCTGCAAAGGCAGAGTGGACTCGACCACGCTTTTGTCGACTACAAGACCGTGGAGGAGTACAATTATGCCTTGCACGTAATTTATACTAGTCTTCAACTCGCTTTTAAGGTAACCACAGATGAGTAGAAGATTGAGAAGACTCTCTACCTTTCACCCGAATACGATGCAATCCGCACGCGAACTATCGCTATGACGGCCACAAGGAGTATGCCAATTAATTTACATCATGCAAGTTATGAAGCTCAAGATGGCGTTCTAAGGAAGAACTACATCTCACAGCCGCCTAGTAGCAATGTTGGCCATGAAGCCAATGCTAGTAGCTACAAGGTGAGGGAGCCTCACTCAAAGGAAAGAGGCAAGAAGGGTAAGTTCATGGGTGAAAGCATCTAGGCCCCTAAAAATTGTTTTGGTAATTAATGATAATATGTGAATATAAGATTAACGTGTTCATTGAGTATTTACAAGGTTAAGTCCCATTGATGAATTTGATGACGTAAAGATGCATGCTAAAGGACAACATGAAGATCTACATGGCTTGAAGACAAGGTACAAGTAGTCTAGGATCCTTTTATATTTTACCGGTCTTAGGAGATTTGATTGGAAGACCGGATTATAGGTTAATTGTCGTACTATTAAGAGGGATCTTGGCTAATAGCTTAATAGCATGTTCTTGTGCCATATGGATCAATTTAGGATCATGCATGCATTTGAATTCGCACTTAAAATTGAATTTGAAAGCCTTAAGTGCATTTGTCGAAAATTGGTAGTACTGCAGTTATAGTGGCGGTTGAACCGCTCTATGCGGTATGACCGCACCTTACTTGGCGGTAGTATCGATTTCAAGGGTAAAGCCAATCGAAGCGCTAATGCAAGACGACCGCTTTTGAGCGTGAAACCGTACAAGGCTGCTCCGATATTTAGTTGGCGGTTCGATAAAAACAGTACCAAAGGCATTTTGGCTTCGAGCTTTCTTGGATTTTCGCTGAACCTGCTAAGAATCGGTTGTACCAATTTTCTACCGAACCGATTTTTAGTTGGCGGTTCAAGAAAACCGTAACAGATGTAAAATTGACCCGAGCCTCAGTGATAATCGGCTGAACCGCATTTGGGAACGGTTGAACCGCTGATGCGGTGTACCGATTTTTATGAGGCTGTTCATTTTTTTCGTAAAGCATGTCGCTTCAGAGATTTGAAACCCTACGATCGGTTGTACCGCTGCTAATGTGGTTCAACCAGCGATGCGTTGAACCGGTTTTAGTTGGCGGTTGTACCGAACGGAAAATCCAACGGCTATGTTAGAGTAATAAATGCCTCTATTCTAGCCGCACGAAGTTCTCGACATTATGCGCGGTTCAACCGACTCTAAACGGCGGTTGTACCGAATCCGGCCGAAAGTTGGGGATTTGGTCCCCAACGGTCATAATTGTTGGTGGGTGCTATAAATACTTCCCCAACCCGCTCCTTGGACAAAGCTGCAAGTGAACATTTAACATCCTTAGAGCCTTGAGAGCCAAGTGCATTCACTTAAGACCCAAATTCTCTTGTGCATTCATTGTTTAGTATTGAGTTCATTCAAGTGCATCAAAACATCCTAGTTGATCCTTATTGCACTTGAGCCATCAAGCTTAAGGTCTTGGTTTGTTACTCTTGGAGTCTTGCCAAACTCCTAGACGGCCTTGACGGTGGAGCACGGTGATCTCTTCAAGAAGATTGTGAAGAGGCCCGGTGCAAGCTTGTGAGTGGTTTGGTATTCACCATCTCCGCAGCGGAGGAAGAACAACCATAGTGATCGAGGAAGGCTTAATTGTGGAGCCGCTTGAGTCATCAAGCTTCCTCAACGTGGACTAGTGAAGGCCGGCAAGTCTTCGATACCACGGGAAAACATCGTTGTCTCATTGTGATTATTCATAGTCTTTACATTTCTGCATTTATAGTTCTAGCTCATTATTGTGATTGAATTGCTTAGCTCAAACTCAGAACTTGTTTAGACTAAGTTTAATTGGCTTAAATTGTTAAATTGTTAAAAGTTTAAAACATCCTATTCACCCCTTCTAGTCGGTTATCCTTGATCCTACTGTAGTATCGTAGCTTGGTCTCTCATTAATCTAGACTTAACCGCCTAAGAGAGAAAAGGATGGCTAGTGAGGGAATGGCTTTAGGAAGGGCTCTCTATTTGATGGCTCTAATTATGCTTATTGGAAAATTAGAATGTCAATTTATTTAAAGGCCATGAGTCCAAGTATTTGGAGAATCAGAATAAGGGTTACGCTTATGCCTCTTAATCCACTAGAACTCATGGATCAAGATACGCCGTAATGCTCATTTAGATGCTCAAGCTATCAACGCTTTTTTTGTCGCTTTGAACGCAGATGAGTTCAATAGAGTGAGCAACTTGGAAAATGCTCATGCCATTTGGACAACTCTCTCGGAAATCCATAAGGGTACATCCACGGTCAAAGAAGCCAAATTGCATAGGCTTCGGATCAAATATGAGACATTCATAATGTTGCCTCATGAAAACATCAATGAGATGTATTCAAGACTTAACAACATTGTGAATGAGCTCAAAGTTCTTGGAACTAACCTTCTTGATGTTGACATTGTACGTAAGATGCTTAGGGCTCTTCTGGACAAGTATGAGACATTGGTGATACTATTCCTCAACTCTCCCGAATTGCCAAGGATGATACCAACAGGCTTTTGGGCAATCTCATCACAAATGAGTTGTTCAAGAAGGACAAAGAAGAGCTTGGGAGACATCATCCTCAAAGAAGAAAATTACCGCTTTCAAGGCCAAGGCGGAATCAAGTGATGATGAGGATGAAGAAGA